>VXAA01004470.1:280015-299341 GCA_013399115.1 Anseranas semipalmata
CACCATTGCAATAAAAGATCAAATCCAATAAATTTTACTTTCTAGAATGTTTCAGAGATACTGGTACAGCCAGTACTAGGTGGAAGAAAAATCTAACCTTTCAGTGTTCTTTGTTTTAATATAAAATTTCTTGAAGTACTTATTTCTTTTCATTCATTCTGGTAGCAATTCTCTTTCCAATAGATTTTTTTTTTTTTTCTGTCTCTATTAGTTCCTTTCCATCTAAAAGAAAAAGAAAAATGAGCAAAAATATTCCCATGACTTCTTGAAAATTCATACCAAGACATTGGAAGACCAGATGCTAAAGTCTCATAAATTAAAAAGGCATTATATACAGCCAGCTGTACCATATAAACTCAGATTTTTATACCACATTGTGGTGTTCTGTGAATCCTCATTTGTTTTCCACATCTGCTTGGACCTGTCCAGTCTTCCCATTTATAAATTATAAGTAATCATATGCTAGAACATATCTTTTATGTTTGAGGTTTCACCCAATAGGAAAGCTATTATAGTATACTTATTGGGTGTTTGTTTAAAAACAAAAAATGTATTCTGTTTTCACTTTTGCTGGTTAACATAAATTGCTTTACTTCCCTGCATATTTCTTAGCTTTAAAAAAAGAAAAAGAAAAAGTAGGATAACTTATACAAAAGCATTATAAAGAATAAGTTTTATATAAATAAAAAGTTTTTTTTTTTTTTTGAGGTTCCAGTGGATTATTCACTTCCACATGAAAATGTTATGCTATCTGGCTCTTTGATGTATGTCCCTTCTTATTGGTATTTCAACTTTCTTCTACTGTACTATTCTAATTTTTTTATGGAAAGTTACTAAATCCTCCTCTAGACACATCTCTTAATGAGAGTTTTAATAAGGCCTTTGCATGATCTCCAAAACCAATTTCAGCTTTCTGTGTGTGAAGGTGACACAATGAATTAAAAATAGAGTACATGCAATTCAGAGTTAAGGGTTTCAGCTGAGTCTGCATTTCCCTGTGTAGATCCTGTAGAGTTTCTCAGTTCAAATTAGAAAATCCAAGGATAAATCCCAACCAAGAATTTTGAATAAAGCAAAGCCAGAGTGACAAGTTTATAAGACACTGCAAATGCTGCAAAACATGTGGCAATTCCTTACGGGGTGCTCAGATCTATGCAGGCAGGAAGGCAAATTCCCAGCTTCTTTCCAGGCAGTGTAGGTTTTCATGTTATTGCTGAGGGTTTGGTAGCATCTTGCTCAGAATATCCTGTATCCAGACCCGCTCACCCCGCACCAAGAGAGACTCGGGTTAGAACAGGCCCAGGGAAGGGCTACAAGATCTGTAGGAGGGCAGGGAATTTTCTTATGGGACGGGGCTAACTGAACTCGGCATGGCTGGCCTGGCACAAGGGGGACTGCCGAGGCACACAGAGCCAGCACGAACCGCTATAAACTGACCAGGAATACATTTAGGCTGGAAATACAAGAGGCTTGTCGCGTGACACAGGGCAGCTCTCTCCCTGGACTGTGACCCCTTAGTTTTCTTTGGGAAAAGCAATCCCTGACGGCGCCGGGGGGTTATTAGTCTCCGGGGGCTTTCCTGTCTCCCCGTAGTTCACGAGGAGGACACGCTCCCCAAGACTGGCGCTGTATCAGAAGTGGGCTGGACAGGTAAATACTTTCCTCTCTGAGGGTTTGCTGTCCTATTTCTCTGAAAGCCAAATAAGGTAGTAGGGAATCATTCTTTCCCTATATTTGGCTACAGCTGATGTATAAATAGTGGATAAAAGAAGGCATGTGTAATTTTTAAGAATTGAACGTGCGTAAAGTGTGTAGGTTTTTCCATCCTTCATTCACTTCATTAAATGTAAAGCAAGCAAAGTTTTAAAATAACTTTAATAAGTGTTTAACAGTTCCTAACACATTTGAATGGAAATGGTTATATTATCTTTTCCTTGTAGGAGATACTATTAGGCAATGATTTTAAAATTAATATTTGCAGAATGATATCTGCCATATAAATACTTAAACTTTTACAAGTCAAACACATTTGTGGATTCTGAGAGCCTGATTTTTTAAATATACATTTTTAGTTTGTAAAGGTTTTCCAGTACACTTTGAAACATATATACATTAGGCTTAAAGGCAAAAGGAAGCAATGAGTGGTAAATTACTAGTGGCTGAAATAAAACAGTGTTTCAGGATCAAAGTGTGGGCCAGCATTAACACAAGCCTCTCTAAATTTTTGAATGTTTTCAATTCTACAGCTAAAATTGATGCCAGAAGAGTTAGATTATATTTATTTAATTTCCCCCTTTTTATCATTACAAATGCCCTGAAATACACAGCATGTAACGCACTCTGCTTCTATTTCCCGGGGATGTATATAGTCTTCTGACTAGTGAAAGCATGCGAGTCAGAGTAAAATTTGGTCTTCAAAAGTGTAAACTGAATATACCTGGTGACCACGAGAAACTTGAAACAGATTATACTCAGCTGTCCAATATGGTGTCATTGATTAATAATGATTGAGTCTGTAATAACCATGCAAATGTAAACTATTCATTTATTCCAAATACATATGAATTGGGAGAATGATATCTCACATAATCTGATGTTAGTCTATTCACTGCATCATAAAAATTAATTTGTCTAATTAATGACATTAGTCCTTTTATACATGCATAATTCATATTAATTGATAGGTCTGCCTAAAAAGAGTACCTTTTGGAAGAAAAATGATCCTATTAGTGCAAGTTTAATCCAAATCAGGGCTGACAAAGCATGGTGCTTTCAAGGCTTATCTCCAGCTTTGTTAATTGTCATAAGCATTCTAAATTGATTATTCTTACATTAACATGGGACATTCCATTCATCAATGCTCTGCTGTAAAGAAAATTTGTCTAATGGATTTGGGTAGCAGCACTAAATAGTGTGTTGGTCCATTTTTCCACTGTAGCTACAGGGGTATTCAAAGCATATTAATTCACTAATACTGAAAAAATTAACTGCTAAAATATATAGAAATATCATACAAAATTAGATTTCTGACACTGAATAATTTTTGTGATATTTCAATAGTAATTGAGTGTGTGCACTAACACTTTTATTGCTTTTCTGTTTCACACATGCCTTGATAAACAGCCAATGTTAATATTTCTTATGAGTGATGTTGCTTCACCTTCCAGGGCCACAGGGGCACAAAGCGTAGGATAAATTAGTTAAATATGCATTTTAAGGAGCTGCTTGCAGGAGCAAATATTATAATGTAGTCAGGCTTTATAATGTACAACCTTATAGTTAGCATGTTAATAATTTATTTGCAGAAGATCAAGTTTACTATTGGTCAGTGGAAGACATCAGAATCAGCCTGGGACTTAAGTGAAACAAGTGAATTTTGAAGTGTTCGTTGCATACTCTGCCAGTTAAATTACAGTTCGGATTTAAAATAAAGTATGTATTTATAAACAGATAAAATACGATCTGGTTTCTGCTCAGAATGTGAGGGATTGACTTTCAAAAACTACACTCCTTTTAAAAGCATTTGCTCTGTTGGCAAACGGAATGCACTTTATGTGCACTTTTTATGATACTCTAGTTTCTTTTCCCCATTCACCTGATCTTTGTTTGTCTTGCACTTTCTAGCATTCTGTTAATCACTGGAAGCCACTGCGGAATCAAATCTATGGCTGTGCCAAGAATTTCAGGAAGCTTTTTATAGTACTTTGCGATTGGAGGCATGCATCATAAAACGAATGGGGAGGAAGGGAAGATGCTGTCCAATAGAAGTTAAAGGTCTGTTCTCTCCAACTCTCTAATCAATGCATACTTTTCCACTTTGTTGAGCCTGTCATTGAACAGCAATCCATAAAATGGGGTCGTGTTTGACCTCCATTGCTTCTGTTGTACTTTAAATGGATCCATGAACGTAACAAAAATGCTTTTCCTTGTTTCTACTCATTTCAGTATTGGTCAGAAGGAGTAAAAAAATGCATCAGCTTAGCCTGGGAGTTTGGAGGTTTGCTCTGTACTTGTGTGGGGCTTTGGATTCTCAATACCAAAGCTGTTTCCATGACTGTGCTGCTTTATCTTGGCTTTCTGTTTCTGCTGGGCAGCTTAGAGATCTCTGTTTGTTTTTGTTATTTGAATGCTACAGAAATGGTCTGAGGTTTTGATCAGATTATTCAGTCAATGAGAGCTACAGATATTAAGAAAATGCAGCTGAACAGCTGGCTAGGCAATTTTCCATTCTTCAAACACAAAACTTAGATAAAAACGAACACTGTTGGTTTGAATTTAGCCCTTTGGGAAGAGATTTTACTCTTGCTGATGATTTTATGTGGGAAGTGCTCTGGCACCCTGTAACAAATCCCTGATAGTTATATTGTAATTGTACAGAATAGGGTGGGTCTTCAGTTAGCACCAAGCCAGGGATCAACATATCCTTAAGCCTGTTGTTGCTTGCATTGAAATGCAGATGCTTAGGAGCTCACTGTTTAAGTAGGAACACAATGGCATGGACCACCTTTGTGCTCGCCTCTCTGGTAATCCTGACTGGTTTCAGAAATGGAAAACAGTAAAACTTTGGTTTCATTTGAAATATGTATCCTAACATTGTAAATTTGATTCCTGTATAAAAACGCACTTAGAATGCAGAAAAAAAAAAAGAAAAAAAAGAAAAAAAAAAAGTACTTCTCCTTCCTGAATACCATCATGTGCATGTATGCTGTCTTCATTTATCACCTTTGACTTAGATCCATTCCTAATTTCTAAATTATATATCCTAATAACTGAAGCTAGGATGGATTGCACCTTCAAGTTTATATCCATTCCTGTGGTCTAAAAAAAATCCCTTTGTTCCAATCATGACTGGTTTTTCACATCCATTTTTAATCCATATGCCAAGCATTCTCCATAGGGCTCAAATTTCAGTGAAAAAGGAACACTTCCGAAAGTTGTTCAGTTTGGTTTACAGTAGACAATGTTTGGGAAAGACAGAGATATTCCATATCCCAAAACTAAAATATACCATATGTGCAGCTTTATTCTGGTTAAAAACAGATCAGAAAAAAAACATATATAATATTCTTTGTTTCCTAAAAGTAATTTAATATTGCTTTCAACAGAGAATATGATACTCCAATTTTATATAGTAAAAATGGAAAAGCTATATAGCTATGATAAAGAAGGAAATGAAAACAAATGACTTATGTTTAAAATCCAATAAAATTTGACAAATACGTTCATGTCTGATATTAGCTGTATACACATTTCCAAGCCATGTAAGAATTAATTACTGTTCAAATAATGTAATTTAGCAGTGCCTGCAATTAACAGATTGCTTAGGTTGACATGGGAGTCTGGTAATTTTTATTATTTTAAAATGAATGGAACTAACAGGTTTTTACTGGTCATTCAAGGAAGCATTATTGGGTTCCAGTACGCCTCTCATGTGCTCTGAGTTTGAAGGATAAAAAGCAAAGGGCTAGTTTTTCTCATTAAAACACAACAGTGAAATGAGATACTCCCTTCTTCTTCCTCTACACCACAAGAAGCAGAACACAATATTTCCTCCAAATGCTTTTGTTTGTTAGAGGTTTCCTGAAAGTTTGATTGTTTTAAGAGACAGGAGAAAGGAGGAGGAGTTGAACTTGTTGGGAGAGGTTTAATGATCTTATAGTTGTTATCTTGGAAGTGTCTGCAAGACATTGTTTTCCCAGGCTGACTAGAAGAGGCTTTAAAATCCATTCACCTTAAGAAGGTAGACATCATGAAAATGATTGAAGCATAGGATCTTCACAGAATAAAAATATAAAATCTACTGAATCACTTTCCCTTGTCCATATATTTTTTTTTTAAGAGTTCAGGCTGTCTGAGCTATCCTCTGCATTCTCCACAGTCTTGATGTCTTTTGTACAAGACATGCCTGAGTATATACGTATTACTGTACTTAGATTCCGAACTGTGATGAGGATTTTGGAAACCGTTGTGTTTTGAATTTTTGGAGTTGCAATTCTGGGTCAGCTGGTTGCAGCCTTAACATCCCAGCCAGGAAATTCACATCCAATTACAATTCTGACTGCAGTGTTTAGAGATGTTCATATCTGGGTTTTTATTTTAGTTTTTTATTTGATTATAGTACAAGTGGCAGGAACAAATAAGATTTAGAAACCAAAATGATTTAGATGGATTTTTCTCTAGTCTAGCTCTCCATTGAATATAAAACTAAAACCCATCCCACCGGATTTGTGTTCCAGATGGGTAAGAGAAAAAATGAATTTACTGCAGAACAGATCACTTATTGAATAATATATGCTCCAAAGGTCGATTCTGTATGATATATATCTGGCAGTGCGTGCTCAATCCATACAAGATCCTCTTCCATATATATCTTTAGAAATATTATTTGCAGGAACATAACTAATATTGGCTAAATGGAAAAATCAAATGAATGCACACTTTCCAGAAATACCTGGGCCTGGTAGATCTGTAGCTTTATCTTCCAACATGGGGAAGGAAAATCCAAGTGTGGTGCTGTTCAGGCCATCACGTTCCTGTACATATGTAAAGGCAAAGGAGGCAATGGACAGAAGGACCGTGATAGAGAAGAGGCTTATGCTATGAGAAGAAAACACCAAGACTTTTATGTTAAGAAAGCCCTTGTCTCCAAAACTGCGTGCCTTCTAATTTTAATTGGAATTAGGAGAGAAAAGGAGCAAGAATAGTTCGTATTCTGCTTTCTGCTCTCCAAAAATGAATCCTGAAAGGGAAATCTCAGAAGATCCCATTTACATCGCCCCTAAGTGAGAATATCTGTGTTTGTTCTCACAGTATAGCTCCCTGTGAGGCCCTGATTTAGTAAGACTTGGCTCGGGTTGCTAATGGGAGAGCATGCTGCATATGGCCCAGCAACTGGCTTACTCCCGCTTCCTGGTTAGGTCGCATTCTTCCTCAAAATAAATCACCTGTAGGCTGGCAAGAGGGAACGACTGAGCAGCCTCACGGAGGGGGTATTCCTCTACAGAATCGTGGATCGTCTAAATGTAGCTGTTAGGTTAGATTCTCTGGATTGAAATATTGACATTTCAGAAATTAAGTAGTAATATCAGAGCAAAATCACCAATAGATAGATGATATAAACTAATTAAGTTGGCAGTGTTCCAGTAACCTTTCAAATTCCAACCAGGTTACTGTTGATGACTTCCTTGCAGAAGGCTGAGAATTCTGGGAGGATAGGTTTGTGGGATTTTTATTATTATTATTTTTTTACCGTGCAATTTCACTACAATTTTAATTTTGAGCCATCACAACGCAATGAAAACTGCTTGTCAAAAATACAGCATGGCTTGCTAAAGTGATACAGCAGCTCTTGTGTACATCAGATTATTCCTTTAGAATATGACATGCCAATTACATCATGCTCTGTCACAAAATAGTGATGCCATGGCTCACTCTAGGAGAAATACTGTGGAACACTGCTGCAGATAAAGGGCATTATATGGCCAAATGTTTATGATCATCCAGAAGGAGATAAAAGGTTTGCATTATCCAGGACACAATCAGATTTTCTCTGTCCCAGCCCTAAATGAAATACGAACTTCTAGCACGTTGATGAAAGATTGTCTTCACCGTGTTTCCTCTCCTCCCCCATTCCTTTGTAAAGCAATTTCAAAGTAAACAATGGCCTACCACCAAATAAGAGTTTACTAAGAATAAAAATTGAATTTAGTCTGCCTGTTGACAAGCTGATTGATTTGTGAGCTCTTATGACTGAATCCTCTCCTAAATGTGCTCTCATTTATCATGTGTAAGATTGTTTCAGAATCAATACCAGCTTAACACAGAAGCATTTCAGCCATGGACATTTTGAAAGCAACTTGCCTTCTCAATATTGCTGCTTATTTTTTCAGGCAGAATTATCGGAAGAGTTTAATTGCGCTTCGCGAGTTAGCACATGCTTACACTAGGTTCTGCTTTGAAAGGATGATTTTCAAAGTAACTTCTATATATCATCTTTTTAAGAGAACAAAAATAGATTAAAATTGGATTTTCCTTCCTCTTCTAATGGGGAAATCAGATCGAACTTTCTCTAGTTGTTAAATGTGCCCTTTGAAAACCCATTTTCCAAAAATTGGATTTCTTAAATTAGCTTTTTAACATAATTATTAGCATTCTATTGGAATTAGTACCAGAAAGCAGTATGGGAGAAAGTCTGCTTGTGTATATTCTCCTCCTCTTCCCCAGTGCTTGGAAGAGCTTAAAGTTACTTTTTTTTTTTGATTAAACACCCATAAATTAAATTTTAAAAGACTGAGAAAGATGCCTTTAAAAGTCAAATATGGTACAAGGAATGGAGGAATGAGGAGAGAGAGGAACGCAGTGGAAGGTTCAGAGCTTTTCAAGGAGTTTGTGTGTTATCTTCAGCGTGCAACTCTGCCTGTGCAAAAGGACGAAGAATGGCAAAGCTCAGCTCTGGTGAGGTTGCACCGGCAGCAATGGCACTTTCAAAGCAGTCTGGATATGGCAGGATTGATTTGGAAAATTATTGAAAGATTTGTTTGCACTCCAATTGAACTCTGAACCCTGAAAGAGAGATTTTTGTTGAGCCCGTTTGAATTTGGCATTTGAAGGACTTTGACTCCAGAAGGTCTCATCTGTGGTCTCAGATGTCCCAGTTCCTATCTGTTGATCTCAGCGTTTAGTCTGCTTACAGTGAGTCAGACGCACTTGCTTAGCTCAGCCTGTAAGCCACTGGCTATGCAACGGATCCAGGAAAGAGCCATGCTGTCACTTAGGAGCACCGAGTGCGATTTTAGAAAGGACCTCCTCTGTCATCCAGCCACAGGCATTTCACAGCCTCCCACATCACACACACGTGTCATACTCGGAGATAACTTCAGGAGAACAAAAGACCTGTACTTCACAGGACAAAAACCCCCTTATCAAAATTAACTGTTACAAACAAAACTTTATTCTATGTAAAAATATTTATTTATTGCATAAGTATACTACTTTTAACTATTATTATAGTTCACCGTTATATAATTATTCTATGTTTATATTTAGTTATATTTCAATCTCATGTACTTCACCAAGGGGGAAAAAAAAAAACAACTTGTATTTTACTTTTTCAGGGAGTGGCTCAGCCTCTAATCAAAGCAATTGCTTTTTCATACAGCCTTGCATGTTATGTTTCTCACAGTTTGTAAAGTATTTTTTACAGTGCTTTATACTCTTGTACCGTGTTATCTTGCTCACACAAAGTAAATCAGAAATTTTATTTTGACTTGTATGTTTGCTCAAAAATACTTTCAGGTTTCACCTTGATTTTCAGATTTCTGCTGAGGTGGTGCAAACGCTAAATCATGAATGTAGTGGGTACATGCTCTGTCTCTACTTAGACCCAAACAAGTTTTTCTGTAACTTTAATTAGAGCGAAACACTATCCTATGATTGATTGGAATGGTTTCATGATGAGAAATAAAGACTAGGGAATAAATTCAGCATTCTCATGGAAAACAAAAAAAATAAAATAGTTGAAGTGCTAAAGCAGTTGATGATACTTGCAGGTGATTAACATTGGACAAAATCATCATAAATGAAAAATAAAAGGAGAAAAGCATTTTAAACATCATGATCTCTACCGTACTATGCAGTATAAATTTGAAGCAGATCTGGGTTTCAGCTCTGCTTTAATGGGTACAGATAAAAACTCAGTGTGCCATAGGGCCAAAATTATGCAATTAAAATAGTAAAGCTTTATACTAAATATGTATGTATTCAGCTATCATTCTCAAAAGAAAGAAGTATTTTTTATGAAATATCTGCAAGAACCTATTTTTGTACCATAAAGTGCTATTAGGACTTACCTCAGAGTGGGAGATGATGATAATGTATACATGCAGACAGATAAATGATTCAATTCTTACTTACAAGAACAGCTGACAGTGATTGCTTATGCTCATTTCCTTTATGCACACTATGTAGACCAGGAAACTCCAGGTTTCGTGGCCTTTCATGTTCTCCAAAGTAAATCAGTCACTCACATAATAATTATTAATTATTTCATGTTGACAGATTGTTGTACTGGTTTATGACAGCTGAAAGTACCATACAAAATGCGAGAAAATGCAGCAACTGATAAAATACTTTACAGCTTTGGTGATAGCATAAATAATTATCATCTGTTTGTAAATAACTAGCCAGGTAAATTGAGATATTTGTTCCAGAGTTAGCTGGCTGCAGTCAAAACCTTCAGCTTTGTAGATTATGAAGCTAAAGGTACACAACAAAGGTTTGGGTTCATATTACAGTGGATTTACCCAGGTCATATCTGAGTCTCTACCCTGAATATTAAGAACATATGTGGTAAAACTTTTATTATGCAAGATACACACCAGTTGGTTGTGAATTTCTTGCATTGTGCTGACTCCAATATTTAATTTCAACTTTAGCCCTCTTGGAGCTGTGGTGTTTGGAATATTTCTGATTTTAATCTGAGCTCTTTATCCTGCTGTGCTTTCAAACTGGACTCCTAATCACCTAGCTGAGTTGAACCTTTCATCTGGGGAAGGCTGTGAGGTATCCTAACCAAAGATCAAATACTCTCAACTGCTGTGCAGCATGGAAGCAAGCCAAAGCGATCACCAAATGCATTGGGAAAAGGGAAAGGAAGCTGTGGTGTTCTTAATATTCTTCTGTGTTAGGAAGCTCCTCTGAAGCTGCTGAGCTGGGGATATCTGCTGGCAAGGCACGGCCTCTCTGAACAAAAACATGGTCCAGAGAAGATAGCTGCTGTCTGTGACAGGTTTCCTGCAGCAGCAGCTAGAGAGCAGCTTGTGCCGGCAAGCGCAGGGCTCGAGGCACGTTGCCAGCACTGCGAGGTCTGGGAGAGCTGACCCTGTCATCTCAGCCTTCTCGGCGACTGCCAGGCCCGTACATGTTCTTCCCCACCACTCAATTCTTTTCCTGCAGGGTTGATACGGTGGAATAGAGCAACAGAGCGGCTGCATGGTCTCTGCTTTAAAGGGTTGAGCTTAGCTTCCCCAGCTGATGCCTTATCTGGTCAACTAGAAGAGTAGTTTTGGCTTTGGAGGATCTGCTCACACAACTGGACACCATGTAAAGAGCTAGAAATGACAGCTACATGTATTCTTGATCTTGGTTTGATACGTGTCATAGTCCATTCCTTTTCTTTTAGTATTTTAAAATATGGTGCCATGTCTTTGTCATCCCTGTACCAAAGCTCTTGGGATAACTGTGGAGTTATACCTGCAGGCAGAGTGCTCTTATCTGCCCTGCAGAGCTTACTTTATGCTTCTGAGTGGTTCAGCTGTTAGCTGCAAGCCACTGAGGCTTTTCTACTTAAAGAGGGTCTTCAAAGAATAACTGAGCTGTGCTATGAATCATATGGACATTGTATATCAGTACTCCTCCAGCATTATTTTTAAGTGAAAGGTTGCTACACAAAATAAAAATCCCCCTCTATTTTTTTTCATTTCACCATAATATATCACTATAATCAGGAAGTTTATTCATTTATAAACATATTTTATCTTTAGCATCTCAGTCATATGCAACTGAGTTATCATTGTTTGTATTATGTAGATGACTCATTTCCCTTTCGAGGATGTGCAAATCATATGTCATATACAATATCTGACCTTTCTTCTTCCAGTCTCTACAGGCCACCATTTGATTATTCAAACCAATGCTTACAGTAACGATAACAATGTCAAGAAAAACAGCGTGGAAGAAAAAAAACCTGTCCCTTAAGGATGGGTGATATTAAATGCGTGTGATATTTAGATATTACTCCAAAAGCAGTACAGAGAAAAGTTAAAATAATAGTAGTAGAGACCACTTGGAAATGAGGAACAGCATGGGAAAAAGAGCAGTGTGCAGCTAACTGTCTAAGAAAACTGAGTTTTTACTAGATAAATTTCAAAACATGAAAGGCAAGGAGGATGTAACCTAGAAGACAGACCCTATTCCCGCAATGCAAATCTGCCATGGCTTCAGAATGCAGATCAGACAATGTCTCTCCATGATTTCCCTTCTTGAAAGAAACTTCCAAAGTGGTAATCATTTCATGGCAGAGGCTGTCTCTGGTAACATCTTTGAAGGGAAAGGGATAAGGCAAGGGGATATCCCTGGAAGTTAGCAGTTTCTCCTTTTTCCACTTGTCTTTAACCACAGTTGTTTGCAATGCCATGAAACGACCAAAAAGATGCCTTGCTGAGGTGCCTGGCATTACCCCAGATGTAACATTGCATCCTTTGGGGTGTCAAGTGTTGTGAAAGCATAAGGTGCTGTCCAGACACGTAGCAGGGAACCCCTTCAGTAACTTTTCTGTTAGCATTTGTAATGGATTGCTGTGATAGCCTGATCAGCAGAAAAATCAGATAATTTGGGTACTACAGGATGCAAAGGCAACCTTCAGTCCTACTCTGGCACTAAGTGCCAGAGAAGGTTATACCAGCAAGAGCGTAATGCCACGCCAGGAGGGGAGCCAGCTCGGGTCAGGAGCTCCAGGCACAATGCGACGAGGTCCAGGAGAGCTCCTGAGTCTGGCTGTACATCGTACGGAGCAGCCGCTTTGCCTGCAGGCACAGCCTGGCCCTGCTGGCAGCATAACTGTGTCTGCTTGGGGTGGCAGTGGGTGAATTTGGTCTGCTGAACTCAGGCTGGCCCCACAGAGAGCTGTCGGGAGTGCCCGTGCCCCGCGGCAGTCAGGCTGCAACGCGGCCTCGCTCCCGAGCTGGCTGCGTGCTGGCCGGGAGTCGCAGAGGGTCCCTGCTCCCCTCCCTCTCTTCTTCACAAGCATTGTTTTCCACAGGACTTTTTTATTTCTTTTTTTTTTTTTTTTAATCTTTTAACTTAATTTCCATTACTCTGACTCATTCTGTTTTGGTTGAAAATCTGTATTCTTTTTTGTACAAAATCTCTGTTTATGACATGTGTCAGGATAGCATATAAACTACTGCTGAATCCCACCTGTACTTTTAATCTCCTTGGAACGAGAGGATTTTACTAGCAATGGATGTTATTGCAACGATTTTAGTGTGTGTGGTTTCCTAATTTGCTAACCTTACTATTAAAATTAATATTTAGGTTTTATATCTTTTAAATGGGAATAATGATGTTAGTTATCTGATGTTTATGTCTTTTAGTCACGAAAATGTTCCTATTTAGGCTGTAACAGGCCACACACATGTAATCACAATAAATAGCATTTAATATGTTTACAGTAGTGGAAGGATGAGGTTAACTTCTGTTTTTATATTGATGGACTCAGCTGGACTTGGAATACTATTGTTTACAATTAGCTACATTTTTGTTGTTGTGCTTTACCCTCAAATTAAATCTTTATTTCATCAACTAACCCTAGGGATTCCCTGTTATAATCAATGTAATAAACAGCATTAGTTGATAGCCTATAGCTGATGTTCATTTGTAATTAGGCTTGTGTTTAAAGAAGAATAATTTTCTAAATTTTACTGCAATAATTTTCCTTCAGATTTATTTATGAAAGGCAGGATTAAAAGTTGACTATGGTGTGTCTTGTCTCCACATGTCTTTAAAGGAAGGTCACTCGAATGGGACAGCATTTTTCAATGTCTTTTTTTAAGCATAATTTCAGAAGGGAAATTACTAACAGTCAATATGAGCTGTGCACCTAACTACCAATTACCCATTCAAAAATCTTCTGCTCTACTACTTTGTCAAACGCTTGTTAAAGACATGGCTAACATATTGGCCATGCACATAAGACCAAAGCATATGGCAAGTATCAATGACACCCTACTAAACAGAAAAAAAGTAGGAGCAAGATGCAATGGAGCAGGGCACAGATATCAGCCTCCATGTGAGGTTTTACTCGCTGAAAAAAATGGCCAGAGGCAGAAGTCCAGCAGGACTGAAATATAAACCTTTAACAACTGCTCTCAGAATGCAGGTGACCCCCAAAGCCTCTGTACGCAGACAGCAAAGGGGCACCTAGTGAAAGCTGTCTTAGGGAGGAGTTACTGACTTTACCCATTGTTATCATTCCTTGAGTAATTTTTGAAAATTTGGGAATGCCTGCCTGTGCAACATTAATTTAAATCTGATGAGTTATCTGTACAGTTCTGATCTCCCTCTGACAAAAGTAAACTTGTAATGGTTGTTTAAGCAAGACATGAATGAAACTACTTCAGTCATCTGAAAGAAAATTGGTGGAAAGAGTGCTTTATAAAGTACGTTCTTGACCAGCCAAGAGGAACATTAAGCTGAAAGAGGTTCCGTACTGTGGATACATCATTTTATACATATTGTCAGATTAAGCGTATTTTTGGTAAAACAGAATGTGGCAAATCAGATTTTCATCTCAAATTAGACCATTGGTGTTTAATAAAGGAATAAAAGGAGAATGGAGCTAACAAAAAAAAAGTTGATAGTTTATTTGGATATGAGTGGTTTAAAGCATATATCTGTGTAAAGCTCAAGACATCCCCAGGCACGTTGCTCTAGCAGTACAAGCTGTCCAGCTTGCATAGTTCGTACAGTGCTTTATTTCAATCCAGCTTGGTGCCATGTAGATTTACTCTTTGAAACAAGATTAATTCCCCATAAAACCACTGCTAATACTCTCAAACCTCCTGCTTATGTGGCTGGTTTCCTGCATTTAACTCCGGGAGGAAGTGTCGATCCACCCATTCTGGGTCTCTGGTTAACACCCCCTGCTGCCAGCCAGTACTCAGGCTGGACAAACTGAGCTCAAAGAGCCTCAGACCAAATGAACTTTAATTAATAAAGGAGATTTCTCAGCACTGGAAAAGTGGAGCTGTGAATGCTGAATTCATTTCACATGAGAGGCCTGAGAAATTTTTCCTCTAAGCTAGCAACTCTGTGTACTTATATGGTTCCAGTGATATTTATTTCTCTATAAATTTGTCTATGATATTCTACTTCCCAAGGTGTTTTTAATCAATATTTCAGAAAAGGTTAATAATATTTCCTGAGGTAATATTATCTTATATATTGTAAGGTCATGTAACAACTGCCTTATGTGTATATATATCTTTCTAGGGGACTGAATTGCTTATGGGTGGGTGAAGAAAGTTCTGGAAAAAATGTTTGGAAGACACATAGCCAAGGCTAAAAAATCGTAGACGAGAAAATTCTTCCCCCATGCTGTTATCAGAACTTGTGAGAGGGCTACCTTATTCAGCTACAAAATCTTGTGTTTGTAGCCTGCAGACAGTCATGCATTTTGGACTCTTGATACTTCACTAGTAGCTGTTCTGTTGCAGAAAAGGGAAAGAAGGTAATTGAAAAGACAGGTATACAAAATCTACTCACTGACCTGCATATGTTCTCTAGTGGCAACTGCCCTAATCTTGTCATATTCAATGGCAAAATTCTTAATTTCTAGTTGGCCTGGTGTTCAACCTGTATCCAAAGAGAAACACATTCAGCAGTTCTTCTGTTCCTCAGGTGACAGTGGATTTCTCCCCTAGGTTTGTTCTCAGAGCAGTAGGTTCTTAGTGAAGTTTAAAAATAAGAAAATGATTATGTATTGAAAAAATACGGACTTAGTTCAGCTGTGATGATTAAAGACTCACGGATCAGGTTCTCAACCAATCTTTCCTAGTTTTGTTTTGGTGTGTCCATGTGTTTGTTTTCTACACAAATGTGCAGTGGCAGAGATGCGGGGTATAGAAGACTAGTGAAAAAGTACAAAGGTCTTCACCTGCAAGGCACAAGTTCAAATACCTCTGATGTACCACCTGGTGTAGGTGCCAGCTTGCCTAAGTGAAATGAATGGAAAATCTCAAGTGGTATTGCAGATGTATGCATATTATATGAATTGGGTTGGAGGTTTGTGGACAACAAGCTTCTAAAAGTTAAATTTAAGATACTGTTTATGTGAATGCTATTTAGGATCACATCTTTAGGCACTAAGATACAGGTCCTCAAAAGCATTTGAGACACCTAACTGAATTAAATGGGAATCAAGTATAAAAATAGGAGTGAGATGCTGAAATGCCTTTAGGAACCTGGATTGAATTGGTTGAGCATACACGTGTAAAAACAATTGTCTTGGAACTATTTGTGGACGTCATGCTAAAGCTGTTTTTCACACTTGTGGTCCTGAATTTTTCTAAGAAAACCATTACAATTATTCCAGAGATGGAAAAGCAGGGAGAATTAGTTCTCCTGTGAAGAAACATGGAGTGAAAAATGATCTTTTCTGGCCAATAAGAAATGACCCTTTTATAGGAAGTTGTATTTTTGAGTTACCACCATACATGGAGATGTCTTATTATTGAAAATTATTAGCCAGTAGTTCAAATGAAAAATATGCTACGTGATTGTGGTTATGACCAGACTGTGAAACTCTTACACGTGCTGAGTATTTTTCACTCTGCTGTGACAAGTCAGCAAAGGGTAGACTGTGACTTGGTGTGCAGCTTGTCACCCCACATTCCTGGGAAGCCAGTGGAACTGCACACGTGAGTTGCTGTTCACCAGTGTAGTGAAGGGACCCGCAATCTGACCTTCAGTGACGACATGTATTAAAATTTGGGCTTGACATTTCAGGAAACTTTTAAATGAGAATAAATTAACCACTTTATGCCAGACATCACAGCAGGCCTTGGGGATCACATAATCATGTGAAGAAATGTGCGTCTCAATATGGGAGGTTTAAATAAAAATAATTTCATTTGTATTCAGGTAACATTTTTATAGCATCAATTTTATGATAAACACAACAGCTGCAGTAAGATTGTTTTTCTTGCTGTAAGGCATAGTAGAGAGTGTTTGCCAATTTTCTGTCTCAAAAAAGGTGTCTTCACATCTTGATTTAGCCCTGAATAATTCAGCAGAATTTTTAATAACAGACTTGCATGTTATAACATTCTAAAACATGTTATAGCTTAAAGAGGCAGGAAGAAATGGGATGTCATTATAAGACTGTGATTCATAAAGAGTAGTTTTAAGCATATATTGTATATTATTTGGTTTATCACAACTGACCTTTGCTTGACCTAGATCAGAATCTGTGACCCTGAAACAAACTATATTCCCTTGCTGAACCATGTGAAAGGAATACAGAAAAGTACATGCTTATCTTTTTCATTTAATTCATTCTCTGCCAAATGTTTTTTTTTCCCCAATTGGCTTCTTTCATGGATGTGAAGGAAAGTATTAACACAGAGGATTACATCTCCTGTATCTGCAATTTCATACATAAATAAGGAAAAGAGCTATTTTGCAATGGCATGTAGCAGGTACGAGAGCATTAGTCTCAGTTTTGCATAAGGATTATTTAAATTAATGGAATATTGTTTGAAATAAAAACAAGGGCTGACATAAAGAACGAGCATCTTCAGTACTGAAATAATACATATTTGTCTTTTTCCAAAACTCCTTTACTTTCAATTACAGCATGTTTACGTTAGTTTCCTGTCTCAATAAAGCACAATCATCTGGAACAGCAATGGCAAATTTTTGTGTCACATAACCAAGTCCTCAGCTGAGAAACATGAGACATACCAAGTACCTAGGAAGAGAAAGAATCCTGGAAGTAGTTTATACATAGAGGCTCCCAGGAGAGTCTGCTGCTCCAGTGGAGGATGGTTTGGGCATGAAGGTGTCCAGGCTTCCTAACTTTTACAGATGAAGATGTGCGGCTGCATTATAATACCACTCTCAGCAATAAAAATGCTTGGGAGTTGCATGAAGTTTAAAAGCCACCAGTTGGCCAACCCTGATTCAGGATACACAGAATCATGTGAATTCTCTTAAAAACTTAAAGAAATTATTCTTACAGTGTCATTTCCATTTGAATAAGTGTCTTGGGAAGATGAAGTGAGGTATGAGCAGGATATAGTGTTGACAAACACTAACATTGGAAGAGCAGAATGAACGTAGGCTCGCTGCTCTGCCTTGGAATTGCATGCCGAACACTAATCAACATAGTGTGGTATTTTCCTAAAACAAAATGGCTGCACAATCATTAAACTAATAGAAAATCTTTACAACAAGAACTTTCACAAAAGGATATTTTACATGTTAATCAAACTTAAGGCAGCTGCTGGAAGGCTTTGTCAGATTCTTTTATGACAAAAATCCACATGGGGCCAATTCACAATGTTGGCCAAGTTACAGGTGTCACATGTATAAAACATGTAGTTGGTTTAAGATTTAATTAGGACTTTCTTCTCTGATCATAACACTTGAAAGAAAAAATACACTTAGGATTTAATTTTCTTTGAGAGTGGTTATTAATTTGATGTGATTGATGTTAAATGGGAATTAAATCATAAACGTGATTATGCTTGTGGTTGGATGTTGTCTCAGCAGATTGTTTCTGCTTGTCACTTTTGAATGAGTGGTGATGTGATATGGCATGTTGATTTTTATTATTGCTAAAAGATTTCACTTTATCATCATTTGTCAGGAAACTGATTTTCCTCTTAGTCCCATTAATATTAAATCTGTCATAACTAGATTAGGATAGAATTGTTATCTACTGAACCTATGAGCCCTAGGCTAAATCTTACTCTGAGGAAAAAGACAGCATAATAATACAGAGGGGAAAACCAGCCAACTAACAAAAAGTAAAGCTGGAATATGAATACGAAAAGATGAGAGTAATCTTTTCTCCTGTAATTATGGTGTATATTTTTGCCCACTTGCCCAAAACAGATTTATGAAGTGTTTACACCTGAAACTGGAATCTCACTCTTCACTACTAGAATGGGTAGGAGAAACTACTAAGATAAGGTATTCAAAGATGGACTAAGAATGCCATATCTTTTAAACATCATAATGTATACGTTTAGTTTGATTTTCCTGGCAAGGATCCTGCTGTTGTCAAAGAGAGTTGAGAACTTCTGTGGGCAACCCCTGTCCCATTTTGGTTCAGAAGGCACCTAGAGGAATTGTAGGATTTATGCTGACTTGCAGAATAGACCCAATGTTACTAACACATTTGCTGTCCTCTTTCATCCTGAGAATTGGTGAAGGTTGGCTGGTGCAATACCCCCTTTTACAATCAGAGTCTAGTCTGAAGACTGCTAGGTCAATTAAATGGACTTCTGTGGTCTCACATCAAGCCTTACATTTGTTGCTCATTTGCTCTAACCAGTATTCTTCTCTGGTACTTATTTGATGCCCATTACTGTGATATCTGAGAACAAAGATCATTGAGAACAGATACTTATTTCTACCAGAAAACAGAATTCTGTATTGTTGTAGGAGCAGAAGAATCCTATTAATCCACAAAGCACATCAGAGTATGTTCTACACAATGCAAGCCATGTGCATTCTGTACACAAGCCACAGCACACAAGCTGA
>VXAA01004470.1:299390-336283 GCA_013399115.1 Anseranas semipalmata
TTTTTTATAAACGATCCCTGCTGTTGTGTTAGTCTCAAACCTAACATCTGATTTGTTAGAAGCATCTTTACTATGGAAAAAAATATAGAATTTAGATACCTCCGTGCTTGATTGATCTGCCATCCACTATCAATCTTTGAGCCACCCTGTGCAAGGTATGCCATCAATTGCAAATGACACACAGCAGGGCAGATGTCTCTGAATGCTCCAGTTTCTGGGTTTATGAGAACTAGTATCTGATAGAATATTGTTAAATGAAAAAGCTAAACTGAGGTGATAACTGACGTTTTTGTTCTAAGAGTAGCAATAATTTACGGTGTTGAAAAATATTTTTAGAACTGAGAAATCAGTCAAAATTAAAGCTTTCTTGCAAACACTTCAATTTTTGTAAAAATACCTTTTTTTGTCAACAGAATTTCACTCTGAAAGTTACTCTTCAGTGTTAATGATTAGTAAAAATAAGTAAATAAAATTAAAAAGTGAGAAACCCCAGCAGCAAGTGAAGAAAAGCAACACCCCAAGAACATTGTCTAAATTATTGAGCATGACATGTTATTCAAGGACCTTTTCCACAAGAAAACCCATTTTCAAAGAACATCTTTTTATATAACACAGTGGGACTCTGAAATTCAGCATCAGTCATGTTACACTGCAGTTCTGTTTTGTTTAGAGGATCTGTTCAAATATACCGATGCAGTTTTGCTAGCAAATATTAGCTGTGTAACGAAACCAGAGGAGGAAGGGGTTAGATTCTGCACTGTTGATATGAAGAACAGGAGAAAAACACAACTGAAATAAGTGAGTTATAGAGGAGTAAAGCAAGTCAGAGTTCAGAATCAAGCCTTTGCTGAAAAAGCTTATGATGTTGAATATTAAATTAATCTAATTTGCACTGTCTGATGGTGGCCATTAGTGCCTGAAGTAGAGGCAATGAAATGCTAATGTGATTAGTTGGGAACACTAAAAACAACCAGTACATTTTTTCTTTGATTGTCTGTGTGTTTAAGAATATTTCATTACTCCTGCTTCCTTTGAAACAAGGGTAAGATATAAATCATAGGCACAGATGTAACTAGCAGTTGTGACATTTTGTTACAGAGTTTAATTACATGAATCATAAAATATTGCTACAATTTTCCAAACTGTTAAACCTTAATTAATATGAACCCACAGGGACCACCTTGATGGTTCATAATACTCTGGAATCTCTCCTCCTACAGTAGTAGTTCATACGGTTGAGAAGTGCTTTATAATTTACAGAGAGTGATCAATTATTAGAAATGAAGCCAGACGAATTAATTTAATATAAATGGGGTTGTATGGAGTTTGACTAATTCTTTTTAATTACCTAATGTTATTTTTTCAATAGTCTAACAAAGGGAACCATTATTCTTCCCCGTGTACAAATTCATTAATCTCATTACTGTGCAGTATTAATATAATTTTATCACACATTCCAGAAGTGGAACACATTGACAAACCATAATGAATCACAGCATTAGTGTGCTATCACTACATTAATTTCAGGACATGCCTAGCTCATCTGCAATTTACGTTGAGACTTAGTATAAAATGAGCTGAATAAGCATGTAATTATGACATCTGCTTCTTTTCAGGTACCTCTTTGTAAATCAGTGACAAAGGAATAACAGGTTTAAATATGTGTTAACACTCTGATAGCATGTATAATTGCAATATGGCAATGTGTAATGAAGATTAAATTAGACTGTAGTGTACCTGACATATGCAAGAGCATAACTGAACTGCAGTAATTGTGGAGTGAAGAAGACTATAAAGTACTAATATTTTAATTCAGAAAGCTAAAAGCAGTGTAAAGAAGAAATATTAAAATGATGTAAACGTACATTATTTTTTAAAGAAGCATTATTTATGTTCATAGTTCTTATTTTCAGTATACTTAACGTGTTATTCTTGGTGTTGGGTAAAGTTTTCACAGACTATGCTTTTGGTTCTTTTTGGATTTCAGGTGTGTAGGCCCTGGTTCTATACTTTCTCTCTACAAGAGCAGATAATACCCATTACGCAGATATATTACTGTTGCATGGTCTTGTAACATATAGAAACTGCCCTTCAAACAACTACTAGAGTAAAAACCATTCATTCACTGACACTGTGTCCTTGAATCAGGCATTTGAGGAAGGGTTTTATACTTTGTCCCATGTGTGAGACACAACCTGAAACATATGGGAGATCAAACTGTAAACCAGAGGGTACTGCAAATTATTAACTACATCTTAACCGAAGTCATTATCCCATAACTGGTAAAATATTTATTTGATATTTGTATAGTGCTATATTTCAACTTCAAATCACTAAAGGCTAGTATAATAATAGGTTTTGCATTAAATACTGTTATTTGGACAAAAATATACAAAATCTGTGAATATGACTTCTGTGAAGTCAGTGGTGTTACACCAGATGTTTACGTTATAATGGAAATGATACCTGTATAATTTAAGCAAAAATATCTTTACTATACGAACACAAATAGAACTACTAATATACAGCATGCCATTATATTAATGAAATTTCTAAAATTATTTTGTTGTGAGAATGATTGTTTGCATCTCTTAAAAAACATAGAAAACTCTTTATGCTTATGACAGCACACAATAACATCTTAAATATAATCTGTGATCTCTGTCATATAAACACATGCATATGTGCACATACGCACGTGCATATGTTTATAAGGAGTCCAGTGACTGCCCACAAAATATATTTCCCCCAAGAAAGGGTGTCTCAAGAATTCTGCAGCTTCTTCAACTTTCTTCTTACAGCAGCTTTTCTTCTCTGCTACCAAGTTGGAAAGGAACTGTTCCTCAAAGTGGAAGTCACACAGAAATATGTTAAAAATAAATTTCAAGCTATAGAGAGAGATTTTCAGGGAAGCCATCAGAACCTGAACAACAAATTAAACAACATATGACCCTTTAAAGAAAACTGTAACTTTTTTTAGCTCATGCTGGATTCCCATCTTTCAGAACACTCCGTGGCTGTCATTATACAGCTGGCTAAATGAATTCCCTCAGGAAGTTCCAATAACGGCACGTCGAGCATCCAGATAGGCCCACACCACAGAACAGGTTTCAGCTGGGGCACGGGCTCTGGTTTGCTTGGAATTTCTTGCACAGGAAGTTTACCGAGCTTCACGTGGCCAGCTGCCACAGAGACTCGTTTGGGTTGGACGAGGCCCTAAGAAAGCACCTCTGGCAAATACTTTCAGAAATTTCTCTTTGCAAGTCTTTCTAGTTTTCCGTGACTGTCTAATCTGTGACTACATGTGCACACACGCATGCACATAGATACCCACCCTCCATTAATAGCTGTTTTATCAAATTGATTTTGAGTAGCCTGGCCCTTATAGAAAAGTAAATACTACTTTAGTTTTGATATCAATAGGCTGCAATTGCAGAACTTAATAGCTTTTTCTGTAGTTCTACTGCTCATGCTTGTTAATATTCATGCTTCCTCTTTTGGTGGTTCATTGGGATCCTGGGTTTTAAGTAACAAACTTTCCCTCTGATAATCAATAAAAACATTAATAGAAATGTATGAACTTAGACCAAAAACTGCAAACTCTCAATTTAATGAAATGGTGGATTTTTTTATTTTTTTTGGGGGGGTGGTCTTAGTCAATAAATAGTCAGAAATATTAGATCTTAACTACCATTGTTTTAGAACAGATGAGATGGTTTAAGATTAGAGGAATTATTAGTAAATTGAGACCTTTTTATGGTTTAACTCAGCATTTAAATAACAGTTACTGTCAAAACTGGTAAAAGTAGTAATATAAGGAGGAATGGATTTTAGTTGAAATTATACAAACTTAGCGTTATCATTATCTTATAAAAATGCATTTAAGTCCTGGGAAACAGAAGCCTCAAAGATTTTTAAAATGATAAATTTTCTATGTAAAGCAGATATTAGTATTTTTATAAAGGCAATTTCATACCAATATAAATATAAGGTTTGTTTAAATTGAATAGTCATAATAAGTAAAATACAGAAGAATCATAGGGGCAGTAATTTAATCTGCAATTATGGAATGTGGGCTAAATAATGCTATAACTTTTTCTGCGGTGCTGGAATATAAATACTGAAAAGACTAAGTGCGCTTCTAACAGTTTGTATCATAGAACCATACAATATCCCAAGCTGGAAGGGACCCACAAGGATCATTGAATCCAACTCCTGGCTCCCCACAGGCCCACCCAAAAACCAGACCCTATGTCTGAGAGCCTTGTCCAAACGCTTCTTGAACCCCAGCAGGCTCGGGGCCGTGGCCACGTCCCTGGGGAGCCTGTTCCAGTGCCTGACCCCCTCTCGGTGAAGAACCTTTTCCTAACACCCAGCCTGACCCTCCCCTGTCACAGCTCCATGCCGTTCCCTCGGGTCCTGTTGCTGCCACCAGAGAGCAGAGATCAGCGCCTGCCCCTCTGCTCCCCACGGGAGGAAGCTGCAGGCCGCCATGAGGCCTCCCCTCAGCCTCCTCAGCTGAGTGACCTCAGCTGCACCCAAAATTTCTTGTCCTCCAGACCCTTCATCATCTTTGTTGCCCTCCTTTGGACACTCTCTGGTTGATGTCTTTGTCATATTGTGGCGCTCAAAACTGTGCGCAGTACTCAAGGTGAGGCTGCACCAGCACAGGATAGAGAAGGACAATTACTTCCCTTGATTGGCTACAAATTACGGTTTCATAAATTTTCCTAATTCAGCTGAAAAAAAGTACCTGCTTATGCACAAAATCAATTTAGTAATTATATTTACATGAACAACAATTACTAGAAACTTTCAAACATTTCTCCGATTATCTGAAAATTATTAACCTATATAAATATTTTCACCAGTCAATGCTAATGTCACCTGTGTTGAGAAAATGAATAAGGCTACTTGCTTTCTATGTGAATTAACACTGAAGAAATTTAAGATTATTTTATTAATGTTGATGGAATCATGGGTTCTCTCTCCATATAAATACAGGCATTTTCTCCATAATACACTTGCTAGTGCATTATTTTATTTAGTTACAAAATTTGCTAAATGGTAGAGAGGATCTACACATCACTTCCTTTCTTCCACCAACTTCACGCATCTCACTTTTAAGTTTTCCTGATATTTACCCTACATTTTTCCCTTTTTACATTTATCTTCTAACTCCTAGTTATATCCCATGAAAATCAACTAGATAATTCTTTTCTCTTATTTGTGTTTATATTCTTGAAATATTTATAGACTGCTACCATGCCTCACATTCCCTACCCAGTCATCTTTTGGCCACTCTGTTACCTCTTTTAAATCTTTCCTCATAAATCTCTCTCCCTTCTCTAACCTCTTTTGTTGCTCTTTTCAGAATTCCCTTCATTTTTCTAGGTCTCTCTCATAGTGAGGTGCCCTGTGCTGGACACAGCACTCCAGACATCATTGTCTTCAAGCCATGTTGACAGTGGCCATGGCCATTACCTCACTGTCCAATGCTGTGATGTTTCTGCACAGACTGTGTAAAATTCTTTTGGCTTTTTTCTTTTTTTGTATACTTACTCCTCCTTGCAAACTCATGTCCAATGTATTATTAGCCAATAGCATTAAGAATCTTTGTGTTATTGTTTCCTAGGTTTCTCTCTACAAATTGGATTATACATGTTTATTTTTCCTGGATGTATGAGCAAATGCCCCCCCCCCACACACACACACACACTGTTCTATCTCCTTTGCCTAACACACGCAGAGTTGAGTTAAAATTCTCTCTCTTCTCCCTCACGTTTGCTAACAGGCACAGACCTGAGTTATGGGGCCATCAGGAAGATATTGATGTTTCTTCTATCCAGGATGTCCTGCCTCTTTTCTGATTACACAAATATGTGGGCTAAATTATGTTCAAGCCTTTAGGGTATAATTCTACAGGCTTTTAAGACAATGTACTTCAGATTATCACAGCCCTGCCTTCCTCCTATCCTTAAATGTGTGCTGCCTTTAAAGACAGTAATATGGTTTGGGAAGCTGAGATAGACAACAAATAATATATTCTTTTTGTTTGATACACTTAGATTTTGTTCAGACTGGTTCCCAGAACTGACTGTGTGCAGCGCGATTACAAGTGCTGGTGTAAGGGAGAGGGAAGAGAGGCTTGGCAAAGGCAGGGGCAAGCTAGACCCCTAGCAGCTTCGGCTTAGATTCGTTTTATTAAAATAGCAGGGAAACTGTTAGCATTAACATTAACTGGTAACAGTGGATATGCACTATCACATTCCATCATGGAATATACCATACTTTTGGTAAATGGCCAATTTAGTCAAATACTTTGCTTTATATTCAAGTATCTGTATTAAAATCTATTTTTATCCTCACCTTCAATAATCATATTGGATTGGATTGGATAAAAGCCCTTCAGTACCATACACTGAGATTTTTTTTTGCTCTGTGTTGTATATGTACATTACTACTTCATGCATATACATTTCATGGGTTTAATGAAGTGATTTTTTCCCCCTTAGAAAAACTTAAAAACAATTTGCATAGATCTCACAGCTTTAGTAAATTAAAGCTATGAGAATTGATGGATTTTCATGACTTAAAGTAGTGGCCAAATTCTTAATTATTACAGCTGTAATAATATTGAAATAAAGAACTTTTGAAAAAAGTTTGAAAAAACAGCTATATTAATTTTAAAGCTATCTTTAGAAGACTCTGCTTTTTATTTGAGCAATAAGCCAGAAAAAGAGCTTGACTTTTTCTTCTAATGGATTCAAGTTTTGCCTCTTTTAGTTCATAAGTTAGCACAATAATATTCAAAGTATTTAAAGATGTCATGATGACTCTGACTTGTTGCAGAAATAAATAAAGATGGAATCCATATGTTTTTCTTTTGATGGATTAAGGGCCATGTTTACAACAACATAAGTTTACACTGCTGCTGGCCTCAAGTATTCTGCAGACCTTCATGGGTCAGCTCCTGCAAAGGCTCATTCTTACTCAAGAGTACAATTACAGTAACTATTTCCATGGTTAGGGAAACAGTCTGTTCTGAATAGAACATCCAGAATGATGTATTCCTTTTTTTTTTTTTAAACAACTTTTTTTTGTATTTGAGAACAGTTATTTTTTTCCTAATAGCGGTTCCTTAGTATTTACAGATTTAGTATAGCTATAGATTAGCGTTATTCAGATATAATTAAAATATTTTCATTATTAAAATGAACGTATTGCATATGTGAATTTTATGTTGAATATAGCAGATTGTTCTTATGACACAGATAGTGCACAGGCCTATTTTTTTAAGAAATACGGAGCCTCATTTGTAGCTGTTATCCTTCCTTTCTCTATTTCTGTATTTCAAAATCTTCTCTGCAGTGTTATCAGTGCTGCAAAGACTATAAAATGAAGCTGCAAGCAAATGATTCCCAACTGCAATTCAGAGAATATATTTAGGAGTCACATCTTCACTGGCTTCATTTGGCTGCTCTTGATTTTGTCTGGAATTAGCAACAGATTAATCTGGGTAATATTTTTACAATGTTCATGATGTATTGAGATAAATGTTGAGCTCTTGCACATGTTTATGAGGTCAAGTTGTAAAATGTATTTATTTATTCCTGCTAGTGTCACAAGGCAACGATTTGAAGAGTACTTAGTCTTGATGAGCAATTCTTGGTATTGGTGTTTATAGAGTCCAGTCCATAACAGGAAAAAAAATTTGCTATCGATCACTGCCAACTATCAGCCTATTGTTGGCCAAACTTACCCCCAACAAGCACTGCTTTATTCCAATAGCCATACTGAGTTAAGTGGATGAGACCATGTCTAGCACTTAATGCGAGTGTACAGGCTAGCGTGACAACCAGAGAGACTGGCCCAGTTTCCCAGCCTTCGGAATAAAAATCTGCCCTGGTTGAGGTTCTGTATCTTTTATGGCTAAAAAGCAACCTAGAGATGTTCTCATTCCACAGCTCCTCAAGGCCTAATATGGCAGAAAAGAGAGAGAGCACTAAGAAATAACATGAACCATAGAGCACATTTCCACTAAAATTCAAGGCCCTCCAGGAAGACCTTGGTGTAGGTTAATTTGTGAGCTTCCTTGCAGTACTGCAGTTACGTGCCCATTTCATTCCAAAAATTGAAAGTGTTGAAGTGACCAGTAGAGTCAGGAAAAAATTGCTTGCACTATTGGCAGAAACTGTTAGCATGCTTCATATGTAATATTTAAAGTTAGTATGGAAATATTATGTAGGTGGATCATAACTGTTGAAACAACTTCGGTAATGGAGGAGAGGTGTGTTTAGGAGGTTTTATTCTGAAGGTAAATGAAAAAACAACACCTGGCATTTCAAAGATAAGAAAAATCTCTTAGCTGTAAGGAGAGGACAGAAAGCCAGGCAATCTCCTAGGCTTTTTCTCTCTATTGACACATCTGCAGATACTAAATCTGTGATGATCAGTCTATAGCCTTTCATGTTTTTGAGAGGCAAACCAAAAACTGATTGTGACTCAGAGGTACACAGCCTGTTTCTTTGAGCATCCCGAGCACCATGTTATTCCTTGGTACATTTTCTATGCTTTTTCAAATTTCCCCCAGCCATTATTTCTTACATTAAAAGTTGGTTTATTTAATGATATAAAAAGCCTGTGTTTCCATTCTTGTCCTTAAGCCATTTTAAAAGAAATTCTGTTACATAAATATGCAACTGGCCTCAAGCACATCCCTTAGTCTACATGTCCTATTATCACTCAAGTGTTTTCCAAGTGCTAAGTGCTGTCAGTGCCATTAATTTCATAAGATGTGAACAGACACCATTAGATCCCAAGTAATAGTCCATAATGACCAGGTGCTCTTTTCTAGTGTTTCGTATAAGTTATGTACGTTTTTCTTGTCATTTTTGTCTCAGTTGTGACTGGTGCAGCAGACAGGCTACAGACAGTTGCATTTCTATAATTCTGTGGGCTGGTTAACAAGACCAAATATTTTCACAGCGACCTGCCCCTCCCAATCCTTTTGGTTCCCAAAGATTTTCATAGTTTGGATTCTGTGGACTATTTGGTGTTTTTAGACTGCGAACACCACCTTCAGATATTCTTGGGTTCTACAATTTGATCCTTATTCTGTTATTAAAGAGGAAGGGACAGCATTACATGAGAAATGAATTCCAGTCATGAAGCCATAATGTGTACTAGCCAAAATATTCATAACAAGAAATGTGGAGCACTAATTACTTATATACATACTGAACAAAGAATGCAGTAAACACTCCCCTTTAATTATTTCATTTCCATTAAAATTATTTTTCTTAGTCTAAATGCCAGACATATTTTGCTCTAGCTTGTCATGTAAATTATGGTAATTTAGTTTTTGATTTTATTCACTAATGTATTTTCAAAATATGCCTACCTATCCCTATCTGGAAGACAACCTATTTTTGAAATCTTTTTTTTTTTTTTTTTAAACCAATACATGGGCATTTGCACATGATGAGTTTGGTCTGAGCACATTTCATTTTAGTGAATTTGTATTGATGAAATTTTCATATATATAAATATTTTGTTTACTTGTATTGCTATTGTTTACTGTTTTCTATATAAGCATCTTTTGATGGTTTGACTGCTCCAATCTTAAAAGATAGATCAAGGGACACTATTGCTCTTCCCGCAAAACTTGTTACATTTAAAAAAAGAGTAGAGCTATTGAAGTATTTTGTTTCTTAGAAGTAAATATATCATGGAATTATAAGTACCTATTTGGGGAATTAGAAGCTGGAAATGGTCAAATAAGTTAAGTGTTCATCTTGTGTTCTACAAACATGACTGCCCAAAAGCAGCTGCATTGTGCAATATTTCCTGGACCATTATCTTCAAAATGTGGAGTCACTCATTTGACAGTCATTGCCTGGAAAAAATAATGGGAATATTATTAATGGCCTTCAGCATTTTATTATCTACGTGGTGGGCTTACTTCAGCACAGAAAAGCTGTCAATGACCACATAACGTGCTGTTTGATGTGACAGTGGGAAAAGGTTAGGTGGTTCCCACATTAGAGCAGTCGTTTCTGTTAGCACACCAGTGCTCAGTTTTATGGTGTATTGAAAGAAGCCACTTGGGAGGCAGACTTTGTCTTTAGAGAAGTGATGGATACTAACAGGTTGGAATATGGAAAGCAAAAAATCTTGATTACATCATATAAAAACAGAAACACACATGAAAATTTAGGTCAAACACTCAGCTGTTAAAATTTGGCAAAGTCCAATTAACTACCGAGGAGACAAAAGATACCGGAACATTAAGGAAAATGGATCCCTTGGTGGCTTATCTCTGATATTTAAGAATAACCTCTGCAGTGTTCATTTTGTCTCTTTTCTTTATAAGTGACGTTTATTAGGGCAGCAGTGGTAGGTGGGTTGGTACTAAGAGCAGAATACTGCTTCCTGAAAATTTCCCAAGCCTGATTCTTTTCTGTTGTTCATCTCTTTGTCTTTGCTCATATCATTTCAACTTTTTCAAGATCTTTTGCAAGATTTCTGGGAGAGGGGAAATACAATCCCGTTTATAGTTTATATAGCATGCTGGGAGCTCAGCTAAAATAAACTGCAGTTTTCAAAGTAACAGACTGATGGAAAACAAGTGCTGTAAATTGCATCTCAGCAAATTTAGAGAGGACAGATCCCAAAATAAACGAGCTAAAGTAGGAAATTAGTAAGTCGGACTAAGGACTCGACTTAGCCCAGTGTTTGAATGTGTGAGAAAAGTCATAAGTGATGATAAGTGAGTATATGTCTGACTTTTTTTCCATGGCCCATGGAATCAGTTTTGAATTATAAAACTGAGGCAAAAATACCTTGTGGATTAGATGTGGAATACAGAGTCTGAAGAGCTAGATTTTCCCTCAGGATGTTTCACGAATTTTAGCTTTAAGGACCTTTTTCTTATAAAATCTTGTTTTTGCGTATTTCTTTTTAAAACTGTCACAAGGTCAAATTTAGAGCAAATATAGTCTGTCTAATAGTACATGGAGAATAGACTGGTATCATCCATGTCAATTTGTATACTACTGTATAAATTTGATACTTGATCTCCAAATTGTTTGTTATTGCCCCTGTTGTACATCATTTCTGAACATGGCTCACAGAACCTATTGCAAATAGCATCTTTTAATTCCCACTCAGAAGGCCCAAAAAATGAAAACATGATGGAAAAAGAAAACAACTAGAATATGAATGATCTTCTCCTTGCTTCTTTCTTTTACCAATATAAGTTACACTGATAGAGAATATTTTAGTTAACAAAAGTGAAAATAGTTTTAGAGAAATCTGAAGACTAAACTGACCTTCCTTATTATGTTGTTGTTTACACATGTTCAGAGACAAATGATTTTCCAGCTCTTTTGCACGCCTAATAGAAATTATGTGGATAAAAGTGGAGAGACGAGAAATCCCATGCAGAGGTGTGTTGGTTCAGAGATGCAAGGAATGCCTGAACTCCCTTCTGAAGATAGCCACCTTCAAGCACCTGTTCTGTCTGGGGAAAAGCTGGATATATGCATGCACACCTCAAATGTGTGTGGATTCTGGTGTAAACACCTGGCCATTACACCCCAGCAGTCATGCCAGTTTTAGGTGCCTCAGATGAATTTATATAAACAAAAATCCCTAAAAATAAACTTAAAGCTCTGATGAATTAATTTTTTCTAAACATTCCAGATCTCTGCCTATGTTTGCTCTCAATAAAAATGTTATGTAAAATAAAACACAGGTAAGCCTTATAAATGTAATTCAAAAATTTTCAAGTAAATACCAACAAGTGTCTCTAGCAAAAAGTTCGGAAATATGGTCACCTTGGAACTAACATACTCTGTTTCTTATTTTAAAATAGCAAAGGGACAGCAGAAACACGTAAGAGACATAGCAAACTCTTTCTCTCTTTCTTTCTTTCTTTGTCTTTTAGTGAAAGAAAAAGTAGCTTATGAGTGACTTGAGAAAAGTCATGTAATGTATCCACAACTGAAGATGTCATTTGTTCCTTGCAAAACATAGAGTAACCTGCAATCTAGGAAAACAGTTGTGCATATATTCATCTAATCTGGCAACACAGCAATAATTGACATTAGAAAGATCGTATTTTATAAAACTGTAGTTTTGTGTGTCCTTGAACAGCACCACTTCAGAGTGAGAGTTTATATCTCTTATGGTAAACTTGAGCTGTGCTGCAGGTGTTTTAGTTTATCACTGAAAGGAAATGACTTTTTTTACACCTAATTTAATCTGAAGCTATTCACAGTTTAAAATGTTCAGTAACAGTGACCTCTGTAATGACTAACACATTGCAGGTGGTCTGATAGCAGGCCAGTGGTTAATGTTTGCTATTGAGAGAGACAGAATTAAATGTCCACCCGAGTTGTTTTCTTCCGTTTATAGTATGAAAACAACAGCTGTCACAAAAGTAAGCCGCAATTAAAAGACCTTCTCAAAAGTTGCGATCTGTTTAGTTCCTGCAATAGGAGAGCTTTCCTGTAGCATCTATTAAAAAATTGTCATTAAATTTGAAAGCAGAAATCCTGGTAAATATTTGCAACCTAAATCTCTGTCTTAGACTTCTAATACTTAGGTTCCAGTCTGGCAGTCCCTGCTCAGTCCTTCAGGCAAAATTCCTTTTGGTTCTGCAGTAGTATGGTTGGGATCATTGAGTGTTTTGCCCACACTAGGAATTGGAGTGCTATAAGAGACGTAAGAAAGCTCTACCAAAGCTGTTAGTTTTCACAAGTAACTGAGAAGGCAGTTCAGTGCTCTCATAACAGCATATAAAGCAAAACTGGTGAGCCTGAAGTTTTCATTTTAGTTCATTTTCATTTTGACAAAAACTGAGTATCTTTACCGCACAGCTGCTTTGCAGCTTTTCCAGATGTGTGTGGACCTGGGCAGTATCTAGGCCAGTCATAACCACTGTCAAATGGCACCTCGATTTAAAATTCTATTTCTTTGTAATGCTTGCTAACTTCTAGTATTGCATAAACAAAGCTGGTACTCAATCCCTTTAGTACACTACAATTAGAGAGTCTAACACAATTCTGGGAACACAAGTACTTGGTAAAAATGGGTGAAAAATTTAGGTACTGTCAAAGGACGGTTTTCTACTCAGAGACAATATGCTGTTTCTGCTATTTGCCTTGGAGTGACATGAATTGTTACATGAAGAAAGGACTTCTGAACATAAAAGTGAGTCTCTTTCACAAGGGATAATAGCCTTCATATCTCAGAAAATGTTTCTTCAGAGGGCTTCTTCAGCACAAATTTAAAACAGCCTTATTTTCATAGAAGACAGGAAAACTGACCACAACAACTGAGGAGATGTGATATACAAACACGAGTAGTTCTAAAAATATGGTTCGAATTATTTGATGTGTCAGTTACTATCAGCAAGCCTTTTATGAAATGCCCAGGATTAGGATTTAGCAGCACTTTGTGAACTAGTCCTTAAGGAAAAATAGTCATCTTACTAAGAGGATGCCTGGGTAGGACCCATTTCACTGCTTTGTTAAGTATGCACAGATGAGAGTCAAGGGCACTCTGCAGTGTTATGTGAAATGCATCAGCTGACATTGCTCTTTGCTGCATGAATGAATGTAGACAAAAAAAACCCTCTACAGTATGAACAGTAGGTAAAGTAAACTGAATGCTAATTGGAAAAGGGATTGGAATCCGGATCATTTATATGTAGAGCTGTAAGAGCAATCTATTTTGGTCAGACTGAAAATTAAAAGGGCAAATCAGCTATATCAACCACTCATGAGACCTTCAATGTCTATTTAACTATTGTATTCAAACATTCCCACTTTGGAATGGCATATAATCTGTTTTTTAGGCTTCTCTTCTGGATAGAAGGAACTGTGTGTTCAAATCCTGTCAGGCAGAGGATGGAATTGAACTTGTCTTTCCCGTTTCCTAAGAGTGCCATCCTCTGCTGTATCATCTTCTGCTAGATGTTACCCTGTAAGTTCTGCTAGGCTTTATAACAGTTTTCAGAAAGTGAAACATGTCTTTCAGATCAAATGCAATACTGAATGAAATCCACCTTTTTATCAGTTATCTCAGTTTGTGTGGTAAATTTTCAGTGGAACCAAAACAGGCTCCTGTACAGTTGCCTGAACAAATTATTTCTCTCCTACTCTTTTCTAACTCTCCCCCCTATACACAATCAGGATCTAAAAAGAAAGTACTATGAGACATATATTTTATTATTTGAGGATATATCCAAAGTCTAATATAATTATTGGAAAGACTCGTGTTAATATCAGCCCTACATTCATAGAAGGTTTTCATCATCAGACTTTTATTCTTGACTACAAAATAAATTAGAGTTTGCCAAATGCTTTTGATATCTCTACTTGTTCAAAACTCTTCAAGTTGATATGGTTTCTGTCGAGGAATGACAGTGCAGCATATGTATGCTTCTTTACGTAGCTTTATATATTTTATAAGTCAATAGGATTGTTCATAATTATAACTCCTTTAAGATTGTCATGTTTAAAATCATTTGTATAAGACATAAATCATACAAAAATATATAGAAATATATGTAGATTCATCAGTAAAAAATCCTATCATTATTCTTTTTGTGAGCTATACCTTATACAGCACTCAAATAATACATTTGTTTCTTTTGCAGCTGTGTTACATAACACACAAAAAGAACATTTAGTCCTAACCCACCTCCATTTATATCTTCAACACTAAAATTTTCCATTTGCAGTTAAAGTCTGTACATATATTAGCAAGGCCCTTGAAATTAAAGCTTTTGAAGTTTCTTCCTCTCTGGGACACAAAAGAAAGCATATAGTTGACATCAAAGTGGAGACATACCGCTGACTAGTAATTATGGTAGCTTAATGTTGCCCAGTCACCACCTATTTACAAGCCTGCCCTTACTTTCCTCAGCATGTACTTATTTTGATCAACACCTCAGGAAAATACTGAATAGCCCAGCTACTTATAAAGTTTCTGCAAAATTTGTTTGGAAAACAAAACAGTGTTTTAATAATTTATTCTTTATATATCATTGTGGCTTTTTTAAAACCTTGTTTAATTACTCTAAGTAAGTTGTAGCTGTTAGCTGGGTGTTGCCAGATGTGAAACCAGACACAAGGGTGAGATTTTACAATTTAAGCACAGCTGCTTAAGACAAAATCTGTTTTAGGACACAAGAGATGGATTTAAAATACTACATCTATATTAAAAATACCAGGGAATCATACGCAGGACAGCTAAATGTCTTCTTGGCAAACATATTAACTTCAAGTGAATCCATCCAATCAAAGTCCAAAAAAAGGCTTCAAAACCCAGCAAATGACATTTGCCATCAGTCTCTTCCCCTCACCCACTAAAGCAAACATAGATATGCAGAGCACTGCTCTGTTTTTAAATTAAGGTTTTAATTCTTTCTAATGTGTATATTAGTAAGGTGAGTGCTGGAACCAAGGATGAAATGCTTCTGCATCTTGGAACAGTTTGAAACATCTCTAAGTACCAGGATGATGAACTGAAAAGAAGTTTATTTATCTTGGGCATTTTAGTTTTACAGCTTAAGAGAGAATAACTTTAGAAATCCTGAAGGCAGGATGTGTGGGTCCTCCCCATTCTTGCATATTCTACTGCACTGGCCAAATTGTTGATATGCTTAGCAGAGCATGCAAGGTAGTGCAGAGCAGCTGAAATAACTCTGCACGTCTTCTGTATGTTGACCTCTGTACTGCATGTGTATGAGGAGAGAGCAGGAGCAGCACAAAATTTATATCAATATTTTAACAAGAGATGTGTGGGACTAGAAAATCCTATCCGGTAAGTAATCTTTTTTTATTTTTTTTCTGTAACTAAAAAGACACACAAAAAAAGTTTGAGGTACTTTCATTATAAAGTGTGTTCACAATGCATATTTTAAGTGATGCGTCTAAAGTACATTGGATTTTACTAGCTTAACCCAAACCCTGTGGGTACCATGTTTGCCCTCACTGTATTCCATTTGATGTTAAGGTGATAGATTTGCAACACTTTGAAGAGCTATCATTTCCTCCTGAGCCCACCCTAAACCTGAACAGTGACTCACAGCAAGGAGACAATTTAGCTATAACAAAAACCAAGACGATTTAGCCACAATAAAAAACTAGAATCTTCCATTTAGCTTGATTATTCATTTTGCCTCCCTTTACAAAAGTGGTAGATAGAAAGTGGACTGTTCCTACAGTTTCTCCCAGGTCTCTGTCTGTATCTGCCACTTGATGCTGATCTCAGTTATTGCTTCAGTGCAGCAACCAACTGCAGCAGCTAATTATAACCAGCAGAGCCTGCTTTCCACCCCCTGCTCTTCTGACCAGGTCATAGCAACACTCATTTTTAAAGTGTTTTTTTCTAAACAGGAAAACATTTCTCCAACAAAACTTTGTAAATATTTTTCTCAGTAGTAATAGCAAGCAATATTTAACCTGGTATAGAGGTCATTTGGAAGAGATCAAATATGATAACGCTGAGCTTTTAGCTGTCAAACATAACTTTCTGGCATTTCCATAGTTTTCAAACCCATAAGCATAGAGGAGTCTGTTTCTCTTGTCAAAGCACACTCTTAATTTCCATCACTGTTAATGGGTGTTATACAGCCTTATCAGGGACATTATAGAGCTCCCAAGCATTCTATAGCAAGTTAACTCTCTTTCATATTTTTATTGATTATCTGTGCCAGATAACAATATGCACAAATCTGTGAGTTAAGCAAGAGAGCCTGATGAAGCTCATAAATTTTCAAAATAAAACCTAAAATGAAACCTAAGCATTTCGTTAATACTTTCCAAACCCAGTATGAATGTGTTTATCTCTGTGCAAAAGAACAGCTAGTCTTTTCTCTCTACCTGTTCTGTCTCCTCATCACATTTTATCACCGCTTCTCTGTTCTTCCTCATTTACTTTTGTAATTTTTTTCTCTTTTTCTTTCATTATGACATTAGTTTTCTGTATGGACCTTCCTGCCAGTAACAATGGTTATTCCAAACTATAGTGTGTTTATAAAAGCCGAGTAGCCAGTAAAGCATTTATAAATGTCTCCTAAAGCATTTATAAATGTCTCCTAAAGCATTTATAAACTTCTCCTACAACCCTTATTTACACAATACGGATCAGGATGTCATCCATTCTATTTATTTACTGGTCTACCCATTACTGTCATTACCTTGATTTAAAAAAAAAAAAAAAAAAACACCTTTTATTCTGATTTCTTAGGAAGTAAGGAATTACTGGAGTAATGCAAATGTAAATGTTCTGCTACTTCGATTAAGAAACACAGACTGATGGATGAGTTCTAAAGAACAACTCTTTGAACTTCTCAACTGGGTGTTGAGAGAGGAGTACCTTTCCACCTCAGCCTCCATTCAAAAATATTAGCATCTCTTTCATTAAATGACAATATTCAGTGATTTCCTTGCTAAGTATCACCAACAAGTAGGATGGACATTCTTTTATGTTGTTGCCATATGCAGTTCACCTTAGAACCACCTTATTTTATTCTATTCAAAAGCTATTACTTAAATACTACTAAATACTACCTAGAACCCCAATTCACTCTGTCTATGAGGATGTCAAATTCCTCTCACATGAGTGCCTCAAAAGATCAGGCTGATGATGTGGGAAGTCATTGTTTAGTAGAAACAAATTTTGTGATACATATTAGCACACACAATTTCTAACCAGTTAAGGAGAGTAAAATCCTAGTAATTTCTTTTAATTCCCATTTAGAATAGTAACTTGCCATGCAGAGCCCACTGATAATTAAAAATATTACTAGTGTTAGCACTGAAGACTAGCTAAGTAATTTATCTTTGTAGCAATTCATCCAAGGCAGAAGCAAGAGGAGGGAATAATTTTAAAATGAATTACCTAAGATTATGCAGTTCATTCTTATGATAAATAGTTGGTACTGAATTCCATGAAATAATTTAGTACATAAGAGTCTATTAGCTAGTTAGAAACCATGACCTCATTTAACAGTTATGGACCATGGTAGCATCTAATCTATATTAGTTGATTTGTATACCCTTTATGATCTGAGCCAGATCCCATAATGTCAAAAATCATAGCTATCACATTGAATTATAACCCACTCAGAATGCAGGATTGGCAAAATCAGATATGTTTGTCTCAGGAGTGCACTGTGCTAGCATATTTGCTATATAGTGAAGCATATTCTGCCCATTGCTTTTAAAAAATTGAGAATCCATCCCCAAGTGCTTTTAAAATGAAATGGGGCATGGGGTAATCTGTTTAAACTACTTTTGCTTGGATTTTCACTGCAGTCTGCATAAAAATAATAATCAAATAATCGGGACTTATATTTTATTTTTGGAGCCAAATATCAGTAGATAGTTTCTATCATTCTGTACATATTTATTTGCCCTCAAAATTTAGATCAGCAGATCATTTAAAACTGTATCATGCTTCTAAATCCCACAGCTGTAGTTACCTGTGATAGAAGAAGGAAAATGTTGATTCTGTGTAAAAATGTGTTAGCAAAAAAGAAATAGATCCCTGAACTTTAGTTTTGCTCATAAATAAAAACAGCCAGGTTCTTCAGGACAAAGTATGATGGAAATGCATGACATGTTTATAGACGTTAATCACACAGCCTTAATTTAGAGAAGCATGTCTTAAAACTGACTCTTATGTATGACACTTTTATATTAATATCTCATGTTTATATTGATATCTCAGAACCTCAGATTTTCAGAGAGATAAACTGAAAGATATTGGCACAGTTTATTTCGTTATTGTAATAGATAATATCATTCCTTCTGATGAGGTGCAACTCTAACTTCAGCATGTAATAGTTTCACTGCCTTCTGTTTTCACAGAAACATTGAGTAATAGACTAATTTTCCAATGGCTTCTAATACTTGTCTAGAATGGAAATGAAGTATCACAAAGGGTGATGATTTTTATTTTTTATTTTTTAAATCAATCCTACAAATCTTGATGTAGGTTCATAACTAGAGGCAGAATGCAAAATTGTATTTACTCCCATGTAAAGTTAAATGTATGATAAGTTCTCTCAGCTGTTTAAAGACATCTATCAATTCAAAAATAACAATGAAATTAAGCTGTCACAGAATTTGCAGTGTCTTAAACCTAAATGTCTTGGGGTTTTACCAGCTTTCCTTCAGCCTGATAGGTATATATAAAATAGCCTAGAAGTTGAAAGTGCAATTTTTATTTGAAAAATTATTTTTCTTGTTTAGTTTACATCTGGTTTTTTTTTGTTGTTTTGTTTTGTTTTGTTTTTTAGCATATAATACATATTTAGTAGGTAAATACAAATACAGAAAAACAGAAGGATGGGGACAAAAATGTGCACATGAATGAAGAAGAGAAGTAGGATGAATATGAAAACTGACCTTCAAGTGAATTAATATAATAATTAATAATTTTACGTATATATAAAATAAAAATGTCTAAAGGCAGCATAATCAGCTATTCCCAAATGAAATAGGTATTTGAATGTATGCATACCTTTTCTATGCAATGTTTGTTCTTTTTACAACAGGTTGTATGAAACTTTTCAGTAAGTTTAGTTTCCCCAAATGCTGTTTAGTATGGACACATCCACAGATCAAGCTGCCCTTCTGTATGCAGCAATACAATCCTGCTCCTCTCAGAAAAGCAGGCAGAATGTTGTGACAGCTTTGGAGTCCCCTTTTAGTGTCCTTTGCCTGTAAAGCTATGATAGCATATGTTCAGGATTCAAGTTCAATATACTGAGACTAGATTTGCCTTTCTTTCATAAGTTTTCTCATGTTACAAGTGTAAAAGTTTATTTTACTATCCTTCTGGTAATGTGTTGATTCGCACTACAGTTGCCTGTAGGCAGATCTGGAAAATACAGATGGAGAAAGGCATATGTATAATTGCAGGAAGGTGCATGTATGGCTAATGTTCTTTGACATTCTAGGGCAGACCCGCGCAGTAAAAATTTAACAAATGTGACAAGAGTTTTTGCTTTAGCCATAGATAAGTTGAAATCCCCAATGCAAAGGAGCCCTTTCAAATAATTCTGTAAGTGATCAAGAATGCAGTGTGCTGAAAATACTCCCAAAGCCTAATCATTTAGTCCCAAGTTTAATGAAGTATTTAGGCACAAACTTCCCATTAATTTAAATGGGAAATCAATGGGAAGTTAGGGGCCTAAATGCTTTGTTGAATCAGGGCCTCAGGGCTCAATTGAGATTCCCATAGTGATCACTGGAAAGACTTCCATTAAAGCTCTGGATTGTGTTAATGACTTCCGTATCTGTCTGTTGGTACCTACCTGGTTCGTTTACAACATTTATTTGTGGGTTTTGTTAAGGGCTAAAAATGATGCTTTCAAAGCATCTAGGATACAGCACTAGCACTTTGAGTAGGATCTAAAATACTTTTCCAAAATCTTTCTAGTGCCTACGTGCGTTTCCATATCTACACCAAAATCTAGCACTAGTAATTCACATGCCCAAGTCCTCCTTTCCACTTCAAAACCATTATTTTAGAATTTCTAACTTGAATGCTACAAAAATTTGAAGAATTATTGCAATTATTTTTCCTACCAGTGTGACTGGTACCAATCACAGACATTTGGAAAATTGGCCTCCTTTGTGAATATTTCTAGTGGAATATTTTTAAGATGTTGAGAAATCTGGGCAAAAAATACCTGATTTCAAATTTCTCACTAACTAGAAAATCTGATCAAGAGAGAATGATAATTAATTCTAAATAATATCTCCTGATTTGTTACTTTAATCCTACTAAATAATTATTCACTTTTATCTTACAGTATTCCCCCAGCCCATACTAACTGGTTTCACTTAAATAATTCACTACCGGCCAAAGCTAGATTGCATTGAAGTCAATGGCAAAAATCCCGTTTTCTCCAGTGACAACAGCATTTAACCCTGAGGAACTGACCTTAAGGTTAATTAAATGTTTGAGCAAACCTGAGGTGATTTATAGTTTCATGCTGAAAGCAAGAAAAATTCACAGTTTTGTTAGGTTTTGATGTAAAATAAGATAAAATCTAGTGCTCTCAAGCTGAGTTTCACTTTCAGTTTTTATTTTCTTTTAAAATCTGAAACACAGAGAAACTCAGATTGAGTGAAATGCACTGTGGATTGCATCTACATTTTTAACTCCTCCACAAACTTTTGTACGTCTCTGCTTCTATGAGCTACTTCATGCATCCCTACTAATAACCAGTCTTTTTATTACAAGTTTGTTTTCATGGTACTTTTTTACTGGAACCAACAGTATCAGTGCTGGGTATATTTCTTCAATATGCATGTAAACAGATATGAAAGAAGAAGAAAAGAAAGACTTCTGTATATGCATTTCACGGAATGACAGCATTAGTTAAGGAACGTTATGTACTTGCTTTGATTAATGAGTTTTGGGGAGATTATTTCTCAGCTTGATTCATGCACTTAAGCACTGTAAAGTAATTTAGCATCTAATTGCAATGTTTTCCAGAAGGTTACGTTGCTTACATTATGCTTACAGAATACGGAATTCAAATCAACTCTCTACGTAGCTTTTTGATACACAGTAGCATGATTCATTTTACCAGAAAGTAACCAAATTACACATGCAAGTATGTTATTCATTTAAAGATATTAAACTTTCTTCTGTATGTTGTTAAAAACACCCAATACCAATATGTTAGTGTACAGATTTCTCGAGGCTTGCTGTACAGTTCTACTATTTAATAAAAATTGGGAAACAACTGAAGTTGCATTTAGAATATTAAAGATTAGACTTTGTATATAGCAAGAATTGTAATTTTTCCTCTTGAATTCCTCAGCAAGTATCCACTCAGAAGTTGACCACGTGTATCAAATGTTTCCACATTTGAGAGTGGAAGATGTGGAGATATTGCTATATGCAGAATCTGTAGGTGGAAAGGAGAATGAAGGGAAGTATTTACCAACAGCAATATAAAAGAACACAAGCTCTGAAATCATCAGAAGCTGTGTAAGCAAAGAGAACAAAATGAACAAAACCTGCGATATTGAGTTGAAAGTCACATGCACAGAGTTCAAGACTTCATAGCTTCCCTGATTCCATGTAAAGGCTTTTCCATAATTAAAAGAAACAGAAAGGACCTAAAACATTTCATCACGTTGCGTGATTCATCCGATCTAATACTGTGTTGATCTTTGTCCTCAAAGCAAACTGCACTAACAGCAGTGCTGCGTTCTTCATATTTGGTAAGAGGGTCCAGATTTATTTATTTTCCTCTGTGTCCCTGACCAGGAGTTAGAAGAATGAATTGATGACCACAGAGCCCAAAATGGGTAAAAAGAAGACCTTATCAATGAGCTAGACGTAGACACTCAGAACCAGAGGAAAGGTAATGAGCTCTTACCGTTTAGCACGTTGCTTTATCTCTTGTTCTGGGTATCAACATCTGGAGGTACCTCATATATTTCCTCTTTCCCGATGCAGAACATTTTTCATATTCTTTGTTTTCAGTCTGCCTAAAATTACTGACCTTTAATAGGAGAAAAATATATTTCAAGAGGATTTTTTTTTTTAATTTGAGACATTTAGAAGTCTTCTACTGTCAATGTCCTTGATGATGCAGAACTGAGACCCAGATTACTAGAGTAAAACCTGCTTCTTATAGAGAGAACAGTTTTCTTTGACTGTATGCTAATCAAATGAAATTTCCTTTCAGGCGTTTACTGAGCAAAGACTAGACACTGCCTCAGTTATTTAAACTTGGATTAGGCTAATTTAGGGTTGCGACATTTGCAAGAATCTGTCAATATCATGAGTTTCTCTTTGTGTCTGTTCTTACTTGGGGCTGGCAGGGGATACTTTGGCCTGCTGTAGATTCCATGTCACTTTCCAGAAATTCCATCTGACCTTCCATTTCCTGGACATTTTAGTGTGCAGTAATATCCAATGTCTTATCTTTGATATATTTTTTTGTTCGTTTGTTTTTGCTAATTATCATGTACGTGTTAGCATTGTCAGAATGGCTTGAGAGGAAGCACTGAAAGTAAGTAGTAGACCACCAGCAAAGAATGAACTTTCAAAGGGAAAGCACAGCTTGATGGAAGTATCAAAATGATCTCCTTCATTTACAATCTGTTGAAAGCCAGCACTTCTTTCCTTTTTGAAAATGTTGTCAGTGGATTGGTTTTCTCTCTAGTTTTACTCTCTACTGTAAGCATAGATATGGCAGAGAATCTAGAACAGCTTGGAGGGTGTAAGAGACATTATACTTTGCTGAACAGAAAACACTGTTGGTACTTTGGGATGCTCTCTATGGAAAAGAGGATGCCTGAGATACAGCACACTTAACAACACCAATCAGCATCATCAGGAATTACCACAAAAACAGGGCAAATGTAGTGAAGAAAGAATACTTTTGCTTAGATTCTTGATAACTGATGTTTCATTACTGAGCCTCTTAAAATTTACTCTCCCTGGAGAGCTGTAATTATCTAAATGTTTTCTACTCCTTGTCTTCCTTTCTCCTGAGATTTTTTCCAGTTGTTACATGGAGCTAAAAACTTGACTCACAGATTGAAACCCATGCATTCTGAAGATCTGGGAATCTATCTATGCATGGCTAGGCATTTATAAACTAACAATAAATGTTTTATATGTATTTGGAGATTCAGAAAAGAGAAGGAAAATCCCAGGTTCCATCTAGTTATAATCCACGTATTAAAGGCTACATTTGATAAATACAAAGTTTAAGTAGATGTGTCTGGGCAACATATTTCACATTATTTTATACTCCCTTCACCAGAACAGTGAAAAAAAAAAAAAAACCACTGAACCATCACTGCATCTATAAAAAGACTACATGGCCATTTGGGGAATTGTGAAAACTGCCAGGTGTCCTCTGCTAATGACTGCACTGAATTGGGGAACAAACTTTTTTAAGTTTATTTTTCCAGCTAATTCACTGTTGAAAATTACTGTGTTTCTTAGCTATGTTGAAGAAAGTAATAATAAGCAAATGAGAAGAGAAGGAAGTATTTTAAAAGATGATTCAGTAGCATGAGTGTCCAGTCTATATTGTACCTACTGATAACATTAGAAAGAAAATAGAATGGGACATGAGATTTTTAGCCTTGGATAATTTAGGGGCTACTTGAAAATCCTACTATGGGAACGTTCCCACATGCTCTCAGTCAATTAGAGGTTTAAGCCATGGCTGTTCAGCAGAACAGTATGAAATATTCCTTTCTTAAGAGTTTGCAGAACATTCCAGCTTCTGTCCATTGCTCAGAAAGTTTAGCATTCATATGTTTTTTTTTTTTTGTAAATATTTTTGCAACATATATCAAATTTGAGTGTATCAAAGGTTTTGTTGGTACTTTTCCTTCTATTTTTCTTTGAGGACTATCACTATGGGTTTGAAACTATTGGTTTTCAGGAATAATGAAAACTTTCCCATGTTATTCATTGTTGAACCACAAGTACTGCTGCACTTGTTGCTGTTGTTGTATAGTCCTGGAAATGATCAGATCACAGCTGACCAGACAGATAAATCTTTGTGTTGGGTATATTACACAGTGACAATGCTAATCCAGGAAACCCAGATTTTTGCTTTCTGATTTGTATTTTAAAACTTAAGTAGAAATGTGGTATGTGATCAAAACCTGCACAGATTTTAACCCTCGGTACTGAAGAGCAAGGTACAAATCTGCCAGCTTTGCTGTCAGGTGGGGAGCCCCTCCCCATTTGGGGGTACTCTGACCAAGTGGCTTTTTAACTGGTGCAGCACATCTTTATTTACAACTGTTACCTACTCAACACAACCTGTAAAATGTGTTTTTTCTAAAACTTTCCATGTGATACAGCTCTATATATTATATTACACTTATAAAATCCCACCAAACCCTTATGAATTAAAAGATAATTAGTGGTTCAAAACACATAAGACATTAGGCCAGAAGTGTCAAAAATGTCATGAAAGGCCATAAATCATAGTATACTTGCATTGATCCCTTATATAGTTAGTTTTTAAATCATCTCTTTAACACCTTGTAAATGTACAAACAACTATGAACCCAAGGGAAACTTTAATATGTTTTTCATACATATTTTAATTTCATCTCAAAGTACTGGCTGCATAAAAATTAAGTCAGACTCACAAAAACTCATTGATTTCCTCTGGATAAAACCCATCTGTCCAAACTAATTTAGAAGCTTTTTGAAGCCGTAAAGTTAGTCATGCAACACTGAGGTCATTATGGACATCCTGTACTGTAGGAACTCTAGTGTAATTTTAAGAAGGTAATTTTGTTATATTTACTGTATTTAAATACAGTGCTACTTTTAAGGAACAAAAGCCTTACTGTGTAACTGTATTGAAAGTAAACCAGAAGCTGTGAAAAGTGAGATCTGTTCTTTTCCTTGTGATTAATGCACCTTTCTGCCAAAATTGAAACTTCTTAACTGAGCTCATTTAATACAAAGTAAACGAATTCTGCTCTTTGGATTTGATCCGCTGGCTAAGCTCTATAGATAAGGGTCTAACAGTGAATAGCTTTCATTCTAAACAAAGGATGTTTTGATAGAAAGGTCAGAGCTAAGGTCTTTTATATTGTGATAACAGGAAAGGGAAATGACATATTAATGGCAATTCATGCCATGGTGGTCTGCTGAACATGGTGGATCCAAAAGCAAAAAAAAAAGTCTGCAGTGCTATTTTTTTAAGGACATCAGTTTTTAATTGGTCTTATTTTGAATGACAATTTCTTTCATTGCAGTTGGCAAGACAGAGATGCCAAAATGTACAACACTGCTACCACAGGGAAGAGGGAAAAAAATTGTGTGTATTGATCTGGATTCTGCCCTCGAACATTTTGCTGCCAGACAGAATATTAAACAGGCTTAGCCCCTGTGAGTCACACTTGTAACAAATGGTGATCTGTGGCTAATTTTTATAATGCGATAGACCTTAATTACATGCTGAATCACTTGAATAGGACAAATAAGTTTAAATGAAGAGGTTCTCACTGCAGCTCTGGACACATACAACATGTTGTGTGCTTTTTGTGCAGTGCTTGTGAATTTGGGAACAGAATTTGTCATAGCAAAAGCTTCACAGTTTCCACAATAAAAAATACAGGGAATTTTAGCACATTAAAAATAAATAGCTATTGTGCAGTTGCAGGACTAATTCTACCACAGATATCTTTACTCTGACATAAACAAAATGATGTGATTAGGCTAGGCAGTCACCGCAGAGATTACTTAAAATGCTTATTCCACTCCCCTTCCCACCCACCCCTCCCCTTGGGGCAGGCTGCTTTATCTAGAGCCAGCTGATGTTATCTACAATGCCAGCAACTTCTTACATATCCACATTGAGTCCAACAATTTCATGACATTGTATGATAGTGTTGATTCCCATGTTACCTAATGAAGACTGGACTGAACAGCATTTCTTTTACGGTTAGTAGAGTATCCACACAGAAAACAGCAGGATCAAGTATTCAAGGAGCAGTGTAGGATGACAGCAGAATAGTAGGTTTTTCCTGTTCGTGTCTCACATCTCCAAAGAGAAAACTTCCCCTTGCCTGCTTCCCTTGAGATGCATTCCCCGGCAGTCAGTCACTTTGCATGTCAGGCACCAACTGCCGAATTGGCAACATTAGCAAAAGATGCTATCCCTCGCTACTACATCCAAGCCCTGTAAGCTGCACTCTTCACTTCTAAACTACCACAGCACAAATAATGCCATTGTACTTGCACGTAAGGCCTGTCAAGCACTTTGATGACACCAGATAACTCTGAAGAGCATCACATACAAAAGATACCAGAAACCAAACAACCCCCACCTCGCTCACATCTGCTGTTTCAAGAACTTCCCACCCCCAGACAGAAGATTAGAACCAATCTCATGACTTGCAAAGTGGGTTGTTGCCTGCCATCTCTCTGGAAAATCTCTGAGACTACACAAGCCCACCTTAGAAATGCTTTTATCATGACCTCTGGGAACAGCCTAGGGAAAGAGCTCTTTTTTTAAAAAACAGCAACAACAACAAAAACAGCTGTACACAACTGGTTTAAGCTCCAGTGAAGAGAAATGCAGGAACTCAAAAAACGTTGCTTACTCAGGAGACAAACTGTGTGCCTCTAAGCTATGTACTTTGAAGATAGTTACATACCTGGTTGATATGTGCCAACTATTAGGCAAGCAGCAATAGAAATTCAAATAATTAAATCCTACTTTCGGTGCTTAGTATATTCCTTTGTCAAATGTCTTTTCCCTTGGCCTAGTGCAACCCTGCTTGGATGACTGTACCATTCCTGCAGGGAGTGAAAACATGCGACCTAGAGCCAGTAGTTTTTTTCTGAATCTTGATGGAGTCCCACCTCAGACTTTACTCGTGAGGAACCAGATGTCTCCACATCTCCTGGCTTCCCAGTTAATAATTCTCAGAGATCTCAAATAGCGGGCACTACTGTCTGCTCACACAATTTGCCAGCTCTCCCACTTGGAAAAGAAAATCACTTTAAAATGATATTCCCTAGCATCATTCTGCTATACTTCCTGCTATTTGTCCATAATATCTGGTGTTTCCTTCAGTCTTTCTTAATATATGCTGCAATGGTGTGAAAAAAATTATTTCAAATGGCTCTTACTTGGGTAGCCAAACACTTATTTTACTGAAGTGTGAGTGTAACATAAATGTTTGTCTTTTTACTCAATGACATGAAATGATATCTGAAAAAATTTCAGATATAAGCTAGCATTTTTGTTTGGAGAAAGCTTGTAAATGAAGAGATATCTGAATACTAGTATATGCTAAGTGAAGAAATGTGATATCACTGAAAACTTTTTTTTTTTATTATAAAATAATAAGCAGCTCTTTATGGCAGTTAAATTTTGTCAGATTTTAATCTAGTCATGGAATGAAAACAGTTTCCCATTTTGCAGTCTGATACCAAGCTGTAGTAAATTCTTTCAAAATCAGATTTCTTCCTTTTAATAGGCAGCTATTTAAGTGCCATATGAACAAGGCAGTAGTGTTTTCTAAAATGTTTTAGGAGTCCTCTAGATTTTTTTCAGCTCTCATTACAGATATGTAACTTAGCTCCTGAATTTGACCAGTCATGCTACAAAAAAATAAACCTGACATGCAAAGATTTTTTTACCACTGCCAAATAAGTTCATGGAAGTAAGGGAAACTGCATTTATTTATTTACTGCATAAAAACATTAAGAGAACCATATACTCGGGAAACAGGATTTGAGACATAACTTGATTGAGAAATAACTCCTTGAATAACTGCCACAATTACAAATGATTGTGTGGTTGTTGGTGGCATGAAAGACAAGATCGTTGTGAAAGTCAGTGTGTATGTGCACATAGCACTTGTACATCTGTATTCTAGAAGATGGTATAGCCATCTTTTGAAACCACACTGATCTTGACTGAGCTAGTAATAGTACAAGACTGATTTGGATCAATATGCTTAAATGATGGACAATTTGTTCTCCCATGGACCCCCAGAGGGTCTCCCATGGTCTCCCCTCTGTAAACTGGGAAGACAACAAGCAGAGCCCAAGGGATATGTAAATAATATTCTGCTACATAAACGGTCACTGAGAGATAGCATTGCAATCTTCACTCATCAAATCACTACACAAGTATGAACTAAGTAGGATTTTCTTTAGCAGGCTTTTGTACTAGCAAGGATACCACTCTTAATCTTTGTCATTTAGCAAAAATTAATCCTGGAACTTCAAAAAATAAAAATAAAAATCCAGCAGTAAAATTAATATTGAAGTAGTAATGTGCTTTTAGCAAATGTGTCAATAAATGCCAACATTTTTACTGAACGATGAAAAAAAGGTGACTTCATTTATCCCATCTTATTTTTCCTGCTCTCATAGTTTTTATAGCACTCTCTTTGAGGGGATAGTTCATCGTAAGAAAGGGAACCACATTGGAACAATACAATTGTTCCTTATATTCTCCAAAAAGAGTCATCTTTTGCAGGTTCCTCTTAAAAAATGCATCTGTCATGTCATATGATACATTTTATATGACCTTTTTTTTTTGTTATCTCATAGTCCTAATGCTTCCTAAGACATGACTGTGATATAAGAAGGTACTACTGTCTCTGCTATAGTGGGAGGGAATTAAAGTACAAAGTGGCTATGTGAATTGGCAAAATCACAAAAGAGGCCTATGGGGGAGCAGGAAATTGAATAGCAGCCTTGTAGCTTAACCAGTGTGTCAGCCTTCTCTTTGAAAAGAATAAATGCTCCTGGAACTACTGAATGGTTATTGAAATCAATATGCAAGGAATAAAATAAATGTTTACTGTTAGTTTTTGCAATATTTTTGCCCCTGAGCTAATGTTTATATTTGAAATTTCAAAACGGATATACTTTCAAATGACAAAAGTAAGTAGATGTTCAAGCAGAAAAGGCAAAAGTTATTAGAACCATAGTAATCTGAAGAAATCAGTGTAAATCACAGTCATCACACATATTGCATTTATATATCTATGTAATATAGATGTGTGTGTGTGTGTGTGTGTGTGTGTGTATTCTGTTCCATTAGAGTTGTCATCCTTCTTCTCTCCCTCCCTTCCTCCTGACTTTATCTTTCAAGCCATTTTCTCTCAAAGCAAGATATGTTAGTTAAACAGACTTCAGATTTTTCTGTCTTGATGACAAAATATGCCTTCTTGTTTCATGGTACTCCATACTTCATGCATATCTTACATAACCTTATTTATTAGTATTCATCACATAATTAATTTCTATTTTTGATTGATAGGATTATAGCAATTAAAAAGTACCCAGGGCTCTTAGAAACAGATTCAGTATCAAATATCTTCCCAGTTATAAATTACAAATGTACACACTTCCTAATATAGCATGTTCTTCGGGATCTTAATTTAACAACCTTATTTTAGTACATCATGGTTCTGAAATGCCAAGACTGAAACAAAAATCAAGAGGCCAGAACACGACATATTTCTGTATGACATTCAATGCTAATTATTAGCTACATCCAGGAGGTCTAGAGCTGTTATAATACTGAAGTCATTAGCCTGACTGTTTATAACCTATTATTTAACTACAGCGTAGCATTAAAGAGTCAGCTAGCAACATTTGCTACTCAGGGAGAGACATTTATCACCAAACAGAAATTCTACACGCTGTGGTTTTTCTGACATTTTGCTCAGCTGTTCACTATACATTTGGAAAACATGATTACTGAAATGTTTGTTAAATTCAACAGAAAGTTGAATGAATTGGAGAAATATGCTTTACTAAGAATTGTATTTAACAGGAATGAGCCTGTGTCCTAACATTAATATTCATTCTCAGAAGGAAAGAGAATTTAGCAGTAGATGTCTTCCTACTAAGAAATGAAATGGCTTAAAGCAAAACAAAAGAAAAAACACTTCACTTTTCTTACCATGGTTAGAACTAGCTACAACGTAACTTCATGGATAAAATCAGAACTACAGATAGATGAAATCTGGTTTTCTTTGCAATGAAAATGTATTGAGACGTCATTAGAATTTCACCTTCCTATCTGTCTTTGGGCCATTTCTCATCCAGTTCATTTCAGACGGTGATAGCCCTGCAGTGATCTTCAATTGACTTTTAAAGAACTTTTTTTCCATTGCAATGCCATGCCATTCAATCCACATATTTTTATGCTTCCTAGGATTTGTTTACTGAAATCTTACAGTTTTAAGGCTCTTCAAAAGAATTTGCATGTTTCTGAATCAATTTGTTCTATTCTGACAGATCTTTGGTTTTCAGACAGGAATTTATCAGAAAAGCTCACAATATGTCAGGAGTTAATGCTGGAAATTGAGGATGAAATTCCCACCTGGGCAGAACCTTTTGAGTGTTGCAAAATACCAGTAACTTTTGTAGCCACATTCATTTGACTTCAAGAAAAAGGAAGAAAGATTGCAAGTTGGAATAATTAGTATTGGAAACTAATCTTCACATTGAACTCTAATGGAATGGGTGAGCATTTGAGAGAGACTTTTAATTGTCACTTTTATAAATAGGGAGCCTCTTACCAATGCCTCTTAAACTCTTTATTATATTTTTCTTTTCAGACTTTTCCTTTTCTTTAAGCCTTCCAACTGGTTCTTCTAATCATAACATCAGATAGTTTACACACACAGATAAAATCTAACATCTTTGAAGAAATAACTAGAAAGGAAAATATGATAGCTAGTACAATACATTAAACTCACTATAACTTTCAGAAAAAAATTAGTATGTGCAATGGACATCACCCCAATCCAGTTATCATGAATAAGCTACTACTCCCTGGAGTACTCATGGAGTACTCATGACTTGTTAAAGAACTTTAGCTAAGTGCTACAACAAATCTATATCTTCTCTGAATTAGGCTTATAAGGGATACATCGAAATTTCCTGAACCTTAGAGCTCAGTAAAAGGTTCAGTTCAATGAAGAGCCACTTTGACAGAGGTTACAAAGAATATGATAAACCCTTGCCAATTTAATTACTTTGAGAACATACCAAATTTGGATGACTTAAAGTTCATATTACTGCACCACAGTGGTAGCTATGCAAGCAGGTATTATTCAGATATTCCATTAAATTATATTTTATCTGGAAAAGGTAACACATCATGCCAGAAACTTGACAGCCAGTTAATACGTAGATCTACACAGAGTGAGAATTTAACACAAAAGGTTTAACACCTTTAACACACACACACANNGTAACGAAGTATCAGAGCTTTTAGAAATGTATGTAGATCTTATGCTAGTCATTCAAATGATAAGGTACACAATTTTTCATGTATGAACATTTCAATTTACAGGAATACTAAGGTTCTCCCATTAGGAGGACCATCGTTAGAGCAATGGTTACTTTTTTCTTCTGTGCCATTAATCTCATTGTAATAAAGCAGTACTTCCTTCCCTACTGATCAACATTGATATCATATCAGTGGTAAGCGCTGGGGCCCCCAGCACAAGAAGAACATGGCTGTATTAGAATGAGTCCAGAGGAGGGCCACAAAGATAATCAAAGGGCTGGAGCACCTCTCCTATGAAGAGAGGATGAGGTTGTTGGGGTTGTTCAGCCTGGAGAAGAGAAGGCTCCAGGAAGACCTTATAGCAGCCTTCCAGTACCTAAAGGGGTCCTACAGGGAAGCAAGAGAGGGACTCTTTTTCAGGGAGGGTAGTGATAGGACAAGGAGTAATGGTTTTAAACTGAAAAAGGATAGATTTAAATTAGATATTGGGAAGAAATTCTTTACTGTGAGGGTGGTGAGGCACTGGAACAGGCTGCCCAGAGAAGCTGTGGATGCCCCATCCCTGGAAGTGCTCAAGGCCAGGCAGGATGGGGCCCTGGGCAACCTGGTCTAGTGGGAGGGGTCCCTGCCCTTGACAGGGGGTTGGAATTAGATGAGCTTTAAGGTCCTTTCCAACCCAAACCATTCTATGATTCCATGAACTTCTGAAGCATATGGAAGATCAGTATAATCGAAAATCAATGATCTAAACTGAGGCTGCTTGTTCTATAATGTGGTTTATGTAATTTGATAATGCCAATCCTAATAGAGTTAAATATAATCCATCAAAATTTCAGGATGCAAGGGTCAATAGGGAGTGCAATGCCTCACTTCCCAGCAATTACCACTTATTACTGGGGCAGTGCTTTTGCTTTGCTGTTCTGCTTGCCTCAATAAATAATATTTGGAGACCCTGCAGCTGCAGTCAATAGAGTACAGTTTTATTGTCACAGCTTCATAGCCAGATCAATACCAACTCTTCTGAGACACAGGAGAGAACCACCACACGCCAATCTAATGAAACCATGTGCTTTTATGATTCTGAAATTATACATTTTATTCATTGCTCATGCTTAATGTCACTGTTGCTTTTAATAGGGCCCCTTTCACTAAACTTTTATATGCCCTTCACGTGACATTTATGCGTACAAAGAAAGGGAATTTGTGTTCTGAAAATGAGTTATAGTGAACCAAAATTGCAAACATTTCCTGATTTTTTTCCTGATGTTGGCTTCAGTTACAAGATTTCCATATATTACTGTTGCAGAGTTTGAGAATAAAGTAGAAAACAAAGTGCCTAAGTGGACCTCATGCTGCAGGTTACAATTCATTAAAGGACACTGTAAGCTTCACTTTCTCAGGAGTGTGACTCATGGCCTCAGAACAAAAACTGGTTAAAAAAATTATGGATGTTTAAATATGTCCAAAATGATCCCTGCATTTATATGAAATTTTATATATGATAGCTCGCTCTGAAAACACTGGATTCAGAGGCTGGCTATGCAACTCTAAAACAAGCTTAAATGATTTGGAGGAACAAGTTCCATCAAAAAGAGCTGGGCTCAGCTCAGGAAGTGTATTTAAGATGTAAATTAAATTCTCTTAGTGATGTGAATAAGTGTCAGGGAGAGTGAGCTGCTGGAAAGGATTCTGAGCTAAATCCAGAAGGCATTGCTCATGAACTCATTCAGGAGTATGTGAATTTTTCTCTGCTTTTTAAGTGGGACACAGCTTATCCTACTATGCCATTTAAATAGAAGTAAGAAATTATTATAGACAAGATTTATGACAATCAAAGAGTTTCTGGAAGTATCATAAGAAAATTACAGCCTTTCTAGGTTAATGACAAATATCACATACAGAAATAGTCAATACAAAAGGAAAGGTATGGAAAATATCTTTACATTGCAGCTCTTTTCACTAGCATTTGCTTTTAAATTACATGGCCATTGTGTCACATTTTCCAGGAAGTACAGTAGATCATGGAAGCAATTTTCTTTACAATTATTTTTTTCAACTATTACTTGTATTTTTTGCACCTCATGCCACTGATGATATGTCACAGGATTATAGAAATAAGGTGATCAGTCATTTCCATAGGGTTAACATAGACGTGCTTTTAATGAATACTTTGGGAACACCAAAAGCTCAATTTTTGCTGCTGGTAAAAATCCCACAAGATGCATAGACACTGAAAGTCTGTTCGATGATTTAAAGTCAGGTAAAAAAGGTGAAGAAGGATTTCAACATTTTTTTAAAAACAGAGACCCTCTTTCCAACACCTTCAGGAGGGAGTTTTCCTTTGCAGTAGCGTAAATATTTATAACACTCACTGCCACCTGCACAATCTTCCCCATAAACTGATATGCTCTCATAACTACTGGTAATGAAACGTGTTTTACACTACAAGTCTTTGGCAATGTGTCTACGCAGTGCAGACGTTATCAAAACAAGAGCGCTAGCAAGCTTAGTGCTGCGGCACAGCGATTGGCTATTTTAAGGTGTTTTCTTTCCCAGGCAGACAGCTCACATGCACATATGTATGCATACAAAACTACAGGAAGCAGTGTTGCCTAGAAGGTAGGGCAGAGTCCTGGGATTCAGGAGACTGGGTTCTATTCCCAATTTTTCCTCTGATTTACTGGCAAATTTTTTGGAACTTTATCTATTTGTAATTTGTTACCTGTAAAATGGAATACTAAAACCTCATTATTTTAAGTGCTTTCAAATGAATGGATGAAAAATGGCATGTACGAAACAAGCACTATATGAATAATGTATTTATATTCGTATATATTTTGCATCTAGGATAGATTAGATATTTTGTATCTAGGATTTGAAATAACCAGTTTGGAGTAGACAATATATGGAGTTACCTCAGTGTAGAATAACCGTGGTCATTTGCTTTGGGACACTTAGAATATCACAGATACTGACAAAAAGTTACGTAACTACTTTAGCTACTATTTGGGACAGCTAACAATTTTAAGGCATCTGGGATAAATTTGAATTTGAATAATAACATCAAAGCAGAAAACTGTAAATTATTAGATTTCTTAATTTCAAATATTTTTTCTAGAAGGTACCATTGTTTAAAATTATGGTTAAGATCCAAAATTATCTTTATAACATACCACTGGCCTTTGTGGGTTTATTGGTCATCATCCAGCTTTATATCGTTTCAACATTTTTGTAATAGAATAAGTAGGATAAAATTCCAGGTTTGCAATGAATTTTTGGCAGAACAGACATTTACCTTTACATTTAACTGTAAAAATCTTCTCATAGTACATAAAAAAAGAAAAAGCAACTAGTTATGTACAATGAGAAAAGACTCTGGATAAAGAACATGAAATAATAAAATTTGATCAAAAGCTCACTGAAGACAATAGAAGTCTATTCCACTGATTACAATGGCTCTTGGATGGGATCCTAAATGGGAAAATTAAGGCATCCATCCAGGGAAGCACTTAAACATGAGAGTAGACTTGCTTAAATCTCATTGAAAACATCTTAGTTTTGATTTCAGCTAGATTATTTGCAGTGTGAGAAATGACTTGGTATAAGGAGGGATAACAGTACATGGCCTCTGGAGTCATATACCTAGAGCAGATCGTTGTGTCAAGGAATGCAGAGTCTGTATCCACATCTTTAAATAGTCATAGAGGCTACTTTAGCCCAGCTGAAATACGGTTGATGAAACGTTGACAGTCTGAAGAATGGGGTAAGTCTCATAGCATGCCATCTCTGCTGTCACAGAAGGAGCCTGATCATTATGCTACGCCATGTACAAGGCATAGCTGTTCCAAGCCTTCCACTAGACATTAGCTTTTGGCTGCTGAGTCTGCTGGATCATTTGGACAGATGGCAATATGTTTGTTTCATAATGAAGGGCAACAGGGAAATCTGAAGAAGGAACTTTTCCCTTGAGTAGACCTTTTGACCAGCTTTGTACTTTATTTCTTCTCTGAGAATATGATAGAGAAGTTTTGTATGGTAGAACAAGTTGTGTTTTAGCAAAATTGCACATGACAGCAGCATTTAGACCTGCATTAGTAAAGGTGAACAAGAAAGCACAGTTTATTCCTACATAAAAATAATGCATAGTGTAAAAATTGAGGCCAAGATTAGGATATTGCTTTAAATATAAAATCTTCCACGTTTCAAAGTATATACTAGTGTAAATCCACTCCTTGGTGATCAACAGAAGTACACACAGTATGTATAGACAGTAGAGTTGTGTAGTTTCTCTTTAAACTGTCATATATATGCATTGATTATTCGGTGAAAGCAGGACATCTAGAAAAGCTCTGCTCTGCCAATCCTTTTATCCCCGACATGCAGAACTTCAAGGTGGAAGAAACATGAAAAGAACAGGCTTATACATTCATTGTTGAGAAAAATAGAATCCAATGGCAAAGAGATTTTAGTGTTTTTTAATGAATCACAGAGCAAACAAAATTACTTCTGTATATGGAAATGTTCTGTTGTACTGATATTTATCCTAAAACAAATATTTTTAGGTGGAGAAATGCTCGTGTATTTTTACAATGAAATGTTATTGAAAATGGCTATATCTTGGGAAATGAATGGGATCTTATATTGTCACTGAACATATTGAAAGGGACTAAAGACCGTAAGTTAACTCCTTATGGTTCTCATTTGAAATGTGTCAAAGCATCACTAGAACTAGATAATTCATTACAATCCAGTGCAGTTAAGCACCTCATAAAGTTAATATTCAACACTTGTATTTACAGCACTTTCACTTAAGTAGGTTTTTAGGCATGTTGTTTAAACCAAACTAGTGTTGACACAATTATTTCATTTTGCCTTGTGTCAGTATCAGATAATCATATTTTTCTTTATTGAATGCTTTCCCAAAGTCAGCACAATTATTCTTGTTATAGCACAATAGAACAACAACTGAAACACACCATTCCCACTAGAGAGGACATGGCATAAATGAAAGGACCAGAACTTTCCGTACTTTTTCTTAGTCTTCCAAGAAATGTCTCATTTCCACTTTTTTTTTTTTTTT
>VXAA01004470.1:336291-360004 GCA_013399115.1 Anseranas semipalmata
TTTTTTATAAAAAGGCATAGTAGAGGTCTAGGGCAGAATTCCTTTTTTTCATGAAAGTTATACAAATTCTCTTTTAACGTACAAGGGATCCAGAGATTTTTCCATACTTTTCACAACAAATACCAGAAAACAGGCTACTGTTTTCATCTTCCTTACCCATGCAATCCACTGAAGAGGAGAAAATATAGTATATTATATAGTCATACCAGTACATGTGTAAATTATTTTCTATTGTCTTACCTTTGTCTCCTCAAATGAAAATATTTTGATGATGAAGTGATATCTGAGTTGCCCAGATACGTCTCTTAGTTATTCCACAGATTCCTACTGAAGTTCACTTCATTTTCCCTTTAAAATTGAAAAAAAAAATTAATTAATTTTTGCTAAAGATAAAAACATTGAAAATTGAAAAAAAAATGAATAAAAATCCTTGTAAAAGCAAGCAATAGTTCTGATCTTGATATTTTTATAATGTAAACACACCAGAAAAAATGTATCTTTTGATATTTATAAAATGCACACAGGCTTAGTTTGGATGCAACAGTAGAAATACTAAACGGTGTTAGTATTATTTAAGTAAACATGGTGGCAGTAAAAACACGTGGCAAAGTTTGTAGTAAGAAGGAATTTATTTTAATACAATACTTGCATTTTTTAAAACTAGAATGTTGTTTTCAACTGTATCAGTTGGCCTAAGAAAAGATATTGCCACTCCTTAAAAATCCTATTGTGCAAAATTAATAATAATAATGACAACGTATATTTGAAATGCTTCTATCTAGGATTGTGTAAAATTATGATGTCAAGAAGAAATAGAATGAAAATAGCATCCGTAGTCCATTGTAATTATTGATGAAAACCACAGACAATTACATATGATTTGGAGGTGCGCTGTTATACTAGTTCTGGAATTAATTCACGCATTGGTTGTTTTATGTATACTTTCTGATTCTGTTCAGTGTCACAAAATATATTGAAAACTCTTAACACCTTTTAAAACTCGATTCACTTCTGATGCAATAACAGAGATTGGTCCAATAAAGTAGAACGAAAATCCATTTGTGAACCTTTTCGCAGAAGTATATTAAAAAAAATCTCCGGTTATTTGAGCTTACCTTATAAAATGTTTACATGCCATTAAATAGTACTAACATCTCCTGTGTAAATTAAATGGGCTGTGATGTTCCCTGTGTCCTAAAGAGCAGTAGTACTTGTGGCTATAAAAATACCTTCATGTAATAAATCAAATGCTCTGCTCCTAAAACTAGAATTATAAAAATAAGGGACACAATCCCTGCCTAATTAGCTTGTCTGTACATGCATTGCTCTGCAAGCACTATAAACAAAAGTATGTTTTAACTTCAGCAGTTTCCACATCTCTGCATATTTTAAGGACTAGTACATGGTGTAGGAGGGAAAATTTACTTTTCAGAATAATGTTGAGTAATTTTTTTAAAATGCGTGTGCTAGTTTGTTAAAGATTTTCCTATCTATATAAAAGATAGTGGGTAGAACTGTTTGATGGTATAAGTCTGACACAACAGTCTAAATTCAGGGGGAAGGCAGGCAGTGAAGTAAGTTGATCCTTTTCATGCTCACTTAAAATGCTTTCATCCATTTCCTGGTGTGTAAGTGGAAGGCAGTCTAGCCTGTCATAAGGGCAGGTACAGATGTAAAGCTGAACTAGAAACCTTTTTTTCCTCAGTTTACATGTTTCTGCATGCTGTTAGTTTCTTTCCTTGTTACATTCCTCTCCACTGAACCTTTTGCACATAATGTTTGCCAACATGAGAATTTGCCAAATCTCCCTGCTTCCATTTAGTTTTACTTCTGGAAATATTTTGTCTTCAGTTGTATCAAGCAGTATCTTTAGATAAGCCTATTCTACAAAGAATAAAATGTATGTCGGAGTGGCTGAGAGGAGCTCCTCTGAGCCATTTTATCTGCTAGAGCCACTTTCTGTCTACTACAGAACTGAGTGCTGTGCTACTGAAATTTAGTGAACAGCTGAAAGAATTACTCCAGTGAGGAAAAGGTTTTGTATTGTGCATATTTTTTACATTATAATTTAATTTGAAATTAATTGGATCAATATACAGTAGTTACCATAAATAAATGGTACTCATTCTTGCATTATTCTCACCTAGACTGATCCTTAAATGAGTATTTATTGACTATTTCCCTACCAGTTGTATTATCTGAGGTTAAACTGTTCCCATCTGTGCTAACAGTTGGTATAACAAATTGCTGCGGAGGCTGCAGGCTGAAGTGCTCTCCCATTTCCTTGAAGATGAGTGCACAAGACAAGTGCTTAGTTACAAAGCTAGTTTATATTCAAATGTGAGAAAAATAAATGCTTTAAAGATACAAAAAGGTTGAAAACAAATCTCCCCTCTGCCCACTAAGACTTTGCAGAATCACTCCTTTTCTCCATCCTGTTTTCCTGCCCAACAACTCTAGTGCCCTTGGGTTTTATAGCAATCTCTGCGGAGTCTCTCCAGATCCCCCAAACCTCATCTTCTTTCCGCCATCCCCACAGCTCACCTGGCAGCACGATCCCTGTCAGCTCCCAGCCCCGTGTCCCTGCTGCCAGACCATGGCTGCTCCCTCGCGCCTCACCCACTCCAGCCAGCACCGCCAGGGTGCCTGGAGCCCAGTGCGGTGCCCGGGCACGGCCCCCAGCCGCCCTCACCTTTTCACAGGCCTGACAGGCCTTAAGCATTTGCCTTCTGCTTTCCACAGGACACACAGCAAGTTACAGGCAAAGGGAGGCAGACTGAACACTTTGCCACTTAACCACGCTTTGCGAAGCTGACGGTCATTTTGATGACGTTTTTGCACGCTCTGTTTTACTGACAGTGGTACTGAGGCTGTTTTGTGGTCAAATGCCACCACGCTGCTTCTTGGCCGCCTGGTTTTCTTAAAGGGCTGTAAGCCATTAGCGAGAGGCAGCCCAGCCAACACCCCGGTGCAGAGGAGTGTGGCAGCCCGGCCGCTGGGCTCTCTGGCGGGCATCTTGGTGCCTCCCTGCCAGCTGTGGCTCGCCGAGTCACGAGCCAGTCCCGCCGGGTGGCAGCCAGCGGTGTGGGTGCTGCGTGGTGGGGGAACGTGGCATGAGAGCAGCGGTGTCTGCTGTGGCAGGTATGAGGCTGAGCCTGTTCTCTTCTCAGTGAGGTTTCTGTTTCAAGGGGCTTAGAGGCTGCTGGTGTGGGGATGGTGTGTGAGGAGGCCTCTCCCCTGGCTTTGCCCCTCCTTAGTGGAAAAGCTGAAGTAAACGCTGTGCCAAGGCCCTCAGCTTTGGGATGACAAGGTGGTCTGCCACGTCCCCTGGCTGCCCGTGAGGCGCAGGATGGCCACCAGGCCTAGCTTGGCACTTGCAGAGAGGGAAACCTGAGGGAGCAGGTGGGAGGAACCTTCCAGAGCTGTGCCGGCCCGTAGTTCTTCCTTCAAGCCGTGGCAAGAAAGAGCAGCCACAGCTATCTGACGCGCTGACACCATCATCCCCCTGTATTTTGTGCCTGGTGGGCAGCCTCTCCTCGCTGAGGTGTGTGGGCACGGCCGGGGGATCCTCTGTGGCGGGGCCCAACGGGCAGGTTTGGGCCACTGAGGTGCAGTCAGACGCCTTCCTGTCAGCACCCCGTGCCTGCCAGGCGAGGCAGGGCGCGGCCAGCCCCGTGCTGCTCCCGCACGTGGCGCCTGCAGCGTGGGCGTTCAAGGAGAGGGTTCAACAGGGGAAGCAACGTCACCAGCGTTTGACAAGTGCTAGGTGAAAATAGCTGGTGTGGTGCTGTTTGAAATGCATCGTTTTGGTTTTTGTTCCAAACATAAACTTTGTGCGATGTGTGCGCTGCGGCTTACTTCCATCCCAAAAAGCAACTGTTGCGGCAGGTGGTTGATTTGTTTGCTTTGTTATGCTTTGTTTTGCTTTGTATTGCTTTGTTTTTAAACCAGGGTGGGGTGACTGTGTGAATGGTCTGTTCGGGTTTATGACAACTTGTTTTCACTGTTACAAGTGTTTTTCTTACTGCCAGCTCAGTTTGAAGTTCAGGTTAATTCTGTGGAGCCCTTTTCCCAAAATAGGGCACCAGCACAGATCCATATGCTCTGCAGATTTAACCTTCTGTTTCTGTAAAAGGTACTGTTAATAATACACATGAAGAAATTCATTTATAGCTGTAAATTAATACTGGGCTAGAACGGAAAGTATGAGGTTTTGGTATCTTTTACATGTAAAAACCCCTAATTTTACCAGCAGCAAGTAGAATTCACTCATCAGCAAGCTGCGTATCTGCACATTGATGTTACGTGTCAAACAGCCTGCCACGGGCCCGTCCGTGCTGCCCTCGTCCTGCGCTGCCTGTGAGGGGTGAGCAGCAGGAGGGGCGGCGCTGGGCTCCGGGCAGGAGCCGGCCACGGGCAGGCCGGGAGAGGGGAAAGGCCAGGCCACCTGGCAGCGGCTCATGGCCGGCTGCATCAACTGTGTTGTGAAACTGAATTGCGCCTTTGTGAGGGGGCAGGACAACTGGCGAGGTTACGCTGTGAGTAGTTCTCTCAGCGTGACAGAACTTTGAATTCGTTGATATTTTCAAACAAACCTGAGAGGAATATTGTTCTCTTCAAAGATAATTTGGTTCCTTTGGCTTGGAAGTCATGAGCTGGGAAAAGGAGAGATGGGGTCTTAACTGCTGAGGTAACTTCAGGACTGCTTTCTTGTCGTCTGTTCTGCTTGGCCCAGTGCATGCACCTATAAGCACAGTTGGTCGGAGGCATTAATTACTGAATTTCATGTGTGAAATCTGTGTCTTAGATGACCTGTATTGCAGAAAATGGAGGAATTAGCCCGTAGAATAAGGACGGGAGGTGTTCGAGAGGCCTCCGAGCACAGAAGAGGTGGAGCTGAGGCAGAGGCGTGACTGTTGCGCGTGGCAGCTGGCTGCCCGAGAGCCGCGCCAGGCCCTGTGGCAGGACACCGTGGCTGCCATGCTCCTGCGGACAGCCGTGCTCTTGCCGTACGTCTGGATACGCATGCTTGATAATTTTAATGACTTGCTACATGATGCTTCGAATGTGACTCGTGGTTAATTTATGTGGCCCGGCGCTGAGTAATAGCTACAGTCTTTCCTGCACGTTTTCCATTGGAGCGAGGCTGAGTATTTGGGTTGAATTGTGGATGAAATGTTATTAGCCAGTTCATTTCTAGTTCACTGTAGGAAACCTGAGATGTCATCAAAATTATATTTCTTAATGGGAAGCCACAGAATATTTTCAGTCAGATTTAATTTTAATGTTGAAAATACTGAAAAATTTGACCTATCTGCTATAGAAAATTATAATATTGCGTCACTGGATGGATCGTGGGAATGTGCATCGATGCATGGATCACAATTATTTTAATTCCATAACATTATCAGCAACAGACATATGATTATAATAATGCAATTCTCTTTAACACAGTCTGTAAAAATACATTGATTTTATAGCTCCCCAAACTGATTACATTAATATCAGTGCATAATTAGTTTACACATTACTAAATTACTGACAGATTAAAAGTGAAATAGTGCAGTTCATACATGGCCGCATAACTGCCAGAAAGGAAATTAATATGGATTCAAATGGTCCTTGGAGACCTGCGCTGAAATAGCAGAAATCTATAAAGACTGCTTGCATTAGGAAATTTCTATCACCAACATGTTTGTGGTTGATGCTTTGCTAAGTCTGTTAATATGGGTAAAATTTAGTACAGGAAATGATGTTTGAATGATGCTTTTACTGTTACCAGCTCAAGAATGTGTTTATTAAAAAGTAAATTCCTGACTTAAATGGCAATTACATTGGATGCGAATATGAATTTTTAAATACTTTTCTAAGTGTTCTTAATGAAGTGGCAGTAGCATAAAGTAGCTAGTACTTAAGATGCATTTGAAAATTATGTTGTTTTTAGATACCATAAAAATTAAGTACTTGCCCTCAGTCCTTTTCCCTCAGGCCAAACACACATTGGAGATAAGCCTGTATCAAGACTTGATCTGTTTGTAGAACCTGACATGCTTCCAAATTTCTGCCATAAGGAGAATTTTAAAATATACTGTATAAACCAACTTCAAGTACAGTCCATCAGCTATCTACAGGTTTTAATTCACTGGATAAGTCTTGATGAAGACTGGGCTACTTGGATGCCAGTCCAAGCTATCACTAAGGAAAGAATTCTGAAAGGAATTGGTTGCAGTTTGTATGGGTTGCTCTTAGCAGAAAGTTGTGCTGAGGGGATTTGTTTTGTTTTGGTTTTTTTCCTCCTCCTTTGCCTCATTAGACCTACATGGAATTTGGCATTGAAAGAAAAATGAGAAGCGAGAGGATGATGCAGCGGTTACTTCTTATCATAGGCTTTGGTGAAGGCTGGAGGATGTGACCTCAGTCAGTGGCTAGTTAGGTGGCTGAGCATGATAGCAAGAGTACGTTGTGTTGCACAAAGAGCTGCAGCCAGATTTGCTATCCATAACTGAATATAAAATGCAAATATATAAAAAAAAAATCATGTTTTCTGAACTAAGTATGCTTTTCTAGCATTCCTGTAGTCCCTCAAGTAGTTTGATTTATTCTTTTAGAGAGAGCTCATCTGCTCTTTTAGAAACGTGCTTTCTTTAAAATTAAATGCGTTATACATTAGCAGAGGGGACAAACTTGTTAATCTTGAGCCTAATTCTTGGATATGTCATATTTGGCATATGATCTTTTTACTATCGGCTTAACACAGAAATCAAGCTGAAGAAAAGATGTATGTTTGTTTGCCACTGATGAGAAAATGAATTTTTCGTTCTGTTGTGGGTAAAAAGCGGGAGAGAGGGAGAAGGGCTAACTAGCTTGTGCTGAGACTCTTCAAGCAGTAACATAGTAAAGGGAGTGCCCTTCCACATGGGACACAATTGCTGAAGTGACATCTGCTACGGTATCAACAGATTTCATGTGGGTTTGTTAATTTCTTTCACTTGAATGGTAACAAATATGTGGACGTGCTAAATGGGGATGATCTGTAGGTTTGAGATTTCACATGGAATTGCCTTGACATCACACTCTGGGAGGAGATGGGTTTCTTGTGTAAGCTAATAATGATTTTAACATCGTGATCCAAGTAGTCGCTTGGACTTACTGGAATTGTATTTATGATCGCAGAATAAGTACTTCAAATTCACTAGTCTGTACTGGAATTAATCACATGTACAAGCCAATTTACTTTCTGGGTTTGGAATTAAGATGGATCTGTGTGAAACATGACGATTTTGTTTGTATTTTTTTTTTTTTTTGTAAATGTTTCCATCAGTTATAACTTATGCAGTGAGATGCCATATGGGAGGTCTGCCAGATTTCATGTAGGCCATATGAAATGCATTTGGCAGACCTGTTGCATATTACTGCCAGATCGTTGTATGTCTAGCTGACTATCATGAAGTGCCTCACTTCTTGCCAGGCAGTGGAAGCTACTGTTGCACTTATTGTCACACTGGGCTTGTGGAGAAAGCAGTAGCCAAAATTTCTGGGAGGAAGCAAGGACTGAACATAGATTTAAGAAAACCAAAGATCTGGAGCTGGGTTTTTAGGATTAGGGAGCTATAAAGAGGCAGAATGAAGATGAACTGTACTTTAAGTGTGTTTCCCTGCATTTATAATTCTTTATAGAAGTTTTAATATTGTTATTTCAAGTGGGATGGGATAAACAATTTTACAACTGTTATAGGTTCCTTGTTTTAGGCAGAGTTTTGAAAGACCTGTAATGCTTAATATAGTCTAGATATAGTTTGAATTATAGTGTCAAGTAAATCAGAATCTTTGTTCATGGAGGTCCATTTAATGCATAAGATGTTTAATGTGACCAGCCATCCTGCTTAAAACTGCTTTGTGGGTTTTGAATGCTGTTTGGACAAGGGGTATAACCGGATAGCGTAGCAAGACATTATTAAGAATTGAGTAACTCCTTCATGATCATGTCCAGTAAATCACCCTAATTGTTATGTTTGGTAAGTTTTTCAAAGTTCCTTTGATTTTAGTGATATGGGGCTACTGGAATTGCTTTTTTGGCAAAGAAAAAAAATCTGTTTACATATATTACATGTTTTAGTAGGAGGTGTAGTGAAATGGGAGACAAGATCAGATTAGTAGCTAGTATTGCTAAGTCTAAGGCTCTATAGGTCTGGAAGTTGTAACTTTTGTACTAATGACAAGGTTCTAAGAAGAACCTATGTAAAACAAAATAAATACACTGTTTTGCACTTTTTATCATGAGCTTTATGCTGCTAAAGCAGAGTTAAGATTGCTTAGGAGCTGGTCACAAAGACTGTTTCTGTTTAATGAGGTATGTGAGCGTTGGAAGAATTGTGGAACATTAGACTGCAGTTTCCATAGATGTTAATTTGATGTTTTTACTGGAGTATTCTCTAGTCTATATCAAACAAAGCTGTAACTGAGTAATTATTTTGTTTTAGAATTTCATTTGCTTCAGTACATCCCCATTTTCATATAGGCTCTTGCTGTCCTCCATGTAAAGCTCCCTGCATTCAGATAGTTGAGCATCATTATTTTGTCAGTTCCACTGGTTTCTTCACAAGCCTTACCACACTTTGTTGTGTTTGTTTGTTTTTCTTTTTCTTTTCTCCTTGTATTAACTCCAGGAAACTTAAGATTGTGAAGGGTGAGTTTCTCATAATAAGAGGGCAAATTGACTTGGCAAATCAGTATGTCTTACTAAGGTTACAGAGCTTTCCCAGGTGAGATAAAATTGTTTAGTACTCTCCTGGATAGCTCAGACTTCCAATTTTTTAAGTTGCATGGTTTTGAAAAGTAAGCAGTGGTTAGCAACTTGATCAATAGTGGAACAATGCATGGGCTTGCGAAGTACGAACAGTTGAAATAGGTATGTGAATTGCACACAGCATGGAGGATGGAGGTGTGGTAGTATATCATGTTGCTAATCTCTTTAGGAGAGAAGCTTTCCTCCTTTGGAGATGAGCAGCTAAAGATGACTGCACGTTACAGATCAGTGCTATGTTTTTTCTATCTGATAGTTCTATCCGTATAGCCATGTCCAATTCCCACCATAAGTAATTAAGTCTAGTTGCTTTGAGGACTAAAGGCTTAGCTGTGGAGAAATGTGATTTTTATATCCAGAGATGGATTTTTATCTTGTTTACCTATGCTGAACAGCCCTCTAATCAACTCAGTAAATCAGTGGCACCTTGCACTGGTTGCAAAGATAAGATTACCTATAATACAGAACCCCGAAATTTGGGTGGAGATACAGGTAGAATGTGATGCTGTTTCGTGAGAGCTGCTTTTATAAAGAGTTTTAGACCTTGGTTCTTGTTAAACTGTCACTAGAAATTGTTCTCAAGTTGACATAGTCATTTTGAAATATTTCTTTATTATTGCCAGCAAAATTGTTTTCCTTTAGCCATTGTGTTTTTTGTTTGTTTGTTTGTTTGTTGTTGTTGTTTGGCAAAGCAGTTGTGCTCCTTAATTAGAAAATCTCTCTCACAATTTGGGATGTAGCTGTAGCTGTGGAACTACTTGAGTGGGTGCAGTCTTGTTGCCTTCTAACAGCAGCATGTTATTGTTGCTATCTTCCTCAGGTGCCCTGAACTTAAAACATTTGCACCTGTAGCAGCACCTGCACTGCAAGGTTCTTGAGCATGTTTTCCGGTTTAGGTATGCTCTTTCAAATGTGTGAATTCAAAGAGCTAGAAAGGAGCATTGGTATTTTGCTTAGTTTCCCTGGGTAAGTGCACGTACAGGCTACTGGGTATTTTGGGGCTGGTGTTACAGGTTGTTGGTTTTTGTGTTTTGTTTTTTTTTTTCCCCTTTCTCTTGAACCATCACTATTTGAAAAGAAATGAAATTGGGAGATACTATTTGAAATGTGAATATCTGTATTATTTTCTTTCAGTAATATCTTAGGATTTTCATCACAGATCCAAAATTAAGAAGTGTGAAAATTTAACAAAATAAGACCAATTCTTCACTGTTATTAAGCTATTTTGGGAGAAAGCCATTGTATGGAAGAGCCTTAATGTGAAGGTGTTAAGCAGGTGCAACATTGTTGTCATGAGCTGGGAAGTATTTAAGGTTTCGTTTGTCTTCTGTATGGGATGTGAGCAGAAGCAAGGAGCATCGTTACATCATTCAAAGCTCTCTAACTGGGCATCCACTGAATAATCCGAGTGTGTGAAGAGTTTCCCAAGGGGAGGTCAGAGGAGATAATTTTTGTTAACACACTAACTAGAAGTTCATTTTGACCATAGTAATGGTTGGTTGTGTGACCAAGACAGTTTTTTTTTTTTTTTTTTTAGGTGGGTTATGAAATCTTATAGTTAAATTTAAATAAATTCCCATAAAAAGGAATAAAATAAATTAGTGTTAGGGAACTACTACTTAGACCATACTTTCCTAGCCTATTTTAGGAAACTGGTTATCTTTATTTTTTTCCTTTTTGTTATGCTCCAAATGCTTGGTATTTACAGGTTTCTTTTCATTTTGAGTTGAAAAGATGTACATCAGTGATTTCTTGATCTTTTTGAAAGTTAATGTAAGGCAAGGGGACAGAATAGCTCTTTTAAAAAAATGAAGTGCTTTATTTAAGTTTTTATTATTCCTGCTGTTAATTCAGAATAGTGAGAGTGGCTTTCTGGCTTCTAAGGAATAGAAGTAAGTGTAGAATTTTCTTATCAAAGGTAGTTATTCTTTACATGATAGTTTCACCATTTTTGTGTATATTAGGGAAAGATGGATTCTAATTGGAGAACTACTAAAAAAATTGTACAGTGGTGTAAGGATGGAATTTTTAAAAATCAACTTGTAGATCCGTTGTTATTTTAAAACAATTTTTGAAAGGGTTGAGCATTGATTATCAGGAAATTATTACCTTTTTGTAACTACAGTAAATTTTCTCTAAGTCTGGAAATTTTATTTTATTTTATTTTATTTTATTTTATTTTATTTTATTTTATTTTATTTTATTTTATTTTATTTTATTTTATTTTATTTTATTTTAAGCAATTACTAACTTACTACGTAGATTCCTTCAAAGGAGAAGAGGCTGGTGACGATAGTAAAATACCTGTTGCTCAGGGGTTTTCCATTGGCAAAGCTTTGACTGTAATGATGAGATTTCGTAACTTTCAGTGTGAATGGATTACTGGGTTGCCTGCAAGTATTTGTTATGTACAACAATAAATATGCAGTAGGGGAATTGATACCCCAGTCATTGATAGCTTTTTGTACTTTTTTCAAAATTTCTTATTTTTTGGATTATGTGTGAGATGAAGGGGGGGGCAGGGTATCTTTTTTCCTCAAAAAATGAATGTAGAAGTGTGCTTCTGTTTGTTCAGATATCAAAAGTGCATGATGTGGTCTGTGCAGGACTATATTTACAGCTGTTCGGCAAACAGAAGAAGCAAGTTTGCATCCTAAGTAACAAACTGTAGACATAGCCCTCCATTAAGAGTTGCTTGTGGCAGCATATTACATTTCCTAGAATGTGAACCACGTTAAAAATATATATATTTTTATATGCTGTAAATCTCATTAAAGCACTGAAATTAACTCAGGTATTTTTTTTTTTTTATATATCTGCTTCTACTTAGTAGCATTTGTAGTAACACTTTCAAATGTATAGCTGACCTCCGTGTGTTTCTGCATGGTAATGAGCAAACACGAATACTTGTTATTGTACCTTTTTTTTTTTTTTTAACAGTGTAGTTAAAAGTTGTGCAGTTCAGACTAGTTCCCCTAATTATGCTGTATAGGCACCAGTAAACAACATGGAGATGCAAAATGTAATTTTAAGGGGAACTAATTAAATTTTGAATCCAAAGCACATCACAAAAATTATTTGGATGTTTTCAAGAAGAATGAAAATCCTACAAGCTGCTCCAGTTCTACTAAATCCCTAGCCCTCTGAAACCAAGAAAATGAATATTCAATATTTTTCCATTTGAGTCTCCTGACATGCTATTGATTCACTTTATTTTCCTAACAATTTTCTGACAGATTTCCCACTGTGGATTACTTACGTGCTTTGATATTCATTTTGTGACTGCCTTTGAAAAGCCCATCAAAATCTGAGCTGCAGCAAACTGTTCACTACAGCTGCAAAGTAGTGAACAAGGCCCTTGGAATCCGTGTGTTCACTACTGCTGCCATGTGCAACGTACTAGTTTCAGTACCCAATTTACTGAATATTATCTAAATGCAGAAAATGGTGAAGAGGTAGGAATTAAATTCTGCTAAATTGACTCATGGCAACACTACTGAAAGAAGTTTAACATGCTGACAGGCAATCTTTCATCTTCCTTCCATGTTCTCTCTGCACGGTATATTTCAGATTGTTTAGTCTGTACGTTTTAGTTACATAAAAGATACAAGAGGAAAGTAGTAGAATTTCAGGTAGTAAGAGTGGTATTGAAATTAATGCAAGGTGCAAAAATAGCATAAATCTGCAAGATCTAATGCTGAATTAATTGCTTGTAGAATTTCTGTTTAGGAGATGGCTTCCTCAAATACATTTGTTTTTCTCAGCAGCTGGTCCAAATAACCTAGTGAAGTGACAGTCATTGAAGGGCTCAGGGTGCATTTTAGTTTCACTGTTTAAACATACACATGTGTAAAACATTTAATAATAATAATACAAGAGGTTTGGAAATACAAACCTCCTCACCCTGAGGTTAAGGGGGAAAAAGCACGGTCTAGACAGAATTTGAGAGTCACTGTTCCCTTCTCACAAAGTCTAAAACCTTTTTTCTGCTGTGGACTGGACCTTTTCCATAGATGGTGTCCCCATTCTGCTAATGGATCTTTTTCATGTGGAAGTAGGTCTTTCACTGGCTTACATTGTTAGACCTTGAAAGGTGCAGAAGCATATAAATTCTTAAAATTTTTGAAGCTAGCCTTTTCTTGACTTGCTGCTGATGCTGGGTGTGGAGGAGAAGGATGACCCCAGCAAATATGGTATCCTTATAAATGTCCATATGGACTTTTCTGCTGGTGGAGATTATTAGATTTCTTATAGTAAAGACACAGAGTAGTTACATGGTGCTTTCTGCTCTGAATTCAAATAAGATGGCTGTGCACCAAGAGAATTCGGGCTCCTGTCTGCTAGACCCCATCTCTTAAAGAAGAGGTTTTCTTACACAAGAAATCTGGAAACAAGTGATGCAGTTAAACAGTTAAATTTTTCAACAGTTAAATTTTTCAGTGGGGCCTGGTCAAATTGTATAACTCCATAACAACTAACAGTGCTTGAATTATTTGTTATTTTTTTCCATCTGCATGAGTTCATAAACCTTTAGCAGTTTCCTTAATATGAAATTAGCCTGCTGTGTTGTGCAGAATTTTGCTTGGTTGCATAAAGGAGTGCAAACTGTTGTGATAAGAATGAGACTTGAAAATTGGGATACTAATTTCTACTTATATACTTTTTATCTTTTTTTTTTTTTTTTTTTTTTTTTTTTTTTAAATTTTGGGGGTTTTTTNTTTTACAGATTTGGGAGTGTTTGTGAAAACGCTGGAAAGAAAAGATGCTGTGAAAGTGAAGAACATGTTATTAAGAAGTTAGCAAAGCTGTAAGTTATGTACTGAATTTGTAGCGTGTTAACAACCAGATCAAATTGGTGTGCCTAAAGTAGCACCTCATGATCCGTGTTCACCGTTCTGGGTATACACATTAAAGGAACACCATTTCAAGTATGAACCAAGGTTTAATACCTGCATCACTGTACTATTAAAAAAAAAAAAAAGTTTGTGAATGTGTTAACCTCATGCCTAAATAATATTAAGTAGTTCTGTTTCATGCTGATTGAAGGCTTCTTAAACTTAGTTTGTGAGCACATTTGTTTTTATTTAGTTTTAAAATCTGTTCCTAGGCAGTTTCTTCAATTTTGGAACCTAATTGACTGAAGGAAAGTAGGTCTTTGAAACTTGCTAATTCCCTTTAAGCTTCTTTATAAAGTAAGACAGGAGGTTCCAAACTTAATTCAAATTATTATCTTGGTAATATCCAAGCACCAAACACTAGTGTCTTACTGAGAGTTCTGCTTTGCATGTAACCTGTATCACAGTTATGCTTAGGTGAAGTTCAGTTCCCAAGACACCGTGATGTGATCATCTTGAAATATTCTCTATTTAGCATTCTAATTCACGATATATTCAAATCACAGAAGGATGAGTTTTGCAACAGACATTTAGCTTCTTATCTATTAAGATGAGAAAACGGGAAAACCTGTATGAATTTGAAGAGGGGAAGCAAATTCATTAGATTGATATTTCATTTTGAAATTAAAATGTAAATTCTTTTCTGAAGAAATATACTGTATTACATAATTCCATTTTGCAGTTTCTCAACTAGTTTATTTACTAAATTGAGAGATTATTTTCTTGAAGATTCTCGAAACATTCACGTAAGAGTGATTTAAATAGACCAATATGTTTATTTGTATGATAACAGAACCTTTTCCCGATTCCCAATGAGAATTTTCTGGCAAGCAGTCTTTTGAGATCATTTTAATTTTCTAGATATCTTTATCAGCTGTTATCAACCGATAGCAGTTATTACTTTGAAATGGAAATTATTGAAAACATACAGAGAAATTTCAAGTTACATGGCAGTCTCACATTTTCCATTTTTTTTTTTTCTTTTTTTTGATGTAGAGATGACTTTGAGTAGTCATGATGGCTGTGTGTGTGTGTGTCCATCCCTAACAACGTTTTGTGTTTGGTCGTTCTGTAGTAAATTTGATGGAGAGATAGAAGTCTTAAAGATATTTCAGTTCTGTAAATCCAAGGAAAATGCAATGGTTAGAAAAAGCCATTATTGCAATGAGGAGAAGGGCATAATATCTCACCCTTTATGAGAAATCGGTGAAGGCACGTGAGCTATCAAACTTAGGGCACAACTCTGCAGGAAAGGAGGATTCATTAGTTTTGCTCCCCTAGAAGCTGGTTTGGAGGCACGTTTACCTAAAACAAAAACTCTTCTTACTGTGGGAAAAGCCCACAGAAGCAGCACAGAAACTGACCAGCTAATTTAGAAAATTTGAGTATAAATAATGCCGTCATATGTGCATGCTAATTTGGAAAAAGGAGGAAAATATTTTCTCCCTCCCTCTCCTGTATGTTCACAACTGATTATTCACAAACAAGCTATGTTTTTCGAGAGTAATTTATAGTGAATAAATTCCTGATCAATTGTGTCAAAAGGAGTTCACTGTCACAACTCCTTTGCTGGTGCTATTGGGTTATATCTGATTTTGTTTTATTCATGATAAAAAATATTAAGAAATATATAATAGAATCTTAGGGGAAAAACTGAGTTGAAGGAGATCTGGAGGTCACCTAGAAGAGAAAGTTTGTCTAGTCCAGCCTCCTCAGAGCAGGAGTGACTTCCTAGTTAGATGAGGTTGCTCATGGCTTATCCAATTTAATTCAGAAAATCTCAGAAGCTGGAGATAACACAGCCTCTGTAGGTGTCTTCTCTAGTGATTAACCACTTACTTCTTCTAAGATCTCCAAGGCCTTTTTCTGCAGATGTGCTACCTACCACCTCAGTCCTTAGCCTGTGCTCCTGCATGGAGCTGTTGTATCCCAGAGTGCCTTTCCACCTGTCTTTGAACTCAGATTTCTCCCATTTTTTCTGGCTTATGAGATCTCTTTGAATATAAAGTGTTTCCATCCACAACCCACTTGGCATCATCTACAAACTGTGGGTAATTCACATGTCACCATGAAGGTCACGGCTGATGTTGTTAGTTTTTGAACCAATTCACATTCCTCACCAATTTCAACCCTAGTCTTTCCTATTATGTTCCTGGTTGCTCAGGTGAGATATCACTTGGATATATCATTTGGATATATGGCAAATCAGTCTATTTGAGGAAGTAGGTAACCATTACATCAATCACTACGTTCTGCTGAATTCCTACAGTGGGAAAAGCATCTTCGTTTCCTTGTTGGATTAGAGGAGCCTGGTAAAGACTTTTGTTTTCATCGTGGTTTGTCCATTGAGTTCTAATAATTTTTGTATTAATGTGCTCTGTGCAAAGAATTTGGGGAGTATGCACAGATATGCCTTTGAATAATCTCCTCATGGCCATAATTGACCATAATTTTGTACCTGGACACACACCCCCCCCTTAAGAGTTCTTGTCACTAAACTATGCGTGTCCTTAATAAGAGAGATGATTTTCTTTATGGGAATTAAATGATACTCTCTGGGCTTATGCAAAGAAGACAGCAGCAATGGAGTTGAGTATGTTGGAGGGGTGTATATGATCACGTTCTGCTTCACTAGTTAAAGCTAAGGAAGGGATTTGGGTTTAAGCAGGCTGGCCCCGGTCAGGAGTTGAAAAGTGTTCTTTCAAAGTATGATGTAGCATGTATGTATTCAGAAGAGTTCATATGCATTCACCAGGAAGCTCAGGGTCAAAAGGCATAAGTTAACTTGCTGTGGACAGATGTTAAAAGCATCATGTACTACTCACGTGCTGTATACTGTGACTTTTAAGTCTGTTCAGGGAAACATCACAACATGTTATGTTTTTCCTTCTCCTTTCCACTTGCGATTTTTATACTTAGCAAATCTAAGAGAAATTAATGGTGGAATTTAACCAGCATTCAAAGCTCTTTTTTTTTTTCCCTCACTTCTTATTTTTTCATATTTTCTTTTTGCATTTGTTTTTCAACTTGTAATATGTAGTGTTTACTAATGTCTGTTGCTATGTGTGCAAGTAACAACCTTCATACTTGTTCATTCTGAAAATAGCTTGCTCTTTAGGTTGACTCACCCAGGAGCACGTTTATGCCTTCGTAGGTGTTTATACTCAATATTTGTTAGAGAATCACTCGTATTAAAATTATTTTCGTGCACTGATTTAAAAACAGAAAAATCCTCAGAAACACACTATTCTTTCCATATTTATCCCAAAGCATTTTTCTGGCATGCTGTCAGAATTTTCTTTGTTGAAGGAAAATATTTAGAAAAGACAACTGCTTAGTGTTTTTGGAGGCACTAACATGAATGCAGCCATTAAGGCTCTTGTTTTTATGAGGTAGAGTATCTTCAGAACTCTTGCAGTAATGAAATTAGATGAGGTGAAAACTTGAAGTAGGCAAGTAGTGAGTATTTAAGATGCTCATTCCATCAAATGAGTAGACATTATAATATACTTACCCTAAAAAAAATGTCATTAGAATAGCTGCTAAGATATTGTAGCTTACGTGTGCTTTTGAGCTTATGATTGTTTGCATAGATTTTGGTAGGCTTGCTAACTGTTAGGCAAGTGCCTGTATATTACCTTTGCAGAATTGTGGCAGTAGTTATATGATAAATCAATGTACTATGCTGAGATATTGAAAAATACAATTTTCTACCAGTTACATGCCCACCATTAAGGTACGGTAAGAATTTAAGCTATTGAACTTGCTGCATGAAGCTCTAAGTGCAGTTCTCATTACTTTGTTTGCCAGGTTCCTCACTTTGTAATATATGCTCATAGAAGCTTGGGACAATTGCTTTAGCTCTCTCTATAAACTTATTTTCCAATTTGAGATTTATTTTTTTTTTTTAATGATTATAGGAGGTAGGAATGTAATGAGTACCATGGCTTGATTCTTTCAGGATCCTGGCACTGCAGCCTGTAATGGAAGCTTCTTTTGCAAACAGGCGAGGTATTGGTAAACTCAAGCACATAGAACAGAGAGAAAAAGTAGTACTGGTAGTATAGCAACAGAGATCATAGTCTTAGTAATTTTAAAAAGCATAGTAGAGCTATAGTGCTAATCAAGAGTAAGGCCTTCTTAAATGGAGGTATATTGAAAGTAAAACATGAAATACACCTGAAGTCTATCCTAGGCCCTAACTTCTGTGGCTGGTGCTTGGTGCTTTGAAAACTGCAGTCACTGTTGTAAAACACACAATGGTGGAACTGCTTGGGGACTTCAGAAGATTTTTTCATTCACCCTTTTATTCAATAACAGCACTGTATGTCATTTCAAAGCTTGCATTCATAATGATTATACAAACTTAGTGTATGAAAATTAAGGCGTCCTCAAAACTTTCCAAGCTGCAGGCACAATACAAATGTATTACTTGAGGTTGTTCTTGCTAATTCCTTAATTGGTTGCTGAAGTTGGTATTTATGGTACTGCGTTAGTGGAAAAATTACATGTCGCTATTTTGGAACAACAAAGATCTGTTTATGTTTATTAATGATAGACGTTTACAGTTGTAGCTGTCCATAAATAAGCAATTCAAACTCATTCTATGTCAGGATGTAGTGATCTCAGATATTTATGGGCAATCATATTCTCATATTCACCCAGTAAGATACTTGAACCAGTTTTTTTTTTTTTTTTTTTGCCAGCTTCAGTTTTAACATGGGCAGTAGTTTAAAAATTGCTCTGTTGGAGAATGTTAGTCTTGCCATGTTATGGATAAATATTTCTACATTAGTTCAAAGCATATGTAGCTAATTTCCATGCTATGACATGATACTTAGATCCTAATTAGCGATACCTAGCTGAGGTTTTTTTCCTTTTATAATGCATGTATCTGTTTTCAGTGAAGTAGTTTGTAACAGGACTTGTCTTGGGCAGCGCTGCTTTTTTTGTTTGCTTGTTTCTATTTGTTTGTTTGTTTTAAGTGCTCTGTTTGTTAGGGCACTTGGCAAAATCGTGGAAAAAAGGTTTCCTGTACCAGATAGTCTATAATACAAATGTCTAATCTAAAGTCCCTTGGAATTAGTGAAAAAGAATCTCTTCTCTGGCTGGTTAGTTTTATGAGAGGTTTCATGTATTTTCAGATGCTGTGCTAAAAGTTAAAAAATAAATAAATAAATAAAAATGAAGCTTTGTTTAAAGGTGATTTGGAAGCAAAGTCTCTTATCTCTGCAACATTGCCTTATATGAACTGAGGAGAAAACATCCAACTCTGTGCTGCTATTTGTGGTCCTAGAGATTTCATCTAGGTTGCTGGATTCTGGGCGTATATTGACATTTAACATATTTGCTAGATGGTAGGCATGTAGAAGTGTCTACTTACAACTTTTAAGCCGGTTTGTTTTGTGTAGCTTAAAACATCTGTAAGGACATCGGAAATTAGCAAGAATATAGGTGGTATTTACAGGAACACAAGTCACCTGTTAATAAATGATCTTCGAAGTGGCTAGTTGAGCATCACTTGGTCTCGGTGACTCATAACATTCTGTAGTTTTCTGATATGCTAAACTCATTTCTTTGCAGTGATAGGAAGGAATTAAAATGAAAAGTTGTGCTAGGTATTGATGTGGTAAAGATGCTGCTGCAAGAATTCTGCTTTAGGTTGTGCCCAGTGGGTAATATAGTTCAGCTGGAGATACTAGCCTGGATCACCTTTTCTTGTCGTCTTTGTTAGGTAGAGGTTGTTGATTTAACCACTACTGTTTTCTTAAAAGTGGTGCAGCAAACTTTGAGGAGTTTGCATAGCGCTACAGTGACAAATAAAATTATACTTCTTAAATACCAGCTTCTGAGTCACTGAAGTTCAGCAAAAGTTGTCTGTTATAATTTGAAATAGCACTGTATTGCGGGATGAACATTACCAAATAAAACTTCATAGAAATACATATGGGGTAGAGAGTTTTCTAAACCAAAGGCCTTTTGTATTTCTGAGATTTGACTGTTATGACACACGATTCTGCTGCCAGAGGAGTCTGTGGTAATGCCTTATAGACCCTGCTCGAGGCTTTTTCTTCCTACCTGTTACCAGACTGCCTTGCTCTTTTCCTGTTTATGCCAGTGCTTACTGGAATTCTTGTGTCTCCATAGCTTCAGCCCCGTGGTATAGACAGGCAATGATGCATTGCCCTTTGGATTTGCAGAGCCTGGTAGAAACTCATGCTAGCTTCAGGAGGTGACAGGCAGACAGGTTTGATTCCTAGTTTACTGAATGGAAAACAGAGCACTCTGGATTTTTATTTTCTTTCATTTATTTATTTTTTCTCAAATGTTGCATTGGCTTATGTAAGAAGTACTAAATCTACTTGAAGCTGTTGGAGCTATTCCGTCTTTGTAGATGTAAAAAGGTATTTGACTGATTTATTGAGGGGAAGGGAGAGGAAGAAGAAGGATTCTTCAGATTCTTAATTTTTGCCTCAAAGATGCAAGCCAGCTCTTGTTGAAATTAGTAGGAGTGCATTTGCTTTACCAGGCATAGAACTGAGTTCCGACCACACTTGGACAGCTCAGCAATAGGATTTTCAAAGTAGTCTGGCCTGTTATTCTGAAAAGCGAGTTCAGCTAATACTGGTTACCTGTTTCTTGCTCGTGTTGCCCAGTGTGCTGTGCGTGTTCCACAGGCGGGCCAGCTGTTTATCATCAAGCTGTCACAGCGTGCTATGGCCAGGACCCCACAGTGGGTACTAAACGTGTGATATTTTTGGTATGCACATGTACCAGCTAAGGCCTCTACGCACCTCATGAAACAGGCATCAAGTAAACAAATTAATTTACGGGGAGCAGTCAGAGGTGTGAGCAGAATCTGGGTTTCCCATCTAGAGAATTCTGCTACCACAGTCTGGGAGGTGTCACCGAGGAAGGAGTTCAGACCCGGTCGTATCATTTGTACTCTCACGGTGCGAGGGTGGTGCTTATACAAGCTGTCCCGCTAATGCTGCAGAATTTTTGTCTTTAATTTTTGTATCACGTCTATGGCTACTGCTGATATGTAAACGGCATAGAAAAAAGGTTAGCAATTCAGAGGTCTGAGTAGTCTCATTTTTGGTGGAAAAAAAAATTGTTTTATTTTTTGTGTTGTTGTGGCAAACAATTCCAGTTAAAATGAGGTTGGTTGTATTTTCCTTTTAAACAGCAATAAAAGAATAAAAATGTACATTTAAACAGCTTCCCAGCTTGCTCACCAGTCATTTCTCAGAAAATATTCCTGAGACTGTTTTAGTTTTCATCGCTAAAACAGAGTTTAACAATGGTATTCAATAATCACTTCTTTTTAATCTGTTGCATATATGAAGCCTGGACAAAATGAAGATATGTTCTTCATCAGTTATGTTTACACATTTTTTACATCTTTATTCTGTAAAACCAAAAATAAAACAAGTGTTTCTGAACTTAGGATTTATTAAGTAATGGTTAATCTAAGATAGAAGCTGTTGTGACATTCTTGCTTAAGAAAAAAATTCTTGCTATATCCAACAACCTCCTAAATGCCTCCTGAATTTCCTTCCAAAAGAAATCTAGAAAGAAGCAAGAACATAATGGCCATGAAACAGTTTAAAAGGAGATCTTCCCAGGACTGGGACAAAGGAAATTCAGCTTTCCTTTTTCTTTGAATAAGGCTCTCCTGCTCAGATTTCATCTCTGTATGATTTTCAGATGTCTTTACGTGCACATGGGATGATACTCTTTCTCTCTCTCTGTCATTCTCTTTCAGTTTGTACAGTGAAATCTATGCAGAATCCTACAAATCCTGTGAAACTAAGGTGAGTGGAACGTCGTCTTTCTAGATTTCAGATAACGTGAATAATTGGACTCGTCTCCAAAGCCCATTGTTCAAACCAGCAGATGGTGCTATGCAGCATCTTATGAGTCCACATTATCAACTAGAGTATTTTTTGAACCAGGAAACTACTTAAAGTTTCTAGTGCAATTCCTGAGCTGAAACAAATGTTTGTGGAATTAAATAGTGATTTCCTTTAGTCTGTGGGACTATTTTACTGGGTATGTTTTCAGTCTTTAGATGTTAACATATGCCATATATTGTTTTATTTTGTTTTTTTCCTGATGGAATCAGGGGTACCCAACCACACTTAAAGCAACTGTAACTGTTCATGTTACTTAGTAAAGGTTTGAATTTTCTGACAGAATAACTAATAAAACTTTCATATTAAGAGCTAAAATGGTTTAGAAGAGAGAGAAATTCTGGGAACTGTAAGTAAAAACAGCAGCTAAGCCTTTTATTTATGGAATACAGATGAGGGAAGGGTTGGCTTTTTTGATTTTGTTTTGGTTTACTTTCAACAATAATCCTAGCTGTATGAATAGCACAAAACAGTTGGAATATTCAATTATATACTGCATAATAACTGAGGCCCTAAAAAGTCTGCACTGAGGTAATACACTGCGGATGTATCTTTTAGTGAAAAACTGTGTAACAAATGAAATTGCCTTGTATTTGATTTTAAATTACAGCATAGCTGTACATTTCCCTGCGATTCAGTTCTCTAACAAAAGGGTTAAGTGAAAATTCTGATGCAAGAATCAAATATTGAGCACTTGAATTGTAAATAAGATTGTTCCAAGGTTTCAATTTGCTGTATTAGTCAGTGACAAGTACAACATTTTTAATGCATGCCATAAGATTAGTCTACCCAAAGTAAACAAGCAGTAGTCTGTGTGCATCTCCAGCAATTGGTTAGGGTTATATGTATGCAGCTTTGTTTCTGATAATGGATTCAAGTTCAACATAAATAAAAACAGTGTACATTAAGGAGGATAAATATCTAATTGCCATAATCTGCATCTAGAATTGAATGGCTGTAAACATGCTAACCATAGAAAACAATTCTTCAGAACAGAAAGTAGCTAGTTGGATGATTATTAGGAAAGTATCTGTACTTGTTTTGTCTATTAAGCCTTTCCTCTTCAGAGATGGATTCCATAATTTTTAGGATGCTTTTCTGAAATCCAGCAGTTTGAGCCTTTTAAATGAGAGATGGAAGTGTAGTATGTGAGCTACACAGAATTTGTTGTGCTGTGGGAAAGTAGATCCTTTGTAGGATCTGAGATCAGTAGAGAGCAGACCTATGCTGTTAAAAGTTTTGATAACATTTCAAATAGCTTTAGTATGCAGAATTCAATTTTAGTTCAGAAATGATATTGCTTTTTATCTTAGCATTTCAAAGAATGAAATAATATGTTTAATATCAATATGCATAAACAAGGTATAAATAGTATTTTATACATCTTGGTTTCAAGCAATGTTTAAAAATGTACTGTACTTGCTTAGTTCGCAAAAGAATGCGGAGTCTGGGTATTTGCTTTCAAAGTGCACAATATAGGCCTGGGCAGAATTATGTTTCTGCAGAGCATCATGATTACCGAAACTTATATCTAACAGAATTTAAAACTATCAATATAGGGTGAACTGTTTGTAGCTGAATATATTGGTTTAGGAAAATATTAGGAAAATGTGACTTTGATTTGAATAATATGGATTATTTTGCCAAGAACCCAAGAGGGTTTTATATATATATATATATATATATATATATATATATATATATATATTATATATCTGTATAATATGTATATATATATGTATATATAGCTGCATACACCTGTTTACTTTTTTTTTTTTAATAAATAAATAAATAAAAAGCTCTTTGCCAGGAAGTCTTTCACTGATAATTATGTATTTTTGAAAGTTAGCTTATACTGAAACATATGGCTTTCAATAACTATACTGAAATATCTCTCTCCCTTCTACAAATGTGGCTACCTTAGATTTAACTCAAAACATGTAATACTTTGAAACTGAATATCTTGTGTATTCTAAAGAACAAATGCAATAACAAGAATGTGATATTGATGAATTACAGAAGACAAGAATGGATTTGAAGACAGACACGCAGTGTTCACACTTAGCATCTTTATGTCAGCTTTTTAATTGTTTTTTTTT
>VXAA01004470.1:360022-414662 GCA_013399115.1 Anseranas semipalmata
TTTGTTTTTTTTTTTTTTTTTTACAAAGGTAATAAAGAGTTAAGATTTTTGGTGTATCTTAAAGAAAACCTGCCATTTAAGCTTCGTTTTAGAACTTGAAGCCTCTTGAAATTACTGCAGAATTATGATATTCATCACAATATTTAACAGTTAAAAAAAAAACTTTTAAAAAAGTACCTGCAACTATTTGTATTTATGTTACTTCTGTCAGCTGAGTTATGCTTTTGAATAGTTAAGCACTGGATTAAGAAATTTACAGTAGGTATGCTGTATTTGTGCTGTGAGATTAATGGATTAAAAATTGTAGGTAGGAGATAAGAATCAGTACCACGTCTTCAAGATTATACTAATGCAGATAAAAACATGTTTCTGCTATCCTAAAACAGGCCGATTTACAATGGACTGAAATGATATACTTGCTGTCCATGTGAAATTAGAATTGTTTACAGGGAGTATTAATTCTTTTAAAGATTTCATTGTATTTATACATAAAAGAAATATTTAAAATATATTTCTTAAGGGAAACAATCTTGCACAAGGCAAACTATTTTAGTATCGTCTTTAAAACAGTAATATTTCGGGAATATGTATATTTAACTTGTAAATGTAAATGATTATTTTCTGCGCTAAAGTGTGATCTAATCTCTTCATGTATTTCAGATTTTATATCCTAAAAACGACTAACTCTCTTATCCTTGAACTCATTGCATTACTACACTTCATCTCACTTCGTCATTTAATTTGTATGGTTTCCAAATCGTAGTGATTATCATCTATTAGTACCCCTGGTGACAGAGGGCAGGACACTGTTGTATCAGAGTTAATAAAGCAGAAACACAAGCCTAATTACTATGGGAGGTAAGCCATGCTGGCAAGATTTACCTTTCGCATAAGGTCTATATGTGGTTAATACTTACTAATAAAGATGGATAGATAGACATCCATATGTGTGCATTTCTCTTGCTCTCTCAAGTTGGAATAATTCATTTTTGTATCAGGCTTCTGTGCATATATTACTGTAATAGGTTTCAGATGCTTACTGTTCAATTTTGAAAACTTAGCTATACATGTAAGATTTCATCTGAATTAACTCAAATGATAATGTAAATATGGTGTAAATGCTCTTAGGTGTTGCTTCTACCTCTTCAAATTTATATTAATAAGTATACATAGTGTGTATATTATTCAAAACTGGTCTGTGCATAAGAAACTGAAAATATTTGTCATGATGGTATTAAATGTGTACCAAATATTAAACATGGTTTTGTATGGATTTTAGAGGGATATGTATGCGTGTGTACTTATTTACAAGTATGTGCATGCACACACATAGAGAAAATGTTGCAAACCCTTTTTTTTTTTTTTCTGCTGCCTTATCACTCAAATATACGTTGTTGGCCCAAAGTTCTTACAGATCATCGTGATTTTTAAAGGTGAAATGGCTTAATCAGTTACTTCAAGTCTCTACAACTAATACACATTTTAAAAGGGGAAAAAAAAAATTCACAGCTGCAAATATAGGTGTGTTTAGCTAGCTGGATATTATGTGTGTCTGGAAAGTTTTAAGTCATTGTCCGGGTGGTATTTATGATGATTTATTCTGAAGTGAAGAAGTCTTCTTTAAATAGAGAGAAATACAGAACTTTTTAGGCTATGAAATTGAAAAACGTTATGGTAGTTTATACAAGACCTTATATGAAATGTTTTATTGATTGACTGTATGTCAATTTTAATTTAAGCTTTATGATTCAATCTGTGTCTATTTTTAATTTAAGTGGATTACATTCCGTAAAGATCCTTTTACTGTATTGACTTGGATGTACCATATTATTAGGTACTATGAGTTCAGCTTCTACAAATCTGTTAATACATAAAACCATAAGAAGCCTCTTATGTTCAAACCAGGTTAGAGTGAAGACATCAGATTAATATTTGATCATGTAGAAGTGCCCTTAATCAGATTTACTTATTTCTCAGAGTGTTTCTGCAATTATCATAATTGTTGTGCTAAACATGTTTGTCTTTTATATCTGGCTTTGGGCATAATCTTCTCTCTTGAAACCCTCTCATTGTGGGACTCAGATTCCTGCACAAAACCCAATTAATATTAAGATGACAGTCCCTGATGAGTTTCCCAAGGAGCCAGCAGCTGAGCAGACTCTGTAACGTTCTTAAGTACAGACTACTTGAATGATCAAGAGCATCTGAGGGAGACATACAATTCAATAATCCCTTTCTCAGGAAAGTCAAGAGTCCTGTGAGATAAGAGTGAAATCAAAGGAACACATCAGAAAGAAAATGACTGGTATAGTCTTGTAGTGTCTCTATTAAAATGCAAAAGTTATGGATTTTTTTAGGGGTGATGGGAACCTTTTCTGTTTTATTGATTTCTTTTTATAGTTTGATGATTTCTCTAAGATTATCTCAAAAGCTTAAAGAAAAAAGAGGCTTCATCAAAAGGTATTTCATGTGACAGGAGCATACATACTTTTTGTTTCCATTATAGTAACTAATGCAGCACATTTCAGTGGTTCCTGATTTGTGAGACTTAGATTTGAGCACTTTATGTATATGATGTTTGTTGTGTTTTTTTTATTCTGCTGGTGTCCCACAGATGATAAATAGGCCACATGTGACTTGCTACTGTAAGAGCTGTTATTTGAAAATATGGAGTTGAAGAAAAGCAATACTGCTTTCTGTGGTTTTTGCAAGGTTTGTACATTAAAATGGAAACATCTCATCTTTTCTGATATCCTCTTCTGTGGTCTATATCAACAACTACATTTACTGTCTGATGGTAACATGCTAACCTATTGATTTGTAATCAGAAATGGGTTTCCTGTCACTTTAAAAGGGAAGCACTAAGGGGCAGTAAAAACAAGCTTGTCTATTCTAAATGGAGCTCTGGCTCAGGCTCCATGCTGTACGTTTGCTTTTAGAAAGTTCACTTAAAAACAAAAAACAAACAAAAAAACTACAGTTAGACTGAAACAGTCTAATAACTTTTCCTTTACAGTATTGTACAGGTTTCATGTGTTTAAATTGCTTTTGAAGTCCTTCTTAACTAATATCCATAATTAAGGTTTTTGTTGTTAATGATTATATGGCTGGAGCTGATATTTCTAGAGGTAAAAACACAAAACAAACAACTCAGTGCTGGTAAGTGTTCTTTCATTATAGTTTTACATTAGTAAGAAAGTTTCAATATCTGAAACTTGTTAGACAGTAAACGTTACTAAGTGATCAAAAATGCTCATGTTCATAAATGCTCTTCTGTATTTTTTCATTTTGTTTTCCTGCATTGTCCCTTACATACTTCACTGAACAAATTTATTCAAATAGTTACATACCAATTTATTTCAAAATCCGTAAGACTGTAATAGAATGCAGCACAGATGCTTTTCTAAATGCAGATTTTGTCTTATACATCCTCAGTTTTCAGTTCAGTTTATTATATATTGTGGTAAACATTGCTGTTGAGGCCATTATCCTAAGAAAGTCTAATATTACATTAGAAGCATGACCTGCCAACATAAGCATTTTTGTGCATTTCTCCATACCAAACTAGACTAAATTATGAAGGATGTGGAATAAAATGTTCCTTCTAGTTTTCTTCTAATTAATATTCAAAAGAATCAGAGGAAAAAATGAATACTTAAATCATACATATGTATATGCTTTTTGAGCTTTATAGTAAAGGCAAAATAACCCCTTACTTGGTTAAAATCCAGCTTAAGAGTCAACATACAAAGGTGACTGCTGTATAATATTAGACATATCTGTATTATGTGGGCACGTTACAGCTCCACCAGAATCTCTCAATAGTAATTATTATGCCAAGCACCCTGTTGGCACAATTACACTAAAGCTCTAATTAGTAGCAGTAAGATTAGAACCCCTACATGTTAAATCTGTAGAAGCAAAGCTGAGTGAAGGATTTAAAACAGTTTCAAAACATTGTATTGTCTTTATTACAGTCTTTATATTTCAGTAAAGAAGGGTTTTCTATAAAATGCACTTAAAATAATCTGGTCCTGTCACTAAAAATAGGAAAGATAAGGTAATTGCAGTCAAACCTCAGTACTCTGCTTCTATCTAGGTGCTTTATATCTGAAGTGACAAATCCAGTGAACTCTAGTGGAAGTTATATACTTCCTTCTTTCCTTCGATGAACTGATATTTTTTGGATGGATGAAAGCTTTTCCTGGTGCATTCAGTTAGTTCTTAGCGACCCTTGAGTATTTTGTGCAGTAATTTTCTGGCATGTGACAAGTCTCACATCAGAACTTTATCAGCAACTGAATGTGATTTTGGGCTAATTTGTGCCTCTCAATTTGACTCATCTCTGTTCTTTCTGTAAAATAACAAAAACACAAAGTCCATAGCTTTACAGACAGTACTGGTGTGCCAATCTGAATCTGTGCCCTTAGCAGGGAAGAAACACACAAGCCAGCAGAAACCTTGTCAAAGGCTTGATTTTTAACTATTAAAATATTGTAGTCTTATCACCTGTCTAATAGAAGGCATTTTAGCAGTTATCAAATGACTGATGAGGCGACTTTGTCTAGATTTAAGAATATCTGCCATAAGAGAGTTAAAAATATCTGCTTCTGTATAACATTTTGCATATATCATAAGGTCCACCCCCCCACCCCCCAGTGTTGAATCCTAGCTACAGGATATTCAGCTAATGCATCAACTATTCACCCTTAGAAAAGATGGTATTTGTATGCCTGAAGTTTTTTCCTCTGCTTCTGGTTCTTAGCATAGTTTGTGTTCGGGGGTGAAGAAGCTGCTGTTTTCTGGATTCTCTGTTTTAGGAACAACTCTCTTATCTGTACTGAATAGGAATAATTCCTCTCATATCAATTTAATTATTCTTGTTTATAACATGCATCAATTTCTCACTGAGGAAATGATTGTATGATTGTTTTATCTTAATGTTTATTGATTGTAAAGTGCCACTCCCATTAATGAGGAAAGCTGGATGCAAAGCTGTCTGAACCTGGTAAATATATTCCCACTCTGCAGTAAGATTTGCATTATGCCTACAGTGGAAACAGACTTTGGGGAGCTCTCCTCAGGCTCCTTCTCCTGAGGGGATGAGCACAGCTTTTGCTTGTTTCCTCCAGGTTACTTTAGGGGCAGAGATTTAAACAAACAACAACAACAAAGCAAGGACCTGGGAATTAATTTTAAGATGGATTTTGCACTTCACCCCCTTCGCATTTTAGGATGCTCTTTATTACTACACTATTACACATCTTGGTAACTTGGGCTGGCAAAAAGCATAAATATGAAGTTGGGAGAGAAGGGGTTGCCTACATTTAAAAGCTTCTCCTACTGTGTTCCCCCCGCCCCCAGTAGAGCAGGGTGCATTACAGTAGTATTGTGTTTTGTCAGCGGAGGAAGAGGCATGAAGGTATTTTTCAGTATAGCTTCAGGCTGCTTCTGTGACTTGTGCTGCTGCAGAGAGCAGCAGCAGTCTCCATTACATTGCACTAACTCTACTCCGGCAGCCTCATATAATCAATCTACTTAAATACCTTTCTTCATAAATGCATAGATGTTCAGGGCACAGGTGAAAATCATCAGTGCTCCAAAGATATTGGGTTTTTATATGCATTATTCAGACTTAATTTATATACACTCATTGCTCTCTGTAATATGTAGCAGACTGAAGAGCCTGCTGTCTTAGTTTCAGTATTTACCCCGTTTTTTTTTTATTATTATTATTCTTTTACTCTCAACTTCAGGGAAGAAAGCCTGTGATGAAAAATGATAGTAATTTATGAATAACAAAATAGCTGTCACTAAATTAAAAAAAAGTTCTAGGGTTTAAAGAACTTAAAATTGTCGAAGTTCATGTTTCTCTCGTTAGTACTATTAAATGCATATTAGCATGGTCATTTTTGTTTAATGGAAACAAATAACAGTTAATCTTATTGGGAGGTTAAGTGGGTTTACTCTGTAAAGGGCAAATCCCAGATGAATGTTTTCTTTTTTAAAGAATAGCTTTAGTCGCTGACAGATGGTCTCTGTCTGAGTCTCTCTGTAGACAGATACAGTTTCTTTTTACACATTTATGAAAGTTGTAGATACAGATATTCAGTAATATGCTGTTGTGTAGGACAAAGAGCAAGCCTGGTGGACTGATAGGATTAGATTTCAGAACGGTGACATATGGTTGGTTTATCAAAGTAGACACAATTTGAAAAGAAAAAGTATGTACCAAGTTACAGCTATTCACATAATGGAAGAATTTTATATTTGGCAGATTGTCTCTTACAAAAGACAGTATGGTAGCTCTTACTTAACTCTGCTTAGAGCTGGGTATATCATTATTACATACTGATTGTATGCGTTTCTGGCTTTCAGATAACTCTTCAAACAAATTGCAGTGAGATCTTAAGTGCAGAAAAACAGTAATGCTCTAATTTAGAATATTGATAATTTGCTCACTGACCCTGCCCAATCAGATATCAATATCGTTTACATTTTTATTGCAAAGTTGTTTTATAAATACAAGTAACAGCATCCATAAAGCCACATGGCAAGCCTCCATTTTGCTTGCCCTGTATGCCACATGTAAAGTTATAACATCATTATAACTCTAGTCAAATAACTATACAACATATTTAGTGGTAATTTGTCACACTAAAATTATTCATAGGTGTCTTGAGTAAGCCCCGTTATATTTATGTGCTGTGCCATACCATGTTTTTTGGCAGTGGAGTTTGCTAGATTTCATAGATTTACTGTGTCTGCTTTTTTTTATGACTGACATAGCAATAACCAGATTGCAAGGATATTTATGTTGTTTGTGGCTTAGCAAGATAATTAAAGGATATAAATTAATCAAGTGCAATTAATTAGAAACTTTATGTTCACAGCAGTCCTTCTTTGCATGTATAATTTATATGTATTGATTTCCTGGCTTTCATTAGCCTATGAGATAACAGCAAAAATGCATTAGAGAAGAAAATGTACAATTAGCGTGAGAGTGAACCCTGGCATAATTGATAGATCAGCACATGTTTGGGGCAAATATAAAGCTTTGTTAACTGTCATAAGCAGTTAGAATTGATAAGTGGTATTTCACTACATATCTCTCAGCTGATTAATGGTGTTTTTAAAGAGTCCTCTTAATGGCAAGCTGATAGGCTGGTTGAATTTACATTTTAATCAGAGTATTTATGATGGAGGCAGCCATAAGAAATTCATTGGCACAGTGGTAAGGACCTTTCCCTGAGGGATTGAGGGGAGAGAAAGCATTTTAACATGGCTACTCGCCTTCCCCTTCTTTGTGTGACCTGGTCAGCACATAGGCAGGGCAAGCTCATTTGCTGGCAACTTGCAGTAACTTTGTCGTTAAGAAGTTCGGTTTCTAATGTGTGAAAAGTAGTAAGGTAAAACAAGAATGATGACAGACAGAATACTTGCAGACTTGTTCAGGAAAGGGTTAGCTGTGCTGTCAACAGAAATGATCCGTAATGACTGCATGTGGATCCTGACTGTGTGAGCTGCTGTGTTTTAGTTACAGTTCTGTTAAATTGGCACATGATGCTCTTCTGTACCCATAGACAGGATACGTAAAAGCATTACCCTGTCTTTAGGTGTTGGATCTATTACAATGTCTTGGAGTTGAAGCAGGGAGAAAGGTAAATCAGCACTTATGGCTAATTTTTCCTTTTTAAAGGTTTTCCCTCTTTATTTTTAAATATTGTTCTCCTCATACATAAAGGCGCCTATGCAAAGGATTTTAAAAAAAAAAAAGTGACTACAACTGGATCAGAAAAAAATAAATGGATGTTTGGAGGTTTAGAGAAAGCTGAAATAATTTCTAACTACACACATTAAAAATACATTTTTTCCTCAGTGAAAGGAAAATTAGAAATTATGCAGGTGAAGGTATAAATTCCAGCAGAACATGCTAGTGTTGCAAGTTCCATTCCAAAATTCCCACCACTGTCTTTTTTTTTTTTTTTTTCTAGAGCCACGTTTCTAGAAGAAAGTTCTTGGTCAGAAAATGTTCAGAACTATAAAATCCCAGTTTGATGGAATCTGGGGGAGGCACTGGGTTCAAGATACCTTTTAGTATTTGTGAAAGTCTGTGTGCAGCACAATAGCTGTGTTGATTCGGAAAGCAATTCCACGTAGGAAAATCAGATACATAATTTAGAGAAGTGTTTTTTCATCTTACACTCAGTTCTTTAAATAGGCAGGATTTTTGATAACTAAACTCTTCTGTGAATCTAGGCTTGAGTGATATAACAGAAAACAGAACTAGAATTGCAAGACCTTAACTCTGCTCAGCCAAAATAACTGGAGATAAGGATATTCATAAGCTTTGTATTGGGTTTTCATTGGTAGTATGTTAGCATAGAAAATGTTTCATTTAGGTTTATGAATCACTGAATGAAGCCACAATATGAAGCCCTGTCTAGGAAAAGGAATGGATGCGTTAAGATTTTGGGAGAAGGAGCAGGTTGATGTGATCTCTGCCTGAAATCACACTCATTGGCTCTCCTTCATTAAAAGCTACTAATTTTACCCATATCAGATTTTGAGTAATGAAAAGTACAGTAACTTCCCTTTTCTTAGCTTTGATTTCCCAGTTACCCATCAGCTGGAACAGTTAGAACAGTTTTAGTCTTACTTGAATCAAACAAAACCTAGGTAGCAAATAATAAATATCCTATTTGTGTACAGGTATCTGCTATGATAATCGTAAGCTTTTTGTTCCTGATGAGGTTGGAATCACACTGGGGTTTCTACTGATGCTTGATGTCTTTGTAGTAGAACTCTTGATCAAAACTAGTCTCTGATTATCTGTTGACCAAAAATTCTGAATAGCTAGATACGCCAGAATCATCTCAGATTAAGTGGGGATTATGATTCATTGTTCAGCGGTCCTTTCTTAAAAGAACCGTCTATATGTTGCTTTAAAAACAAAACAAAAACCTAACGTTTGTGTTATTTGCAGGTACGTTGTTGCTTGAAACTAGAAGCTTTTATATAAAAACTTTTCAATTTATACTTTCTAGTTTTGATTATTTTCTGATTTATATATGTAAACATCCTGTTTTAATAAAACTATCTGTAGTTAATGCACATATTCTCATTATTGCAGGCATCTAACTAAGTGGTTTGTCTTGCCTAGTTAAACTATTTCAATACGGAACACGAGAGCTAGACTACAAACTGTCTTGCTATACTGTTTTTATTGACTTCTCAGAAATTAATAGGCTCCTGCATCACTTTGTGTCTTGATGACCTTGAAAGTTGTCTTTTATTTGTGTCCTAATTTGGCCAATTCACATTGCGCCTGTTGCTTTACACAGTACCTTAGGTTGCTTCTGTTTCCGTTGCAAAGGTGAGAACTGCTCTTTCATCCCACTGCTGGCCACCAGGAAAGAACGGTATCAAACTCTGTCTAAAAAATAATCCCCCCCCCCTTTTTTTTTATTTTTTGTTGCTAGAAATATGAGACCGGAACAAAAGCATGTTGATATCATTTAGGATAAATATCATTTCTAAATGTAAGTGACTGTTGTAACCCTGCAGGTTTATTTGTCCACAATCAGGAAAACAAATACTGTTCAGATCTGTATCTCAAAGGCATTCATGTGACATCTGTTTGCTCTCACTTGAACCAGAGAGGTTGCCGTACGGTTATCTTCCCCTCACCCATTTGCCATCTTTTCTGATACCTTCCGTACCCTCATACTGATTAGCGACTGGAACCTGTCTGAAATGACAGGTGCTTGCTCAGATTTTTCTATATTAGCCCTTTTCTCACTGCTTAGCTCTTCTTGCCAGTTGCTGGGGGACTAGGCAGCAACTCTCCCAACCCTTGGTGGAAGCAGGCCTCTGCCGTGGCTGCCTGAGCCCACTGAGAGGGGCCCCAAGAAAGGCTGTTTCAGAAAGACCACATGTTGGAGACTTTCTTGTTTCTCTTCTTTCCTTTTTGAGAAGTATTCTCATATGAAGTTTGTGGAACAGCATGTGAACCAAGTTTGTATGTAAAAATTACTGTGGAAGTAAAACTTGAAAGTAAAAAATATTTTAATGTCTACATGCAATTATAAAATGAGTGAGATGAAAACCTACTTTTAGGTATGGTGTCTTATGGAGTAATAAATAAATGCTTACTTGATTCTCAGTTTATACTGCAAGTCAGATGTAAAATAGGTGGTTGTTATGTAGCAGGTGTTGCATACATAAAGGTGTAATCTTTTTTCATGTGATATATTCCATGTCCTCTTAAGAATAAAAATAAAATCTACTCAGAAAAAATATTCTAGAATTCTGTGCCAAACTATGAAGACATCTTCTTTTGAAAAACGTTTAAGTGACTGGGTAGTTCTCCAGTTACATGTGTCCATTTTATTTAAGTATCAGAAAGGTAAGCTATGAGTAGATGACTCCAGAAATACAACCGTCTGTTCACAATGTTATGTTGTAAATGGACTGAATAGGCATAGATGGGGATAATGTTACAGGAACAAAATACAGAACATATCTGTAATTCCTACTAAGTTGCTGCAACTTTAGGGTTGCCGTGTGTTGGTTTTTTGTTTTTTCTTTAACTGCAAGATCAGGTACTTTCATTTTATAATAGTTTGGGTTCCTCCAGTTTAATGTCAAGAACTCTCCAAGAGTGAAAATGTGCGAGTATTCCAATAGAAAAGATGGAGTGGCAGCGTGTGGTAAGGATGTTGCATGTAAGTTGTTGATGTGAATGTATTAAATTAGTTTATATGCACCAGAAGAAGAGCTACTTGAGCAAGGTATTACTGTCTACTAACCACATATAGGCATAAATTCTCCAGTCAGTCAGAGCGTGTCCAGGATTTTACATGAGGTTCTTTTTTGTTGCAGGATCCCCATTGCTGTCTGACTCAAGTACAGCTTTATTCAGAGCCCATTACTGTAAAAGTGGTTTGAGAATGTTGCACTAGGCAGTTTTTTTAGGTATGGGGTATTGCAAACAGTGCCTAAAGAAATATCTATCTGGATGTGATGCTTATATTACAGATTTTAGTGGTTTGCTTTGCACAGACCAAGATTTTCTAAAATCTGTCTCCTGTGCAATAAATAGTTGTCTGATACTCCTGAGAGGCAGGACATTGTTCTAAAAGCTATAATGGAAGGTCAGTGTAGAATATGCTTGTACTGTGCCCTCTGCAAATAAACATATTTTGCCCATAATTAAATGTCCAGTTTAATAGCTTATGTAAAAACTGGGGGGAAGGCAGCATCTATCTAAAGTCTGTGTTCTTTCTAAAACAAAAGATAATGAAAGCTTGTTTCTGACCACAGCTGCTTCCTGCACTTTTTATTTTTATGATAGTTGATTTAAATTCACAGGTTAATGGGAGTAATGAGGACAGAACAACTCCATTGCTCAGGAAAACAGGCTATTTATTCTGAAAGGAAGAGGGACACTGTGTTCTAAAGACCCAAAGTTTTTGTGTGTCAGAATTTGGTAGGTGACAAAGCGGCCAGTGTAATTGGCCTAACTGGTTGATTGAGCCAAACTTTCTGAGGTTCTGGGAGAGAGGAAAAAATACAAAGGAGAAAAGTATGTACTTACATACAATGGAAGGGGTTGTGGTATTTCAGGAAAACAGAAATATTAAGATGCCCACTTTAAAAAAAAAAGTTGTGTTATTAGCCATTTGTAAACAGCCTTCTTCTAATGCAGACTGGTTCTAGGGATGTTAGTGAGATTGCTGGCAGTGGGCTTGTGCTTTTATTTTTGCATACTGTTACCACTTTAATGACACCTGGCCACTTTCATCACATATGACAACAATCAAACTTTTTGTTTGAAAACTGTAGGATGAAGGAAAGTTTTTCTATTCTTCAATTTGTATGTGTATGAAATGTATTGTCATGAGATGAAAACATTGAAGTTTCCAAGTATATGCAGCTTATACTTGTCTCTATTTGTGTTTAGAGCCAGTTCACAATGGAGAGTAAGAAGGGGACAGTACTTGCTTGCATTTCTTAAGTGGGAATGTAATCCTATTAAATAATTTTTAAATTCATCAGGGTGTCTGTGAATGCTTCAGTACCTGACTGTTTGAATGTGTTTGAAGAGGTTATGAAATTTTTGGCTTTAGTGAATATTACAGCATTAGAATTAAAATGTTGAATGATTTATATAAAAGTGTAATAGTTCAAAGAAAACTGTCAAATTTTCTATAAAGTGTGTGATGCCCTTTAATGTGAATTTGGTTAAGTTTTTTATTTTTTTATAGAATATGTTGAACATGACTGCAAGAAGTGAATATCAAAATCTTCTTGTGCAAAGGAGAAATCCAAAGTAATGTATTTGCTTTTGGATGATGAACTCAAATTTTGAAGAGACATCTGAAAGATGCTTGACTATCCTTACAGGTGTGTTAATTGCATCTTAATTTCTTTTTTTGCTGTGGTCATGCTTCTTTAATAAGGATGGAATTTTTTTAGCAACAGCTTTGTCTGGCTTCCCTTATTATGCTTCCATTTATTTTTATTCCTGGATTGCACCTGCTCAGTAGTTATCTAATCTTTCTTAGAAGTTTACACTCTCAAGTAAAAGCTTTGAAGTTTACACTGATTAGTGTTTTATGACATAAGAGATATGTACAGATTCTTCTTTTGCAGTGCTAAAGCTATTATGCACCTGGTGAAAGATAGACATTAAAGCATGGATGACAAACCTTTAAAATATTTAGTAGATTAAAGTACTGAATGACTCCCCACTCCTCCTTCAAGGTCCTTAATATTATAAAAAATTCTGCTCGTTTGGGTTTGGAAGACAAGGACTTTGCATTTTTAGTAGCACGCTGTCAGACATCATAGCTTTTAAAAAAAAAAATGAACAGAAGGTTATAAAAATGTTATTTAACTAGAACTACATTAAAATATTGTTGATCCTCATCCTCTGTTTTCTGGCTTTTTTAACAATTGACATGACCATTATTCTTCAGACTTTTTGGGGTGGGCGGGAGTGTGTGTGTGTGGGGGGGAGGGCACTGTATTCTGCAAACATCTCAAACATCTCATCTTCACAAGGTAGGTTTAGTATAGTTTTCAATATTAAAAAGTCTGTGGAATGGAAGTTGTTGTTTAAGCAGTTATTTGCATGCTTATACACCAAGAAAGTATAAGCCACCTGAAAACAAACGTTTTTTTCTTAATATTTAAAAAAAAATATGCAAACTCCTAATACATGGCAGTTTGATTTTTGTTGTGCTGCCACCTCTGAACACTAAGGACAAAGAACTACTTGTGTGGAAAACTAACATAAATATGAAAAATAAGTTTATACATAAAAATTAAAAACGCAATAGGAAATTTATTTGTTGAATATTAGCATATACTAGAGGACAAGTATGCCATTTCAGAAGCATTGATGCAGATTTTTTGGAACTCAGATTTATATTACTAGGAGAATGTAAGGGACAAAAAATAGATATTTTTTGCCCCTGAAACTATCTTGAATATATGTGAAATTGGAGATGTAGAAGAAAATATCTGTGAAATTGGGATTCATTAATCACTAGAATCCATTGGAAAAAGATAAGTAACTTAAATATCTAAATATTCAGTGTAAAGATTTTTTCCTCTATTTTACTTATATTTTAGGGTATCACATAAGTTGTATCCATACCAAAGGAAAGATGACAAAAAGGCTGCAAAGACTCAACAGTTAGTAAAGTATAATATGCCCTTAGAAAAGCTTGATTTTGAAAATCAGGTGAATTTAAAAATAGGTAGGGATCTATATGCAATTAAATGATTGTTTGACTATTACTTACCAAAGTTTAATTATAAGATGCATAATTAAGTTGAATTTGAAAGACATGCAGATTGTAGAATGCCCCTTCTTTTAAGACTGAAACAGAAAAACAGCCCTGAGTGGATGGAAGCACTTGGGAACCTGTTCTTTTTTACCTTAAGCTGGATACAGTCCTGTATATTATTACTTCTACAAAATATTTTCTTGTGCTTCCTCTTGATATTTTCTTTTAATGCTCATGAAAACTAAAGAAAGTCAGCTTGAATATATCTGCTTTTTTCTTTAGCTATTAATGCTTTGCGCTTATGCTGCTACCAAAGTTTTCTGACTTCTAGATCAATATATGAGCTGATGCACAAATAGAAAAGTTTCTGTATCTTAATCTTACTGAACCTGGTGTAAAATGAGTTTATAAGCATGCTAACCATTGTGAGGGAAAAAGCAATCGTTTGTTTTGAAGTGTTGCAATAAATACAGAAGCTTCAGGAAGTATGGGTGAAAATTGGTGGTGTTTTCTACTTCAAATACTTGTACTCTGTCACTGACACAATCTAAGACAGTGCTGCTGCTGCCATTATGCTTCACTTTCTTTATATATTCAGTCACACAGTTGCTTCCACTTGTTCCCAGGAGTTACATTTGCTTCAGGGATTGAGAGAATTGCACCAAGAGTACTCCAAAGAACACTGAGTGTTTGTTAACTGAGTGCTTTGGGTAAAACCAGTCTGGATACCGCCTGAGGTTCCTTTCTAAGTTATGCTTTCTTCATTATGCTTCTATTTCTCTTCTGCCAGAGACAAATCATTCTAAACTTTCTTAGGCATCTTCTGAATTAAGGCATCTTCTGAATTAATTAATTAATCATTCTAAACTTTCTTAGGCATCTTCTGAATTAAGAGTTGGTTTGAAAACTGAGCACTGGGTAGTGTTGTAAAAGTAGCTGGAACCGACAAGAACCTTTTTGTTATTCAGCATAGCAACAATGAATTTCTAGTAAACAGATTTTGTTCACTCTGAAAATCCATTCCGCGCTAAATGTAACATTTAAAATGTATATCCTGTATGTCGATACCTGCTTTGTTTTGTAGCTAAAGATGGATTTTTTTTTTTCTTGCACAAGCATTTTTCTCTGCACTTTTTTGGTACATCTTTTGAAATGGCTTGATCAGACCTAAAGGTCCTAAATTTAGGACCTTTAGTGCTAAATTTGAATGTACCTATACCTGCCATGGTACTGTCAGCAACGACTGAATAGTTTTTTTTTTTTTTTTCTGTGAATTGCATAGCATCTTATGCAAAATACTGACAATGTTTGAGTGAAAAAAAAATAACAATCTGGCAATCTGTGGAGGTCCAGTTACGGAGAAAACATCACATACTGGAAAAGTATTACAGTGAAGCTTTTTCAGTGACAGGTTGCTCACATAAACTACACAGCAAAGCAACTGAAAGTAAACTCAGGATATCAGCGAGAAGAGATGTTAGCACTAAGGCATGTGATGGGCCAAGAAGGATGAGAATGAAACAGGCTAGTGAGGCTTCATCAGGTTGGGGCTCTCATGGAGATAACTTTAATGGAAAAGGAGGATGATGACTGGCTCGTGGAGGTCAGATAACACAGTGAGAAGCTTAGTTAAAAAGCTAAGAGTTAAATGAGTCCAGGAAAGTAACAAAAACTAAAGACAAAGTAAAAGCTAAGATCCTGTTCTGTGAATACCGGTTAATATAAGATTAAGCAGCTGAAAACCTGCATATTGTTAAGCCTGTGGGTGGTAAAAAGTGAAATAATTGTATTGTTCCCTAAGCAATGGTAACGGGAAAGGGACTGGGGAGAAGGGATGCCTGTAGTGTGAAAAGTGAAACCTTTTTGGGGCACTTGAATAAGGGATTTAACACAGCTGTGTGAATTCTGAAATATTTGTGGTAGACTGTCTTGAGCTTACTAGTAAAGATGCTCTTAAATTAAAACGCAGCCTTAGGTTTCCTTAACTAAGTCTGAACTGAAGACCTTGAATTTCTGCAGTCTCCAAGCTCAGCATCCTGAACCTTGAGTCGTGGGTGTGCAGACACATTAGTTGTCCTTTGTACTCCTATTGGCATCCCACGTACTTAGTTTTCCTCATTTCTCAAACAGGACGATAAGAACTCTTGCTGCTTCCAGGTCTCCTGTGCTTTGCTTTAACAAATTGAACATCCGTCTCAATGTTTGCACTATTGTAGAAACACTAAGGAATATCCATGTGCCTTCTGGAATAAGTAGAGCAAGGCTCTTTGGAAACAGTTAAATTGCATTAATTCTCAGTAATAAATGGACTGTAAACTAATGTAGAATTATTTACTGTTTCCTGTAAATCCTAGAACTTCTAGAGGTAAATGATTTTGGTTGCTAAAAGTATTACTGGTAGTATTGCTATGGATATTTTGGGGAAAGCCACAGGAAAGTATATTATTCTGAGATTTTTTTTTTTAAAAGAAAAAATTACTATTGTAAGTGGCAGTTTACACATTACATAAGAGTAATAGTCCCTTAGTATGTTTTCCTTTTGAATAATATTACTCTTTAGTAATTCATTTAAAATAAAAAATTCCTATATATCTGATAATTAAGCTCACATTTACATTTTCTGTAGTAGGGGCAGCAAATCAATTAGATGTTAGATGACACCACTGTTCTATATATTTCAATGGAGAGAACGTTTATATGGATGTAAGTAAAGAATGTTTAGGATTAGAATCGTAGGATGGTTTGGTTTGGAAAGGACCTGAAAGATCACCTAGTTCCAACCCCCCTGCCATGGGCAGGGACCGCTCCCACTAGACCAGGTTGACCTCCTTGCCTTGAACAATTCCAGGGATGGGGCACCCACAGCTTCTCTGGGCAGCCCGTTCCAGTGCCTCACCACCCTCATAGTGAAGAATTTCTTCCTTATATCTAATCTAAACCTACCCTTTTTTAGTATAAAACTGTTGTCCCTTGTCCTGTCACTTGTCATGGAAGTCTATGTCATTTGTCAGCTACACGGAATAGCCTGTTTATGACAGTTGTCCTGGTCTTGTCATCTCCACTGTGGTGCTATGGTAGTTCTGGAAGTAGGTATCGTGTTTTCTATCATGGTTGCTGAAAGTGCTTGAATTTAATTAAGTTCAATAGAAAGGTGTTTTGAAAGCAATCTTGGTCGGCTTTGACCCTCGCATGTACATCATAGTTGAGCAAGTATTTATATTAGTTTGTGATGGCCCAACAGTGACTGATACCAGGTATCGATGTTAAAGGAAGGGTTCACATGCTCAAAATAGGAAAAACTCTGTGTATATTGCTGAATTGAAGTGGGGGTGTGGCAGACATCACACCTGCAATGTCCATGCAATTCATCCAAAAAAATAATCTGTTTGCACAAGTATGCAAATTGACATGAAGAAAAAATTGTGCAGGTATTTTTTAAAGACCCTATTTAGGTTTCTGAGTAGATTAACTTTTAAAGGTGATCTGTATCTGGAAAAGCATAGTTGACTAAAATGTGCAGTCTCTTTGGATGCAAATAATGTAAGCACAGTGAAGTGAAGTGAAAATGGACATTAGAACTTCTGTGTTAGGAAAGTGGGCTAAAATTGGGATGCAGGTCAGAGATTTCACTGCAGATTTTCTCTAATTTTAAATGCGTGTCAATGAAAATATTTAGAAAGGAAATTAAGATCTCAATGCAATTTCTAATTTAAGGCCATTTAAATGATCTTTGCTGGATAAAGCTATTAAAATTCCAGTGTGAAATGACCCAAAGTGCTTGGGATTAAATGGAGGAAACAGAGCCAGTTCATAGAATCATAGAATCATAGAATATCCCGAGTTGGAAGGGACCCATAAGGATCATTGAGTCCAACTCTGAAAGTGTACAGATGATGATTTCTCCTCTTTGTTATTCCCTTCATTCACACACCCTGCATGACCTGACCCAAAATGTGTATTAAAAGGTACAGAAGAAACTCAGCACAAGAAAAATCTTTTCTACATGGCTTTGGTGTGCTCTTCCAAATGTCCGCTGAGAACGATGTGAAGGAGATGAGTGGCGGCACAGGGGGAGGGTTAGAAGTGTTCAGAAAAGAGCTATTCAAAGAAAGCGAGGCATGATGAAAATGACACCTTTTCTGCTCTCCTTTCAATTCACTGAAATATCCCAAAATAGAGGGCAGGAATCATGTAATAGTATTAAATGTCATTTTATATCTCAATTCCCTTTATCATAACACTTGTGGAGAGAGATTTCCACAGACTTCAGAGTTTGACCAGTGCTCAGAATTCATCCAAATTCCACTATTTTAGATATTTCCTAGGAAAAATCCCTTATGTAACCACTCTTAAGTAATGCATTTTCTGTTGAGGTAGAACACGTTTCCCTCAGTATTGGAAAAACAGGAAAGAGACATGTTTTGAAAAAGAATGTTGTACTGAAGAAACTTAGTTTTGTGCGGGGTTTTATTATTATCTTTACATAAAATGTATAATGTGTGTGTGTGTACAAGTTTACTGGAAACTGAAGTGAGGTATATGCAATGTGCTCAGCCTGCAATTTGATCTAATAAGAGCTTGGACTAAGAATGTAATAAATTGTCAATGCTGGACTTTTGCATTCATTTACACTAATATAGAGTGTCTCATTTCTGAGAAGTAAATCATGGTGGCTTCAGTACTTTATTTTCCATCTTGTATGTAAGTAAACTGCAGGATCAACTGGGAGGTTGAATCAATCTGCTATTTATTACCTCGAAATGTGACACCCTATTTTAAGTGCCTTATTCCCTTATGATTTAGACTGAGTAGTGCATTATGTTTAAACAATATAGAAACCAGCTTTACTGGTAGTGGATTTTTCACTTTAGACGTGATGGATTTATATTTGTAGAAAACTTTCGGTGCATCAGTATGTTATTTCATAAAATGGAATTTCAAACACTGATAGAGAACAAGAAAAGTAATTGAAGTTACTTCTTCCCGTCATTTAATAAGTATTAATATTTCTATAGCTCTTTTTTCCTAAGATTTTATTTAAATACCCTTGAAAAACATGCTATTGACCCACATTTCATTTTTATTTTATTTTCTCTACAACAGTTTGACATTTCTTAGGAAATTATTTCCCTATAAAGCTGTTGCTTCTTGCAGAGCATAAGGCATTTCAATCACTCTTGTGTTTTAATGCAACTTTCCTCCATTATTTTAAGCCAGTACAGAGGTAAGATTTTGTTTGTTTTTTGTGTTTTTTTAGTTATTGTTTTTCATGCAGAGTATGTGGTTAGAACCAGCACTTTCTTCTTGTGACATTATATTCTGGGGCTATACAGCATACTGTGATGTCTAATAAAGTCAGCTTAAGTCATTTAGTTTCATTATGCATTTAAACTGGGTTTTCATGTGTTGACCTACTCTTTAAGGTAATGATGGCAACAGATAGGGAACTAATGACATAAAAATCTTATACATTTAATTGAATAAAAAAATAGTAATACCCATAGTAAAGAATGTTTGAAGAATGTTGACTACTTGGTTGTATTACACTTATAACACATTACATTTATACACATACTATATTCACATTAACTTATTTGGTATTTAAAATCTCTGATTCATAACATGTCTTTGCTCTGATTTTCTACTAACAAAATTAACTAAGTTCCAGCAAAGTCCTTTCTTGCTTACAAGATCAGTGTTATATTTTGTGATTTTTATTTTTTTTAACCTTTCAAATTAAGGAAAGATGTCAAGATTTTCTGATGGAAATGGAAAAGTAACCTCCATTTTCTAGACTGAAGCCTTTGGAACTGAAGTCAGAAAAGTAGTTGAACATGTACTTATTTCAGCATTGTGATGTGAAGTTTTAGTGGAGTTCTGCCATGTCATAATGACCTTTTTACTCTGTACTACTTAAATAGAAAGCATAAAAACAAATGATACTGTGAACTTTAAGAAAGTTCTTATGCATACACTGTTTGCAGCTGTGATCTTTGACAACCTCTATTGACTTGGAAGTATATTTGATATTCAGAGTAGAAAATTTGAAGTAGGGAGGAAATAAACCCTCACTACCAACTTCCTTCAGTTATTAAGCAGTTGAGAAATACCTGTTACAAGGGAATACTAGCAAAAGGCTATTTTATTCCACAAATCTATTCCCCAGCTGATTGAAGTATTAACGTAGAGGCCAAATGACTAGATAAACTATTCAAGCACACAAAATCATGAAGATATCTTGAATAGTCACCCAGTAATTGAATCGGTTTGCTTTGAGTAGCACACAATTTTTTCCCCTCCCTGTTTTATTACAGGCATACTGTATGCTCAACAGTAAAGAGAGGGGAAAGCATATGGCCTCCTGTTTGAACTTCTGTAATTAATCCTTCCAAATACTATTTCCTTGGAAAGTTATTTTTAATTTTATTACAGTCTGTTCTTGTATTCTCCCACACAATCACTTGGGCAACATTTGTATCGATGAAAACGACATAAAGCAGCTCTTAACTAAAAGGAGACTGCTGTTTTACACAACATGTAAATGATTAAGTGATAGATTTTTATTACTGTTTGTGTGTGGAGTGCACTACAGCATTTGAGCATTAACCCCCACCCACTCCCCACCCCAAATCTGTGCAGTCCTACAGTGTGTGTTTAGGATTGTTTGCTGTTCAAATTCTTACATCTTATTATTTAGAAAGCCTTTTTAAATGCTAATTATTCCCTTAGAGGTATATTGATATTTTTGTGTATGTTGTGTGGATACTTGTGCTCGTGCAAAATAAATTAATGCACTGTAGAAGTGGTAAGTAAGAGTTTAAATGAAGATTATAGATAAAATTGATGGAGAAATTTTGGAAAGTGTCATAATAAAAGCTGATCAGGTTGACCCCATCCTGGTCAGTAGTTTGTATTAAAAGAAAAAAAAAAGTCTGTCCATTCTTAAGGCTTCCTTTGTTGCTTGCCCACATAGAGAATTCCAGATGTGAGCTCTAAGCATGGCTCTTTATTTATTGGCAAGATATTGGATACTGCAACCCTTTAAGGCAAGACAGGGGAGTAACAATGCAGATGAGATGATGTGATGATAAAGACAGCAGCAGGGATTATGCTTCTGAATATCTGAAAATATTTTCCAGCAATGCAACTCAGCTGAGTTCTCTGGTACTCGTCGTGTAACAGAAAGTGTATTTAATAAACTTGATTCCAGTTGCCTACAAATCACGGCATGGTGAGAAATTAAGAATTTACCTTGCAGTGCTGTCTAGCTATTTTCTGAGATTGTCTTGAACTGCAGGTTGAGGGGAAACCTTCCTCCAGTTTAGTCTTGAAAAGAAGTGGAGTAATTCTAAATTCCATGCTCTTGGAAAGCTTGCAATAAAATCTGCCCTGTAAGATCTCACTGTATGTGTGTTTTTTGTCTCTTCCCTCCTCATCCCTATCCATCTCTTGTGAGATTAGTAAGGGAGCTTTCTATAGCTGTATTAGCCTGAATGCTTTTAACGGTTGTAACTTGGAGCATAATTTCAGCTGGGGTCTTCCACCAAGAAATAAGACTTAGTAGAAACAGTGGACTTAATGTGGTTTTATTCAAATAAGCTACAGGGTGAAAACAATGTTTAAAAGATACCTCTTAGCAACTTAATTCCTATTCAAGGATCATGGAAAGATCACATTTCCAGAAGCATAAAAAAACTCTGCCTCTTATGAATGACCAGATGTTGTTTATTTTCCATAAAACTGAAATTGCTGCATTGTACTAGAGTGGACAGCACAGGCTTGATTTACATAGGCACAGTCCTCATTAATTCGGGTAGAGTATTAGGTCAGCAGCTCTGAAGACCAGGATTAGATAGTGCCACATCTGTAAAGTCAGTTGCTGTTTTTCTTTGAAGATAGCTTTTCAGTTCTGTCGCATAAAAACACTGGGCTGAAATGGGGCACTTCTTTATGGCTAAATCATGTTTTTACAGAATAGTAACACTTTTTTTTTTTTTTTGGCCTTTGTATGTGAACTCGTGCACATGAAATGAAGCTGCCTAAAGGTCAACCTTAAACTAAGGTGATCAAATAGTTTTAGTTCATATATTTTTAATATTGATTAGATTGTGTAGTAGTTTAAGTAATGATTATAAAGACTTATATAACATCATATGAGTTACTGGACTTTTTTTTGTGTTCCTTATTTATAGAAAATTATAGCTTTATCTTTACTCTTGAGTTTTCCATTTCATTTCAAAATATTATTGTTATGATGTCCTTGCAAAAGCCTGTTAAACCTGTACCATGCTAGAAAGCTTCACAGCATTTCAATGCAATATTCCATTTCTGTAGGATCCACAGACATCCCCCATTACCGTGCTTACTGAGAGCCTTAGTCTTTAATGTAATTCATGTCAAAGTATATGATGTTGTCGTGGTCCATACCCTCATCAGAAGCAGATATCAAGGCTGCTTTTAGAATTGTCAAGCAATGGTAATGTTTTGTTAAAATTCTAAGCTGTGTAAAATGTTTTCATTTTCAGTACACTTGATTAATATTCCTTTAAAATGGGATTCATTATATCTTTAAGAGTTGTAGATTTATGGTAAATTTACTTGTTGATCAGTAAGCCAGATCTTGTTGCTGCAAGTGAGGTGACCAGAAGGGCATGGGGGAGAAATGTTCCACTTCCTAGGAATCGTTGACTACTTGATGTCTTATAAGACACCACCATTTCTCTGCATTATTAAATAAGTGAGATTCTCGGACCTTTAGACAAAGCAAAGTTTAACTGTGGGCTTCATTAGGATGGCTGTGGATGCTAAAAACTTCATAAAAAAAAAATTAAAAGGCCAATAGATACATTCATAAAGAGGAAAAAATACTTCCCTCATCAAGTAGTGCTGATGGAATGAGATTGCTTTTGAAGATTATTGGAGTTTAGGAAAATGCATCATTTTATGCTTTCCGAGAGACAGGCATTTTCTGCTGGTAACTGTTGGAGAAAGCATCATTTTGTGGGTGGCAGCTTGTATGTAATAGCCAATTTGTTTTCATGGAAACAACAAAAAGTTGTCACTCTTCAGCTTTTACAGGATCAGTGCTTTTGGGTTATCTGCTTGTCTTTCAGTGAAACAAAAATATGTACATAAAGCTAGAAAAGTCTTCCTTAGCATTAGCATTCCCTTTGTGTTTGAAGTGCAGATGAGTAAATATTCCTCAACTCTGAGCCCTGACCTCAAAACTGTGGTTTAATAACTAACTATAGCTTCAGTAAATTCCATCACAGTGACCTCTATAGTCTGATATGTCACAGAAGCAAATCTAGTGTTTCTTTAGTACCTGTTCTGCGGGATAACTTAGCCATTGCTCTCCAAGATACTTCTGTTTCTTTTTTGTTTTGTGTTTTTTTTTTTTATGTATCTGTGGGTTTTGGGTTTTTTTGGTGGTGGTGGGTGGGGTGGGTTTTCTTTTGTTTTTCTTGGATTCAGTTTTAACTCACAGTTGATTGTCATGCTGATAGAGTAAGAAAGATATAATCTTTATACGTTAGTTACCTTTCGTGGCTTGTGATTAGCTACAGAAATGAAATGAAGGGAACGAAGTCTTTAGATTCAGATCTTGAGAAACTTAGTACCCCATTCCTAACATTCACCCTGAAGATTTTTATCTAACAGCAGTAATGGAAGACAGCACTATATAACTTCTCATGCATTCATGTTTCATTTGTGCTCTCAAAAGTTTAATCTGTCTACAAAATAGATGATGAGTCTGGCTGTAGTTACAAGCAGTGGGAGGCTTTACCTTTAGCAGGTGAGTCATTACAACACAACATTCCATTTTAATGCTGTTATGCAAAACCTTTTTTGATGTTTTCTTATGATGAATGAATTGTGCAGAATTTATGAAAGAAGCAATTAAGTGGGTGGTGCCTGTGAATCAGGATTATATTTAAAAGTATGCTCATTTACTCAAGTAGTACTATCATTATTCTGAGCACTCCCACCTCTAAGACCTTAACATATAGATGGATGATGTTCTTTTACCCTTTAATAGTTCTTTGCCCTTTCTTTCTACTAGTAAACTGCTTCTTCCTATTATAAGCTAACATCAGTAAAACAGTGAATTCAACTGACTCCTGTAGCCTGAGACAATGCTACAAGATAACACCTTTACCTCATAATATTGATTCTTCAATATGCTTAGGTTAAAGAGAACTGATTATAGGAAGCAGGTGGGTGCTCACTGGTCAGATGTTTTAATAGTGAGATAGTTTCAGTGGCTTGTGAGCTAACAACCTTACAGGAGGTAAGACTTCAGGTATATATTGAAGGCAAAAGGTAGTCTTGTATTAAAGCTTTCTGGAGAGAGGATTCTTGAGTGTGGGTAGGTTTGTTGTTTGTTTGTTTTTGGTTTTTTTTTTGTTTTTTTTTTTACTATTTCCTCCAGCCCACCTAGTACGGTTTGAGTTCTTTTACATTGGAAGATTGCTTTCTATAAATTGCAGTTGTGCTACGCCATCTTGAAATGGGCTGTCAGCTGTAGGATATAGAAATTTATCGTCAGTCAGGTAATAGTGCATAACTTCTTCAGTAAAAGTGACCATCATTGTTTGAAGAGCCCAATGTATTTGTTAATAATTTATCCTAAAATGTTTAGTTACAATTTGCAGTTCTAGTCTGCAGTGCAGTTGGGAGATTTGCATTATAAAGTAAAACGTTCCAGTTAAAATAAGATTTGCTCATAAATGATTCATTTGGCAGTTACTAAATCACCTTCTAAGTCCCATCTGCTGTAAGGAGTTTATCAGAGTACTTTAATGGCATGGCAAACAGCTGGCTGTCTATTAGCCATTTAAAGGTTGAGAACCACTGGCCAGTTTACTATGTTAAATTTGTTCTTTACAGGGAGTTATTTTACAAGCTGGATGGTGTTGGAAGACCTTTTTTTTTTAGTTTATGAATACTTTATTTCTGTGGTAAAGGAAGGATAAACGAGGTTTGCGTACCAGGAGATGTTTTAGTACCACATAACTAGATGAAGTAGCAGTAGTGGCAGTTAGATGGCCAAAGGCCCCTTCAGAATTAGTGTGCCATTTGCTTTTGCTGTACACAACACCCAAATCTGCTTGCCCTTGGAAAGCTAAGAAAATGAGCTTGCTACCTGGGAGTTCATCACAGAATGGGAAGATGGCTGTGAAGCAATTCCCTCACAAATATATTTCGTCCTCACTTAGTCTGGTGCATAGTCATGCCTTTTGTTTTACATGTGTCTGAGCACAAACTGGGCATCAATGGAGCGATTTTGAGAAGTATGTGGAGCACGTACAGTAGTGTCCCTGTCTAGTGCATGTAGATAAACTGTTGACTTAACATAGGACCTTTGCCACTGAAATGAAAAGGAAAGTAACTGTCTGAAAAAGTAGTTGATAGCTGAATAGTGCTGTATATTTTGGTTTAGGAATTGTCTGTCTTTTATCCAGGCAAGGAACGGTAGGACATAATCTACACGTAGGTTCCAGTCAGTACCAGGGTGATCATATGGTTAAACACATCACATGCAGAGTATTTCAGAAGACTTCTCTTGGTTGTTTCACTTATAGCTGGATGCTTTTTCTCTTTATACATAATGTCTGTTAGGGGAATGCCAGAAAATTGGTGTGTGTATGTGCCACCAAGTCAGCCCACAGAGCTCTGGGATTGTAATTTAAGTGACGTAGGTGCTTCTAATTTCACCAGTGTTCAAGAAGTGGAGTTTATTTCAGTTTAGTTTGCAGGTAATTTATATTGGTCTGGAGGTCAGAATATACCATAGATAAGAGATCCAATTTACATATTAATTTAATCCCTCGGGTAGTGTCTGCACGCCTGATTTGCATTGTTGTCCCCTGGGCCCAGGCAGAGCACCTGAAGAAAGTGGCAGGGCTCTGCAGGGATGCAGTGTTTTGTTTGCAGAGATCTAGACTGAAAAGTAGATTCCAAACAGACTGAAGGAAGCAGGTGCTTGATAACCTTGAAACAGTTGAAAACTGGCTATGAACTTGAAATAGTTCATAGATAATACAGAATTTCAAGTGTTACAGAAATGCAGACACTTATGTTTGCATTCCTGGGACAACTCTTCAGTACTATTCTGAACTGAGAATTTTTCAGAGCAACAGGAGGGCTGTGCACGACCAGCACTTAACTTGAATTCTTCCTTGATGAAATTCTTTGATACTGGGGAGAACGTGTTCCTGCTTCTCTGGTTCTGTGTCCAGATGCTGTGCTTCATTCTACTCTGGATTATTATGATAATTATTATTTTTTTGTGTGTGCTCAGAGAAGTTTTTTTTTGTTGTTGTTGTTGTCTTTGTCTTTTGGGGTCGCTGCTTTACTTTTTCTTATATTTTTTGAGGAAAAACTCAGTTTGAATTTTTAATACTGTTTATATAAGCATGCAGTCAAAGCTGCATACCTGTATGTCAGGGGTGTGACTTTTAAACATAATCTAGATGATAATAAATAGCATGAATACAATAAACAGTTGGGGATAGATTATGAGATACTGTCTTTTTAATCATGATCCTTTTCAGATGTAATCCCTAGATAAGATCTACCCTTCCATGACTTGACCTCTGATAAGATAATAGAGAATTACACTCAAAGGGCCTACCAGCATCACTTAAATCAGTCACTTGTTTTTAGCATAAGCTCTGTGGAAACAGAAGCAGAAGGACTCTTACATAAGACTCAAAATGCTAAACATGGCGTTTAGTTATACGTGAGACATTCTGGGAAAATCTCAGGTGACAAGGAAAGATGCTTCAGAGCATTAATCCCAATATAGTAACACGCTATATACTGACAAATATATCCAAGCTTAAGTAATTAAATCTTTTTTTAAAGACATGCTATGATAAGGAGTAAGTGTCCTGAGCAGATTAAATTTTTTTTTCCTCTTGTATATTACAGTTCAGCAGTGATCATTTCAAAGCCAGTCTTCTTTACCCCTTCTACTCTTTTTCGTATAAGACCCCCAGGGATTGCTTGAACACATACAGTGCACTGGATATTAAAAAATAGACACTACATTCTCTGGTCTCTCAAATACAAATTTAGTATCTCCCGTTATATGTATGCCACATTATTACCATTATTTAATCTTGTTATCTTATTCTCCTTTTAGTACATCCAGCTTCTTCAGAACAGCAGTCTTAAGTATAACTTTATTTAAAACAATAGTATCCTGAGCCCTATATCCAAAACCTTTAGTTCAAAGAAATTATCACTCATACTGTTGAATGCCTCTGTTCTACCAGGGGGATAATCTCATCAATATTGTTCTAAAAGAGTACTAGTTTAAAAGTTGAGAAATTCTGTTTCATTCCATGTAATTCAATTTGGTTTACTCTGATATAAGTCCAAAAGATCAAGCCCAGATCAGTGTTAGTGCAGCTCTGATGTTTTGAGCAGTGTTCTTGCATGTCATTACAGGACAGATTTTTGGTTGTGCCAAGCAGCGTCTGGAGAGTTATCAATGGGGTTTGGGTTTGTTTTTTTCTTTTCTTTTTTTCCTGTTTTTGTGTAATGGCTTCTTCCCCTCTGCCTGAAAAAAAGTAGTCACTTCCATTTCTGAGAGATGCTTGGGTGCAGCCGATTGCAAATATATATTTGTGCTTCATTTAGTTAGTGTTCCTTGCTTTCTGCATCCTGCATCAGAGAAATACAGGAATACTGATTGGCACCAATTCTGTATTGCTAAAAGAATTCTGATTTTTAAGTCATTGATGTCTGTATGGAGAAATAGTCAAAAGTTAAGATTCCCTTCCTCTTTTAAAGATTGTGAGACAATTGATGGAAGCATTGGTGCTTAAATATTTTCAAATGTGTGTTTTTTTCCATTCCTTACAAGTGGAAATGACTGGAAATGACAAAGTTTTACCATAAGCCTCCACCTAACATCCAAACGGAAGTGCACATATAATGAAGAGCTGAAAATGGGGCAGTGGCTTCCCTCTAAGTGGCATAACATATCCTACCACTTGCACCTGCTGAAATTGCTGCTTTTTAAGGATCTAAGTGGACACCGGTGAGATGGAGTACAGTCTAAGTTCTGGGGGGTTGCACAATGTGTGTAATAAGCCTTATGAAGGTACATAACCTGGTTAATAAGGTTTTAAGCTTTGTTATTTCTTTCAGATGAATAAATGTTAAAACCTCTATGTGATACAAGCAACATAACATTTGTCATTATTTCCAAGTGTTTGGCTAGGTTAGCTCTAAGACAAAACTATGAGGGAAAAAAGTCTTCACTTTATGAGCTGAAGGTCATGCTTTTTTGTAGTCACTGCATGCAGGATGCTATCTACTAAGTTGCTAATGGCTATACCTAATATGATTAATTAAATTCTACTTATATTTGTATTGTTGGCTTTGGTTGGTTGGTGATTTTGTTGTTGTTGTTTTTTCCTAAAAATTGTAATTTTAGCATCTTGTTTCTGTAGCTTTCCCAGAAAGACAAATGGTGGTTCTGGAGTTTCCCTCCCTGGAGGTATTTAAAAAATGGTCCTGGGCAACCAGCTTTAGGTGGCCCTGCTTGAGCAGGGGGATTGGAGCAGATGACCTGCAGAGGTCCCTGCCAACACCAACCGTTCTGTGATTTACCTTAGAAGTTAGATGGCGCTAGAGAGTACAACTATAAGCTGTTGTATATTGGTCCACAGCTGTTTACAATATAGCTTTATTGTTTCTTTGCCTGAGGAGGGGGCGGGAGGGAGGTAGCAGCACGGTAACAGATGAAAAATAGCCTTAGATGAAGATACCCTACTTGGTGCATGAAACTGTTTTTCTTCAGTTTTAATAGCATGGAACCTAGGTCTCAACCCAAGCTAGAAGTAATGTGTTGCCATGTTTTGAAACATGGAATTAGACAGGGCCAATTTTAAAAACAAACCCACAACAATTCTGTACGTGTAAAGCTATTTTTAAATGCATCCTTTATTTTTGCTTTCTCTAGGATCTCATTTCTCCTAATAATTTCCCACATTGTAGTCAAACAACAATAGATTTCATCCAAAATTGTAGCTAGTAAAAATAATTTCTCAATTTGAAACTAGTAAATGACTAGTGTAGAATGGAAAGTAAAATGTCTAATTGAGTTAATGTAGGCACTGTGTCAGTGATACAGCCGTTGTGATTAATGAAGATTAATTTCCTTTAGAACAAATATTCTGCATAAGGGCCTACTCTTGTCAAAGATGAAAAATATCAATGAATGTAGATTTAGTAGAGTAATAAACAGTCTGAGTAAAGTACTCGAAAGTGCAAATTATCATTTGTTATTTGTATTTTTGCTGTTCAGGTTATGTTGTAGCTTTAAATGCTCTTCTTCGTGGGCTGCTGTAGGTGTGGTTCTAGGTATGCATGACTGAATTAAGCTACTACTCAAATTATTCCATTGTAATTGAAGGAACTGACTGATGGAATGGGAGGGATTTTGGCTTCACTTCTTCCTAGAAAACTGCTTGCCTTTGGGTAGGAAGCCAATGGTGAGTTCCTCTGCTAAAAAGAGCTATTCTACCACTATGGATTGATTTCAAAGTCTGTTATCAGTTAGGATGCGATGTTGTTGAGAAAGGAATGAGAAGACTGATTTGTCTTATGCGCAACAGAAATGGTAAGAAATGGAAAAAAGTTATTTGCATCAGTGTATTGAGCTACGAAGGTACTTGTGCAAATATTCTTATCAAATATATATTCGTGCCAAATAAAAAGCGGCAAAAGTTTTATACAGAAACTCTTCCTTATCTCAAAAAAAAAAAAAAAAAAAAAAAAAAGAAATAAAATCTCCCATTGTAGTTTATCATTATACTTGTATAGTAACAAGAAGTCTTCTGTAGGGGTTTTACAAACTTTTTGAACCAATGGTATTAAGATTTAATTAAGGAACCCCCAGCAGATTATTAGACTAAGTAGAACATGCTAAATGTTGGATGTATATAATCTGTTTGATAAGCATTTTGAGTTTTTTTCTTTTGAACAGCCAGTCACACTGCCCAAGATGGTATTTAATGGATAAATAAAAACAGTGTCATTTAGTGCTATTAATAGCTGCGAAAGGAAGTTTGTCTAATAAGATGTCCCACTTCCCATTCTTGCACAGCAGTATTCTATAGAATTTCACAACAAACATCAGTGAATGTATTACTGAGTTTGACTTACTACATTAAAGAAATCATGAGCGTGTTAAGAAGCTTAAAGATTTAGAACCTGTATCTTGAAATCCTTTGTTTTCCATCTAAGATTTTTTATTCAAATATGACGCTGCTATCTGTAGCTAATGATTTAGATTGCTAGCTTCTGAAGAGCCTTTAAAGGAAAACAACTTGTGTATCAGTTTGAACTTCCTGGTTTTGTGAAAGGTGAGAAAGTGCTACCGTTCTTTCCACTAGTTTCAACAAGAATAAGCAGTTATCCTGTTCTGCATTAACAATATTATTAAATCCATTGATCCTCTTAGCAATTCAATAATCTGGATAATCATTTTAAATTTAATCTTTCATTTCAGAAAGAGATGTCTAGGCTTTCCAGGTAATATAAGTATACCAAATTTTCTTTGATTTACCGATGTAATATGCAAAGGGAAATGAATGTTGATTTTACAAAACCGAAAGGATTATTTTGCAAAAAAAAATCCCCTTGGAAAGTAGTTGGAACTAGCTGCTGGGTATTTGTAGGATTCTTTTCCGTGCCCCTCACCCCCTATACACTATTCAAAAGTCTTCTGAAACTTAAAATATGAAGACAACAATCAAAGATAACAAGAAACTGTTCTACTATAATGGTCATATGCAGTTATGTTAAATGGAGCTGAAATGAAGAACTGCTTATCTTTCACTAAAAATACTTCATCATTATTGTATGATTTTTTAAAAGGTGCAGTCATAGAACTATTTAAATACATATATTCAATTTATATTTAACAGATGAAATTACTTTCATATAAAAGATGCTTTTTTTGTTCCCATTTTTAGCTGAAAGGTATATGCAGAATAATCTAAGTTGCACATTGTCCAGTTTGAATAAATTCAAAGATTAGAAATAATAATAAAAGGGATGATGTATTACTCATAGCAGTTTCCATTGGTGTCCTGTGATACCAGAAATCATAAATGTGTGAAAATCACCGGCACAAATCTAACAAGCATTAGAATATGATACATTGCCATCTTAGTTAATATTGTGTACATTGGGTAAACGTACACAAACAAAATTGCCCTATGCCAGTTAATGTATCTGACTGTTGTGTTGGGAAATCTAGGCTTATTTTGTACATCAAACACTATATACTCACAGGGTTAAAAAGATGCTGAAGTTCTGAATCCTGTTTTATTGCTTAACTGTAAGAGTTAAAATGGTTAGCTCAGGATTTTCCTTGAGGACTCGGTGGTGAAGAAGCTATTTTATTTATTGTACTTTAGGAAATAATCTCCCACTTCTGCTAGGAGCAGGCCTATGAGGAGAACAAAAGCAGTACTGTGAAAGAAAGTATTGGGGAAAATTGTGCAAGGCTGAAATTTACGCTGATAAATGTAATGTAGAAAAGTTGCATGTACTGTCCCTGATTCAGCCAATAGGTCCAGATCTCCTGTGCCGCTCTCAAGTGTGAAGGGGCTGTCTTAGCATGGAGATAAGGGCAGGATAAGAATAAAAATGTTTATTCTCTTCAAAAGTCCTGGAGCACAAGGTGTGCTCAGAGTGTTCTGAGATGAGGCATGGGAGCAAAGCTGTTGGCACTGGGAAAGGCTCATCGTGTTCAGAGGTGTGGGAATTTGGAGTTAAACTACAGCTGTACAGTGTTGTTGAGTAATAATGATAAAAAAAAAGTAGAAATTTCATCAATAAAATCATAACTAAAACAAAGTAATAAGCCCAGTAGTGAAAGCCGCTTTGTTCTTTTATCTGTGCTTGAACTGTGGGTGTGACAGCAGGCTCCTCTCTGCTGTGCCTCAGCACTGCAGTAGCACAGCTGATCTTGGTTAGGATTGTTTTCCTCCAAGAACCTATTGCAGGTTGCAATTGATTTTTGGAATTCCCTCCTCACGGTGGTCTGATAGACTAGCTCCTTGTCAGAACATCAAAATACGCGTTGACTTTTTGATGGCATCACTCCTGTGGCATGATGTCTCGCTTGCTTTACGCAGATCTCGCTTTTGACCGTTTCCTTTGCTTCTCAAGCTGCGCTTGTCTTTTTTAAAGTATGTCTTTTTTATTAAAAAGATAAAAAGCTCAGATGAGATAGTGGTTATTTCATATGTAATTAGAGGAGGGATGAAATGCATGTGCTTTTATCTTGAGAAAATTTGGCAGATTTTGGTTTTTCAGCTCATCTGCAGATGCAACAAAATCCAGAGCTCACTTAAGAGTTCATGTTACCTTACGGAGAAAAGATCTTGCCTTCTTTCTCTGATGGGTTAACTGGGAATAGATTATGTTGTTCAAACACCTTAGCATTCAAAGGGTTTCTTTGTTTTTAATCTGAAGCCAGGAATATTTTGCTGATATTGCAAACATTATCTCAATTATAAAATACAGAACCCAAATTTCATTTTACTCTATTTCTGACTAAATTATGTGTGAAGTAGAGAATAGTACCATAAAATGTTTGGAAGCCTAGAAAAGAATGCTCAGTTTCAGAAGTAAGGAAAAAAAAAAAAAGGGGGGCAAGAAGTGAAAGTAAGTGAAGTTGCCTCAAAAAAGGCAAAAGTCCTTTCTGTCCTAATTGTGTTTGGGTATTGAGAAGGAGATGGAATTTTGTGACTCTCTGTTGACTTCCACTATTAGGGGAAAGGGAGCCAGGGATTTTTTTTTTTTTTTTTAATAGAGGCTCTCCTGTAAAGAAGGAGGGAAACAATAGCTAGCTGTCACAACAAGCTGATATATACCTTTGATCAGCCAAATGAATGTTGCAGGCATTTCTTATAGAAAGGAGATTGCTTATCGATCTATATCAAAATATGCATGCTAATCCCAGGCAGCAGAGAGTATTTTCAAGTGGAGTTAATAATCTGATTGCTGTCCTGTCTGGTGCAATTCACTGAACTCGGAGCTCTAATCAGTCTGGGGTCTTGCAGTCAAATGTATTTTGCTGTTTAAATTTGGATTTGTGACATTGATTGAGGAGTCCTTGTAAAGGTGTTGACAAATCAAATTGTTTGTTCCAGTAGTGTTTTGCTAGAGATCAAGTCCAAAGTAATAAGCAGTGAATTTGTTCATTACTAGTAGGGTGAAAGGAATGATAAAATTCACCTGCATCATTATCACAGACACAATATCAATAAAAGATATGTTTTGAGTGAAGAAAATATACCAGTATTTGTGGGTAAATGTGATGAGTGATGAAAACTAAACTACAATACTGTAATTCAAGAATTATTTAATAATAGCTTGAATAAAAAATAATATTTTTTAAACAACTTTACAAAAAAAAAAGGAGAAAAGATAAGGAAAAAAACAAAATTTAAAACCTTTTGGGGGGGGGATTTAAATGGATTTCTTGGATTTAAAAACTGTTAGTGAAAATACAGTTTACAATGCAAGTGTTTGACTCAGTCTTACTCATGTGCTGCAGCTGTGGATATGAAAATGATCTTGTTCTTTTTCCTAAGTCTTTAAGTGGGATTCTCAAGTAATGTATTGATCATGTAGTGTACAGATAGGATTAATTGTGCTTTGTTATTTGGTGATTGTCTTCAACAGTTTCTGTAAGAAACATGTTTCCCTAAAATAATATTCACAGTTACTAGATTTTCTTACACCTTCTAAAAACTGGAATTCACTTCAGATGGGAAACCCTTTAAATGTTGCACAACTTCCGTGTGTATGTGGCAAATGCCTGAATAGTTTGGTTACTCTGATTCTTATTTTGGGTAATGTGAATTAAGCTTACATTTGGCTCCTTTTTCATGTTGTTCTGTGCTGAGTATCAAATGGGTGAATCTGGTCAGCGCAATAAAATTACTGTTCCTGAGCTTAATCATCAGAACTCGTGAGTATGAGAATAGCTTCACATTTTCTGTATTTGTCACAATCAATTGTAATGCCTCTTGCATGGAAATTGTTTGTCTTGCTGCTTAGGTCTTAGCAAAAAGAGCATTGCCCAATGTTTTTTCTGCCAGTAGTAAAACGCTGTTGCCTGCCAAGTATGTCCTTTTTCTCCCCACTCAGAACTTCCGTCCGAGCAGGATTTAAGATGTTTAAGATGCCAAGTTATCAAATCTGGAGCAGTCCAGAAGCAGACTGAAGCAGTAATTCTCACTACCTTGAATTTCATGGCCTCTGTCTGAAAATCCTGGCGTGTGTGCACTTAACTCTCCATTGTGCACCCATCCTTGGATGCCCTAGACTTGCTACGCTTTTGTGATTTACTCATATGGAGCACATCTCTATTTCAGTGTCTTACGACTAAAATGCATGATGTGCAGCAGATTTACAGGAATTGTATGTTTATTTCTAGTACAGCCTAGACAGAAAAATAGTAACACTTTTTTCATAGCAAAATAACACGTGTAAAGGTCAGTGAAATTGTTTGCTTTACAAAAGGGAGAGGAAAAAAATGCAGATTTTGGTAGGAGAAAAAAAAAAACAAATTGATTTTGTAAGTTTTTTCTTTGATACTAGAATAAAACATTGCCATATAAACATCAAAGTAACTTGCTAGAACTTACTAAAAAAATCTTTATGGGATTCTTTTTTAATGTCACATCATCAATATCAAAAATTTTTCTTAATTCTCTTAAAAGAAATACTGGAACTAGAGTTCAGAAAATATTTTGGTGGCAGTTTTGGAGTGTTGAGATTATCCATATTCTGTAACAGAAATATGTCAAAACAATTTAAATTGGATTTTATCTGTTATATAGGGATAAAACTCAAGATCAAGAAGATTGGCCATCCCAATCCAGAGGCTATCCAAATTCTAAATTGCCTTTTTTCCTGTCTGAAGATTGTCTTAGGAATGAAGACAGTGTCCTGGGAAATACTTTTAAAAATACGTATATATTTTTTTTCTGCTCCAAAACAAGAGTTCATAGTAGAAAATGGTATGGCAAACACCAAAAATAGAAAGTACCAGAGTTAGTCATGGATTCTTTTTCTTGCTTTTTCTAATTCTTCCCTTAATTGGGCTTTGAGTCCTTTTTATATTTGGGCTTTCCTCCTGCTGCTTGTTGATTTAATGACTAGCAAAATGTTATTAAACATTTTTCCTTTTGTAATATGATTATGTTCTCCGTTTGATAGAGTGACCTTTTTCTTTTTTTCCCTCTTGACATGCATGTAATTCATCTCATCAAACATATTTCTTCTGATGTTTTGCTATTCTTTCTGTTCCCCAATTTAATTTCAGTGTCTAGGGCCGCCTTCTGTTTCGGAGAAAGCCAGTGAAATGCGTAAGACTGTGCAGTCTGAAAGGGTTTTTTTCTTTCTAGTGGTAACTTTTTTCCTTTGTAGCTGAAATGTTTCTCTTTTCTTACGGGAAGGTCTCCTAGATTCAGTGACATGGATAATTTTGCTTTCTTTTTGTATCCTCAAGTAGTCCTTCTCTCCCACCCACATACCCCTTGGGTTTTTTTTTGCAGGAGTTTTCTGTCTGAGAACCATGCCACATCCCACACAATCCTTTATGAAAAAGAAAAAATGTAAACTATATAACCCTTCCAGAACATGTTTTGAAACCACAGCAGCCATCTGGTTTTCCAGAAGGCCTGCTGTTCTTTTCATGTTTGGAGGAATAGTTTGATAACAAACTTGTCTAATAAATATAGAGCTGAAAGACAACAAATAAGTGTTCGCTGTCTCCTGACATTTTTGATGTTTTCCTAATTTATAACATTAAAAATGGTTAAAACAGATGGGGTTTAATATATTCTCCTGTACAAACACATGGCTTAAGTTGTGTACAATATCAGTGTGTTGGATTATGCATACTCTATCAGATTTCACTTCATCCGTTTATTCTGAGTTTTTCTACAAGAACAATATTTAACTACTAGCAAACATTTTTTGTAAAGGTAATCTGTTAACAGTCATAAACCAAGTTAAATTTGCACGTAATATAGCATAATCTTTAATCATCTGTATAAACAGATTGTTTTGTTTCATGGTTGAATTAATCCTAGAAGATAACTTTGCTGGTCAAGTTGCAAATATTTATTTGACCGTCTTTTCTATTAACTGGATTGTAGGACCTTCTTGAACCCAACATTGCCTGATCTGATTGAATGCTTAGCTGAAATTTGTCTTGAAGTAAACAATAATATATGAGTTTGGAAGCACCTATCCATCCCTGGGGAGTAGGAATATGTTAAAGGATGTGACTTAGTTCACTAAACTAAGTTGGTGCAAATTCCAGGTGTGCCTGTGCACCTTACCATTCTCCTCTCTTCACCTCATTGAATGCATAGTTTTCCTACCAGTTCAAAAAATGTTGGAATGAGGAGAATCGTCATTTCTTTGGCTGAAGGAAGCTTGGTGTCAAGAGATGAAGGGAAAAGAGTGGATGTTATGAAACCTAATTCAAAGAAATAATCTATCCAGTCATTAAGCTAACAGCACTCACCTATATTTTTATGGAAAGTTCCACCTGTTTAATAGAGTAACACATAATGTTGGGGAGCTTTCAAGATATTTAATGGCTCTAAACAAATTTTGAGATCAGCAGTGGATAACATGAGAAGGTATCTATGTCTCCCCACTGCACTTTGTGTTGAAACATGGTGTAGATCCTCTCCTAATTTGGAAATATCCGTGTAGAGTCATACTGTAGTTTATTTTATTTTTGCACAGGAAAAAAAATCACCTACTCAAATTTAACCAATTTTTGAGTTTCTTTAATCATGGTAGACCATGGTAAGCATTTTAAATGACTGCTACTTTCCCCAGGGTGATCTGCTAAGTTTTGTAAATATGAAATAAATTTTCCTAATTTTGAGGGGCGGGTACACCCTATAGTGCTGAAAATTCTGGCTGTGATCCAGCAAGACACTTAAATCACCCATTTAACTACTTGTACGTTTAATGTTAGTGAAGTACTGAAGAGGTTTGTGATCAGAGCAGTCAGCATGTATTGAAATCATGAGAAGGTTTGTGTAGTCTAAATTAACAATTAATCCAGTCTGATTTTTCAGAAAGATGTGTTCTGGATCAGCTTTGCAAAATTTGGGAATATATAGAATTGCTGGGTTTGGCTTGACTTTGCTTAAAAAGGAGGTTTTAAAACAATTTGCTATCTTAAATTCAGCAGTTTGACTCTTTGGTGTCCTAACAAAAAGAAATATGCAAATAAGCTACCACTTTGCTTTCTACCAAAATATATTTCTTTGCAAACTCTTGACTTTATAACATAATTCACAGTTCTTTCTTGTAATTAGATGTCGAATCTCCATTTCTATTTGACTTAAACGGCCTCGCAACCCAACAATTATACTTGCATTTTCATTTTATCTAGCTCTTTGTCCACCTAGTTATTCACTTTACTGTACATTAACTTTGCTTAGTTTGGTTTATTTTACAATATGAAATGGCTTTTATATATGTAAATGTTACACTTCTTTGAGTATCCTCAAACATCTATTATCGTTGTTATTTTGTTATTTAGATGATGGTTAAAGTAAGTGAGAATTTTGCTTATATATAGCCTAAAGTATCAGAATTTATGTAACTTCTATATTTCTTTATCTTAAATTGCTTCTGTGAATTAACTTTGAATGCAACAAAATGCGTTTCAGGAGGAGGATACCTGGGTTTGTACTTGCTGCTTTCTTTTCTCATCCACTTGTTTTTATTTAAAGCTTCTATGCCAGGCCTGATTTAAAGAAAATGCTTAAATATATCAGTAAATCTTAACTATAAAATAATTCTGAAGGAACTGTGTTTTATGGGTATATAGATGACTTTTGTGCAAAAACTGCATCAAGACTGTTAAACTGCACAGCAGCCACCTCCTGTAGTTTACCGTGCCTGTCAGGATTGTTTGAGATTTGGGATCAGTGCTGATATAACCACTGCCACGGAGTTTCCAGTTCTGGGAGGTTGAAGAGGGACTTTCCAACTGACACACTTACTGGGCTTAAGTATTTTGCTCAACTGTGGCTATAGTATGACGGACAGAACTGAAAGATGTGAAGTGAAAGGTGCCTATGTTTTGGCAAGTAAACTTTGCAAGAACAATTTTTACAAGATATAGGTCATATCAGAATTTATTCTTATGCAGTTGGTGCACAACTCAAGAGTTAAGTGTATGTTTTAGTTATGCTTTAGTTGTGCTTATACATGTTAGGCTTGTCACTTCTAGGAACTTGTCCCTCAGCCAGTACCCATGCAAAATTCTAGTAGGTATCAAAAAGAAGCTTCTCAGAAGCTGCTAATTTTGCCATTGTCTGTAACTTTTTTTCTCTTTTCTGCTACACTCTTAAAAAAAAAATGAAGAAAAAGAGAAAGTGCACGTATTATTTTAGTTGTACTTTGGGATTGAGTGAAACTGTGCAACTTTGTCTTTTATTTTGCCTTCTGATCTTAACATCTAAAGCTTAATGTTACATTTATATGATTGGATACCTGTCTGTGTTCATATGAGAGAATCTGTGAATTGGTATTCAATTTCTGATTCTGAATGTTTGGGAACAGGTAATACTTTCTTAGCATTTCATTGTAATGGGGGAGTTTTTAATTTTGTGGGTTTTTCTTTCCTCTTGCATTTTGAAATATTGTCGATTGCACGGCCCAAAGGATGCTTAAAGTTATGATGTGGTAAGAGTTTTGTTGGGTCCGTGTGTGCTCCATTTGTACTTAATGTGACCATATCTTTTGTGTGCATGAAGGTCTGGTCTTTGTGTTCTTTGCACCTTTTATTTGCTTTTTCTTTGTGGGAAAATGTGTAATTATCCACCCGTAACTAGCATAAAGAATATATCATTTCCTGAGCATTGTAGCTTTTGTTTTAAATTATTCTTCAAGTTTTCCTAGGTTGCATTGAAATAAAGCATGAATATTTTTCACAAACCTTACTCTTTAGTTCCAGTTGAGTACAAAAATGTAACTGTTCTTAAATGTTGTATCTGAGACAACGAATCTATAAGCTATAGGCCAGCTCAACTGGGGTTTACATTATAGACCACCAGCAAATGTAATTGTATTCTGTACATTTGATGAATAGTACAATATATATCCTCTCAGTAAGGGTTCTTTATTATAAAAGGGCTAGGTATTGCTTGGGTATTAACTATACTGTACTAAAACCCATAAACACCTTTTTACGCATAGAGTGCACACTTCAATGCAACAATCAAACGCTTTTCTATAAATAACAAACTTATGGAAAAAGAGGCCTTTGATTGCTTTCCAAGAATGCATTGAAACCTTAGAGGGACTTTGTTTGATTCCAGGAGTTGTGCTAGTTGGTGTGTATCCATATCAGATTTCTCATAATTATTATAAAATAAGCTTTTATTTTAACCTCACAGTCTGCAGTGGTTGCAAATGTGAGTTTATCATACTGATAAATTTAAATTATTTTCAAGTAAGGCTGTGAATATTTTAACATCATTATATGCCCAACAGGCATGTTCTTTTCTGGGAAAGTAAATGGCTACCGAACACGCGACTCAAAGCAGCCCCTCAAATGGCGGGTGGAGGGTGAGGGGCAACTTTCCTCTGGTGGTTCCTTGAAGTCGCATCCGAGTCAAACTTCTCTACAGATGATTACTGAGAAAAAAGCCCATTTTGTTTTATGCCTGGAACAGGTGAAGCCTAAATGGTAAATGCACATTTGGTTGAATGTTAGATGGTAGCTGCTGGTGACATCAATCATTTAATTTCATTGTCAGTCTGAGTAAACAGCAGTTGTTTTGTCTAAAGGTGGGACTGAGTTATGGGTGGCCTAACTGCACAGCAGATGGAATGTGGTTGCCTCTATGTATGAATTCTATCATCTAGCTATTAACATACATGGTACAGATGGTAATTTGTAACTGAGTACATAAAGCTGAAAACTACAGCGAAGTAGTGTAATTCATGAAGAACAGTTTGTTTGCTTTGCAGTGCCTTATACATGCTCTTCATATTTATATGAATGGATGAAAGGTGGCTAGCAATGATAGGTGCCCTTATAGGAATTCTTACTTATATCCAAATTCTAAAGCTAAACCAAAATAGTGTAATTATTTAAAAGAGATGTGGAAATCTTTTAAGTAGTAAAATCTAAACTATTTATTTATCCTTGAGAGCTCACCTTTCTGAAAGAGCATCTGTTTTTCATTGAAAATATATTTTTGCCAAACTGTACATCTGGGAAGCTTGAGGCACAAGGAAGTTAGCAACTTGCACAAAATGACAGCGTGACTTAGATTAGGAGCCTTGATTTCATAGTCTTGGTGGTTTGCTCTGCTTAGTCAATCACTCTGCTTGCTTCTGCTTTTGTAAAGCATACAATTAAGAAATAGATTATGTTTTGTCTCCTATTCTTATTAATATGAGTACCCCTGGCTGGAAGAACTAGTCTTGCTAGCTGATTTGTGTTTTGTGGAAACGTACTGGCTTCCATATACTTTTGGCAGGATACAGGAAAACCTTTGTGGTTTTCCAGCAGCTGATTTGGAGGGTGAAGAAACATCAGCTTTTCTGCCTTCTCCCTGAGTCCTTGGAGCATGGAAGCTGTGGGATTCCTGTTTTCTGTGTTCTCAGGATTTCTTGTGTCCTCGGGATTTCTTGTGTCCTTGCTTTAGTGTGTTATAGGCTTGTGGGGATGTATATCTGTATCGCTACTTGGGAATGTGCAGGTTTCAAAATTGATTCAACATAACAATTAGCTTTTTGAAAGCCCCTATAGGCAGTCATTCTAAAGAGCTAACTCCCCAGGGATGCCAGATGTTGTGGTCAAAAATAGAATCAAATGGTTTTGTTGTAACTGCAGTGATTTCGATTCAAATTCTTTTGTTAGTGACTTCATTTGCAAAGAGCCGAACATGTTTTTTCTTCTTTCGCTTACCAATATTTATTTTAGAACAGTAATCCATTCCTGGGAAAATTGATGTGTTTTTTTTTTTTCTTAAGGATTTCATAGTTTCAACAACTTTGCTAAGTCTGACGCGTTTGTTAGGTGTTTGAATAGGTGCTTCATTTGCAGAGGACACTGGGTTATGATACGACTTTGCCCAAATCACTTTCTCTGTCTCAGTTCTATATTTGTAAAATTATGATCTTTCCTTTCACTAACTTCTGTCTGATACACTGAGATTATAAACTCTCTGAATCGTAATAATCTCTTATACGAGCTCCATTTTGCCCTCAGGTCTGTGGAGTTTCACAGAAACATTTTCTTCCTGCGCTGTTAAGGCCTGAGCACCTGAATGCTTGTTTCGAGCCCATGCTGAAGTAATCTGAAAGCTGTGGGTGCTGTGTGGGCTGCGAGGGGGCAGCTGAGGAAGACAAGCCTTTTGTCAAAGGGGCTTACCTTCGTTACCCTGAAGGACAATGAAAGAAGTCTGAACATCCGAAACAAAAGTGAAGATGGCTGGTAGATAAATATCCAAAATAATCCTTCAGAAGAAATACAAGAAGGGGGAGGGGGAGGGACAAGTATTCCCTCTCAAATATCTCCCAGTCTTTAAAAAGAAAATAGTGATTTAGTAAGCAAAAGTGTAGCTAGTCCTGTTTCTTCCTTGATGAGTGGGTAGAATCATGCATATGTGGACAAAAATACACACACATATGACAAAGATGACACAAATTTTGTATATGTGAATTCAGCTTTTGTGTTTGGTAAGATTTGTTAGTTTTCATAAGCTGCCATAAACATGATTTGATGCAATCAAGTCAGGGAGGAGCTTGCTGATTTTCAGTCTTATGCTACTGTAAATATTTAATCAAGTTTTAAACATTAAAGGAGCACTTGGGCTTTTCTTGTACTGTTTTCCCAGTAGAGTTGTAGATCTTATTAAAAACATTCATTATGTTGGTAGAGCACTTCTAAATGAATCAAGCCTAATACCCTGGTTCTTCACCTCTGAAAGAATGGGTTCAAAAGTCTAGTTCAGGTCACAAGTTAAATTAGCTTGGTAACCCCAGCATAGCCCCTTGTGGATGGACATACTGCTGCTTGCAATTCCCACCCCCTGCCAAAAAACAAGTCACTGTTTTCATCTTTACCTACCACTTAAAGACACTGGGTGTGTAATAAGCAGGCGTATTTTGGCATTACATTTATTTTGTAATTAGATGTACTGTCTTAAATGGTGTTAAGGACCCAGTTTTTATAAAGTATTTTTTAAAGCAAAATCCAGAAACACTTGATTTTTTTTTTTTTGCTAGTTCCTGTAAATACTCATCCATATTCTGCTCATAGCCTTATTTATTTTGGTAACATTCTGAATCTTTTATAGAAGACTGCAAATCTTTTCAGTCTGATGATAGTTTATGTATTACTTTTTCACTTTTGGTTAAGTTTCCAATATTTCTGGGTAGGTAAGCTTCAATTATTTAAATCTAAATAAAAATAAAGTGCTGAATATGCAGAAAGCTATAACAATATGTTGCTTTTATTTTTGGTATTATTGTGGGCATATTTTTAAATGGACAAAACTCACCTGGAAAAGTATCTGTAGTAATTCACGTGTTCGACAACCTCAGTGAGTTGTTTTCCATATGAGCAGTTGACTCTAAACGCATTCTTTTGATTCTTAACCTTCTGGTTCTTATACTGTCTGTTTGAAGCCTCTGATCAACTTTGTCATTCTCCATCTGCTTGTTTCTAGGGTAATATATTTTACTTTTGCATATGTGTATATATGTTGGTGTAGCATGTTAAGTTTTTTTTGTTTATTTCCAAAAATACGTTTTCAGAAACACATATATATACTCACAAGTGCACACACCCACAGGTGTGTAAGCCCTTCGGACGGGTTCTAATAATAACAAATGCTGGCTAGCCAACCTCCTCCTGTCTGTCCTTGGTAAATCACAGCTTGCCCTGCCTCGCATCATTCTGAATCCTGTTAGAAGCATCATTTTTCTGGTTCATAGCCTCAACGATATGCTTGCTGCAGTTCTAATTAACTGTACTCACACATTGGTAATTGTTGTGTTCAACAGAAATTAATTGTTTTCTCTTTGAAGGACCACTTTAAGTTTTCTCTGCTTGACCAATGGTTTCTTGTACATTTGTCATCCCTGCCTTTACTGGGGAATACATCATCCAATTTGGATGATGCAAAATTGATGTCAATAACCTCTTTTGTCCTTTTGCTTAATTCCTCTTTTCATGCTTTGTGTTTTTTTTTTTTTTTTCCACAAAGATCTCCGAGTATTAGCTGATACTGTCTGACTTCCTCCCACCTGTAGAAAAAAGCTTTTGCTGCTATTACGAGGGACGGTCAAAAGTGCATTCCTAGTTGGAAATGAAATGGTAGATATAGACATTAGGGAAGACCCATTTCAGCTAGCTGCATTGGAAAGAAAATAAATATTCCTGTCTTTGGCCCACTAAATAGGACCATGGAACTATCTCTGACAATGACATTTTGAGCTAAGTTTTAATGATCACCAGCATCATCCTGTCACCTTTTGCTCTGTTATCCGTAGTACAAACCTGTCATCCTGAAGTTAAAAAGCTTTCACGAAGGGGAACTTCTCTCTGCTTGTTTGCACGGTACCAAGTGCATGCGATTTTGTGCTTGTAGATTCTGCTGTAATACTTCTTGCTAAGTATTTTATTCATTTAGTTTTTTTTTTTTTTATTGTAAAATGGCTGCAAAATAAGTTATCATAAATGTGTATTATTTGGGTGGATTCTTGGCCTTAGCATCTAGTTATGGGCTCAAGAGAAAAATCCTCTGGGGAAAACCTAGATGTACCTAGAAAATTGTACCAATAACAGAAAATTAAAATAGTAGTTTATTCATTTGCAGTTTATTTTTAGCTTTGTTTGCAGTTCTTACTTTTTATGCCAATTAAATAAAATTAACCTTTTCCTTTTCAAACGTGTAACTCTTTCAAGAATGCAGAAGAATTGGTTTGTATTTATTCTGTACTGTAAACCACAACAGGATCTAGTTGTATTCACAGCCAATAAATAATGCAAGACTGGCAGGCTGTATAGCCCTGTTTAACTGCAAAGACTTTGGGAAAGCACAAAGAATCTTATTTCATTATTTTTGATATTGATTTGTCATTAAGAAAATATGTTAGTTCAGGTTAAATTGATCTGAAACGTTCATTAATATAGGTGATAGATTCCATCTTTTTGCTGTTGTTGTTTCATATCCCTAATATCGCAAATTAAGCAATGCAGAAAAAGCTAACTGTACTGAATATTTTCCTCTGATAAATTTTCTGAAAATAGGACTGAAGATCTAAGGTGATGAGTCAAGTAGTCTGTATGAAGCTTGCTGCGAATAAGGTCAGATATAGTTGACATCATCCATTTAATTGGATTAAACATTACTTACCAACATGGAGCAGAATATATTCACAATTATGTCCAGAGAATTAACGACCCCAAAGTGCAGAGAGGTACTAGGATGGAAGGGGATGTTTCTTCTGACACTTTTTAATATCCCATATAGATTTATTCCTTATACTGTTGCTTATACATATAATTTGTGCCAGCTAGAACTACTTTGTGTATTCCGCGTGGTTGAGAATCTGCACGTACTCCTCCTTTTTTACAGTTGAGAGCAGTTTTGAAGCTCACCATTTTCAGAAAGCAGATTTAATTCTGTCCTTTCACTAAGCTCATCCTCACCTTTCCTCAAATAAACAATCCAAAAAATCATGCTGGCCTGAGATGCAAACTGGTAACGTGCTTGGTTCTTTCACAAGAGGGTAAAAGTCTAATGTTTCATATGCTTTGTTTTATTTTTATTTTTGTACAAAATGGTAATTTAGTTTGTTTTTGTTTTAAGCTAATATGAAACTGTATTAGTTGTTTATTTTGCTCCCCACAAGAAGTTGTCTCAGTTAAATGACACAAAAATACATGGCAGAAAATAACAGTGAGTTCTGTAAAATATGTGGCATTGGAATATTATATATATGTGTGTTTATATGCTCTCCAGCATGTCTGTATTTGAGGGACACATTCGTTTAAAAAAAAAAAGGGGGGGGGGGATTCTTTGAACAACTGTTTCCAGCTTCTGCTTTTATATGTAGTTTGTTCAGTTCTGTAGGTGGCTTTGTTGTTGTTGTGTTTTTTGTTTTTTGTTTTTTTTGGCCGAGCGTAAACTAAAGCAAACCTGAGAAACTGACAAATATTCTTAATAACTATCAGTCTTTGAAGAACTCTGTGCTAGCTCCGAACACGAGCTCTTAATATCTGGAGAAGCAAAGACAATGCAAGTGAAGGCAATAATATTTACCACTAAAGGTGTTTGTATAATGATACCTTTATCCCTACTTGTCCTGATTGCAGCATTATGGTTCAAGCATCGGTGGTAGAACAGGAAGAGATGTTGTGAGGGGGATTCTTCAGATCTTAATGACTGCCTTTGGGATGGGAGAGATGGAAATCGAGGTGGGAGAAGAATGCTTATATCAGCCCCAGGCAGGTTGTGGTTATCAGTCACAGTCAAGTGCAAAGAAGTGGGTGTAAGGCAATCTTTATTACTCTTAACTACTATCCCTAGTAATCAGAGCTAGCATTTAAGAGTGAAGAGCTGTGTCTTACTCATATTCAGTAGCATGTTAAATGCCATCACACCCAAACATTTCTCTTTCATTTTTTTTATGGATCTCAGACTGCAGTTATGCCAAGCTTCTTCTAATGGCTGCATGTTGAACTTAGCTGTAGGTTAAAAACAGGGTTTTTTGCTTCACTCAGTTTGCTATGTTCTGGAAGACTGTAAGTGACGAGAGTAGGTAACAAAGCACTATGATTACAAATAACTTCTCTTAAACTGGACCTGAGTGTCTATAGGATACAGCCCTAAATTTTGGACTGAGAGAGGTGCTATACTTGGCACTCTGGACCATACTTAAGCTGTTTTAACAGGTCTTTCGTACTGTTTGCACAAAGTCAAAATTTGCAGATGTTTCATTGTACTTCATGACATCTGGCCTAAAAAGCTATCAAACTTCATAGTTCATGTTCATATTTCATCAGACATGGAGATGAACCGGATATGCCTGTTCGGATTCCTCACACTTCTGCAAGCTAAGACATGGAAGGAAGAAAACACTCAAATTTTAGGGCTCTTTCTGACACATCAACTACAGCCACGGTACCACTGAAAGCATGGTATGCTATCCACTAATGTATAGTAACTTATTAACTTTGATTTAAATTAATTTTGCTATCAGTAGGACTGTGTATACCTTAGTCACAAGCTTAAATTCAGTATAACTACTTATACTAGATAAGCATTTTTTATATTGCCAATATGGACAGTAGACCATTGAACTACCTCTGACAATGACATTTTGAGATAAGTTTTAATGATAACCAGCATCATCCTGTTACCTTTTACTCCATTTTTTATCCACAATATCCAATGTTTGATATTGCCAAGGTAGACAGAAAGTAATTGGTTATAGCAGAGAAAAGAAGAAAGAGGAATCGCACAGAATCACAGAATGTTAGGGATTGGAGGGGACTCCGAAAGATCATCTAGTCCAATCCCCTGCCGGAGCAGAAACACCTAGATCAGGTCGCACAGGAACGCATCCAGGCGGGTTTTGAAAGTCTCCAGAGAAGGAGACTCCACAACCTCTCTGGGCAGCCTGTTCCAGTGCTCTGTCAGAAGAGGTCTGACAAAATAATGTAGCTGTTTAGCTTATTATGGCAAAAATAAGCATAATTTATTGCACTTTCATTGGTACACAAAGATGTAAAAATGTATTTAATATTGACTAAAAAGGTGTTACTGTATCAGTATTGATTTTTTTTTGCATTTTAATGATTACAAAAAAAATCACTTAATTGCTTATACCTGGACAGTGACTGTATTTCCTAATTATTTTTCTATATACTGTGCAGCATTGGAATTTAATAGTTGTCAGGTTGTAAGTAGATTATTTTTCCACAGAATGTACTACTGTAATGATATGTAGTGTTTTACATTTTCCAAAGGCAAAATACCACTGTTAAGCGTCTATTTTAAATGTGTTTTTGTCTTTAGTGTCAAACTTGTTTATAAAAAAAAAAAGTAGGTGCTGTTTTTTGTCTACTTCTGTTAATGCATAGCATTGATACATAATGTCTATTATATAAATCATAGGTCTTATTTTCAGAATAGAATCAGCTCTTTTTAAGAATATCTAAAGGTATCTAGAGAAAATCAAACATCTCATCATTCTCTCATCCCCTGTTATTGATGGTTCTAATTGGCACACTGTTTCTCTGGATTTACCTTGCATCAATGAGTTAAGCTGAGGTCAGAATGGAGGGTTCTGACCTTTGAAACCCCCACTTTGTGGAGGCTTTCCGCAGTGGCTTTTTGCTGTGTGAGCAAGAACCCCCATATAGCTATGTGTTCTTGTTGCTGTAGGGCTGATGTCACTCGCAGAGCAGTGTTGCTAATGATCCAGACCACTTAAAGAATACTGCAAGCACCTTAATGACTTCGAGGTCTTTCAGCATGCAGTAGGTGAATGGAAAGAGTACAGCAAAGTCAGTCCCATATTTCCTAACCGGACATCCCTGGGGTTTGTTGATGTTTTAGTTCCCATGGACTAAAACCAGAGTGAATATCTAAGAGGTATTTCATGCACTTCCCGCTCATCACATGATACATTTAGCAGGAGTCTTAAAGTGGGGAGATACCATTAGATTCTGTCTATTCTGGAGAAAATTATTTCTACTGAGCTTTTATTGAACACCATTTTACCTTTATAGTATGTACATATTCCTTTTTCAGTCTGAACGAAACTATCAACAGTTTTGTCTTTTACACAATATGAAAAAAAATGTTTACATAAGAAAACTAGGTAAAATAAATCAAGAACCCTTCAAAATTACCTTTAGAGGGGAGTTATTCTGCATGATTTTTTTTATGTGTGCATGTATGTGTAATTTGTTTGTTTATAATGTATAAAGGACATTTATACATATTTATAAATGTATAGAGGACTTTTTGGTGTTGGAAAAAGTTTCCAACTGATTTTCAAGATTTTAGGAAACATCTATAAATCTAGCCATAGCCCAGTAAAAGCTCTGGACAACATTTCCGAACATCAGAAAGCTTTCATAAAGGAGATCTTTCAAATACACTTTGAAATGAAATAATTAAAATGCATCTCTCCTCATTCTGCTGCCATTTTATTTTAAATCAAAGAATGTCATATTGACACTTCATGATTTTTTTTTAATAATCTACCATTTATAATGACCATGCTTAATTGCTCTAATTTAAAAAGGAGCTATCTGATTGCCTGCATGCATGTAACAAAAAACATAATTGTCTTGTGCAAACCACTGAATAGATTTAGGAATCTTCAATAACAAAATTACATTAATAGCATATGCTATTAAAGATGATTGATGGCAAAATTGGAAGCATACTGGTTTTACACCACACAAAAGCGTACGGTGCTTTGAAGATGGTTCTGAGAGTGTCAACAACAGTACAGAGAAGAAAAATAGTGTAATACTAAAAGTCCTACTTTATTAAAAGAAATGGTTGTAGTAGTGGGGTAGATCAAGTTTTATTTTACTGGAGATGAGAATATTTGTCTACTTTTTCTGAATATTTCTTGTGATTATATTTTTCAATATATATTGTTTAAACCTGTTCAAACACCTACTTTATCTCACAGAAGAATAAGAAACTTGATTTATAGCCAGGTTTTCAGTCTAGTTATCAGCAGTTCCCAAAATCTTCTAGCTAAAGTGGTCTCTGATATACATTGACAAACAAAAACCAAAGCCAGAAGACGTTTCAGACCAAACAAACAATCTTCAATTCCATATTACCTCTCACTTGGTTTAATCCATCTTTTACTGCAGTTCCTACAGTGAACACAGAAGTGAACATGAGTTCCACTAATCTGTTTGCAGAATTCTTTATTTTGAAAGCCTAATTCTCAATTTCAAAGAAATCAAAATTCCTTAGAAGTATTAATATGGGGAAAGCGCTGTAGAACATAACATTCCTAATGTGCAAGCTGGTGTAAGAATAGCTTCCATGTTTATTGGTAACATGGTTGTAACATGAAGAGCTCTAAGACTCCAAGGTTTTACAGTATGCACACTTTTAATATATATACTAATTCTTCAAGGACATAAATATAAATTATATCTACCCTAGTGCAGTTTCACATTTTGCTTCTATTTCTTTTCTGTATTAATGGTGGTGGAAATAAAATTTTAAGATTGAAAAAGAAACACCATGTGTGTGAAAGTTCCTAAAAGGTTCTTTTTGATGCCTTCTACAAATGTTTCTATTTGCAAACTTTTGTTCCTCACTACTGGAGGAAATTCCAGAATTTCCGATTCTGATGTATAAAAGTTGTGGGAAGAGGGAGTGTAGGTCAGAGCCACTCTAAGAACAGCTTCTTAAATTCAAATGGCTTTCTAAATCTGCCTTCAAGTTCCTCCTCAAAGGAGCATATCACTTTTCAGCTTTGCAGATATCTCTTTCTCACTGCCCATCTCTTGTGTTTGGAAGTTATCCAGGGGACAGAAGCTATCTTGTCCCCTTCGTGGTGGTCATTATGGGGAAGTCCAGCCTTGACCTCTCTGTTTCTGTCTACTTGAACTGGGTAATAGCTGTTTAATGGTACTCCAGACACACACAGGATTTGGCTGATAAGGGTATCTAGTTCTTACTTCATACTGGTCATTTGTCACAATATATTGTCAAAACATAGATGACATTTTTTCCTTTTACTGTAGCTAATCTGTGTAAATGAAGACAGAAATTATGTTTATTGAGTTTGTGTCACTTTTTGTACAATAATTTGCACATCTTTCAAATGATTGTTAAACCTAAAACTGAGTCAGTTTCTTTTTTAAATTTCCAGTGCCTCATATTGACAATTTCAAGTTAATAAAATTGTTACAGAGATCTAATCAAGAATTCTACTGTTTATTACTGTAACTCATGCCATTAAAACCCATAAACAGGCACTTGTACTATGTGGAAAATAGTTAGAATTCATAATAAAGCCAATAGCGGTGAGTATTTCCAGGAGCACATATTCAAAGTGCACGCGTACATTGACTCCTTCATATTGTATATAAACGTTTTTGTCCATTTTACTGCTTTATTTTGTTTCTTGGATTATAGTCTGTGTGTGAATCAGATATTTTGCATGTAACTGTGCGTAACGATTATGAATGTGATAGTCCTTTATCAGAGCTCAGGCTGCTGCAGTTACCCATTATTAGACTTTTTTTGCCCAATCATAAGCAAATGAGCAAATATTCTAACTTGGTCGATGTGAACTGGATTCTTCATCTTAGTTTTTTGTGCTTTTTTTTCCTTCTTATAACATACATAATAGTTTAATAAAAATGATTTGGGAGGATTTAGTTGATATTGTAACATCACTCATTGAATGTTATTAATACACCTTCAGGAGAATTTACCACCTGCAGTGATTAGTGCTGACAAATATTAATTTTGATTTAATCAAAAACAATATTTTGTATTGTAGAAGGCTGTTATTGGTAATGTCAAAGACACACAGAATCCTTGCAGCTTGCCTATACAGTTGAAGCTGTATTTTAGTACCTCATTAAAAGATTTTTAAATATTTTGAAATACATGATTTTTCCTTTTCTGGCAGGCAGGTGGAGGGGTACTGCCTGCAGGACCCACTTTGTCAGCATGAAACCAGCCTCATAAATTTTTATTGAAATGAGCTCATTACTTTTAATTTTTACCGGCTCTTTAGAGATTCAAGGAATAGTTTTCAACTTTTGAAAAACAACCAATCAATTAAATATATGCATTATTATTAGGCGTGTGTATTGGCCTTTCCAAAGATACTATTGAACAATATATTGTTGACATTTAAATTATTGTTGTAGCACTTAATTCTGTGATTAATTAAGAACAAGAACATTTAGGCACATATTTTGTCTGTCGATGAGCAAGCTGTTCCCTGCTTCCTCTTTCAAGGTATAAACTTTATTCAGGACGTTCTGAGCATCTCATATCTACAATTAGCATTTCTCTGAGTGTAACAGATTCAGTTATCAACTTCGAGGAAATATACCTCCAGGTGGTAGAGTTCATTAAATGTGTAACTTTTCTCATAGCTGCACAGTACATAGAATTTTTTTTCAGTGATATGGTGAGAAAAGTACTTTTATAATAGTAACTCGCTGACAACATTTGAAGTGAAAATTGCCAGAGTTCTTGAATCTTTACACATTTCCGTGACTGATCATCATTTCCTTAGAATTCCAGAGGCTTGTGTGAATCATGCCTACAGGGTACATGTGTTAGACGTTAACGAGAAAATACTTCCCAGAAATCAAATGTAAGATTCTTAAAGAAAGCTTTTGAAGTGCACCTACAAAGTTGAACGATTAGAGCCTTGTAGAATAGAATGAAGAAATTATTCATTTGAGAACTAAAAAGTCGAATGACATAAAGGTATTTGCTATTTATCAAGCAGAATAATTGTTACAGCATAAGTGTAGCACCAACATCTTGGGGGGATATGTACTCTAGAAATGCTTAGTCATTAATGTGCAGAAATAATCTCTGGTGATAGGTCCTTTCACTAATGTACGTGGCTACAACTATCCTACCCTATTAAATATAGCTTAGAATAATTTTATATATGTATATATATATACACACACATGCAATTGCTACACAGTCAGAAGAATCACAATATCAGGCATTCATCTAAATGCATCAGTGCAACGAAGGTCTAATTTTATATTCACTGTAGATAATTCCTATCGTACGTGTCACTGAATTTCTCCCAGCTACAAGCAATCTTACCAACTTCTCAGCTGTAAGTACTTTTATGAATTTAGTATTTTTTTTTTTGCACTAGGATTCAGTATAATACATTCAGTATAGTCTTTCAAGTAGACCTCTGAAATTAAAACAACAACAACAAAAAATCCCCTAGTAAAACATACATTCATATATGTATGTAAAATTAGATTTTATGATACTGACAATTTGTGTATTACGTTAGACTTTAAAGTAAGTCTGGTCCTTACCCAGGGCTATATTGCTGCCCTTAATCATGCTACGTAGGACTTTTTTTTCCACAAGTGAACTAATTAAAATCAATACACAAAAGAATTCACCTCATTAGTAAGAGTGGTGGAACAGGGCACTACCTTGTTATTCAGGCACGGGTATTTAACAGACTCACAGATTTGACTCAATGTTGCAGTGTTGGTGCCATCACCCTAGGCGTTGCTACTATATGCAGCAGGGCCACATTAAGCTGTTTTGTCACCACTTACAATGAAGGGAGAAAATATGATGTTAAGGATAGTAAAATCACTCAAAAATGTACTCGTGTATTTTCTGGTTCCTGCAAAGTTTTTATACGCAGAATCATATATTGATTGTTTGAACGTTCTTGCGTAGGTTTTGTGAACGCCTAGGAAAGAATGAAGGCAAGCTGTCACGTAGTAAGAGGTTTAAATAAAGATCTGGTTAAAAACTGAAGAAAAGAATTGTAAGCTTGCCGAGATGACACGGTTGGTTAAGTTTTTCAGAAATTCTCAGTCAGTTTCTCCTTGAGCAGTCCTTTCTGAGACAGCTAACTGTTCACCAGTGAAAATCTGTGATCGTTTTGTTACCTTGGGTTAAGGGCACAAGGGGAATATTTTAGAATTTCTGAGTCTCCAGCACTGGGATTCTGACTGGCTAGGGAAGAGCCAGTTGTATGAATAGGTGTATAATAGCCATGTGTTCTTCATGTTTAACCCACAGTTCCAAAACCAGTTTTGAGTCACTTCAGTTCATTGCCAGCCTGTTTGTTTAAAAGAATGAATAAATTCCATGATCTTTTCTCCTGTTTTTAATATTCTTATGACGAGAAGCATCTGTAGCTTGCTTGCTACTATGAATTGTTAAACTTAGTTAGGTGTCATGGGAATAGTAATTGCTACTAAAAAGTTGGATCAAGTTTTAAGTCCAGTGGTAGTATCTGGATTTTTTTTTTTCTATTCTGGCCATCCATAGCAGACTGCTGAACTAAATTAAGAACAGGGAATCCAATATTTATGTATATGCAGAAAAGATAGCAAAGTAAACTTGAAATAGTCTTGATTTTAATTTTTTTATACACAAAAGATTAGTGCCTTGGGCTGTTTATATATTAAAGGATTACATTACAATCCACAAAGTCGTTCCTCTTCCCTAAATGATCCACAGTTTTGCTAAAATGTTTTGTGAAAATTTTCTCACCTGTTTTCTCTTCCCAGCCCACCCTGAAATTTCTGGTACAATTAAATGACTTTATCAGGTAACTTATTTGAATGTGGTACATAGGTGCATATGCTGTATTAATTTAAATGAATAATTGCTCCTACCAGAACTCAAAACATATTTCCACTGAAGATTAATAATAGAATCAGCTTTGGTAAAAAAATGGTGGAAAAAATATGCAAAACCAAGTAATGTGTGGAATAAGATAAAATTATGAATCTTTATGAGAAGATATAGAACACGTCTCTAATGTAAGGCAATATACTATTAATTAGATATAGTAAAATTAATTTTATACTGTTACTAGCCATTGCTGTAATACAGTGTTTACGTAAGGAGTAATAGTACTTTCACTGTGCAGTCGTAAAGACTGGGAACGTGGGCTTTTCTGGTTAGGAAGGTGCAGGCTTTGCTCATTTGCCGGGTACTCTGCACTGGGGGGAGGGGGGTATGAATTTTTATGACCATATATCCTGTTTCATGTTTCTCCTAAAATAAATGTTGCATTAGTGTCATCTGCTAGTGCAAGAGGTAGTTAAAGATCTATGCTAGTCTTTCCTAATAAATTTTTCAAATCTTTGGTTTTCTTATTTCTTCAAAGTTTTGTTTTCTCATTCCAGAACTCTTAAATGAATTTCACACCAAATTTGTTGTCTTTAAAAACGCTAATGAAAGACTTCTAACAAGTTTCTTCTGATATATGTGTGTGTGTGTGTATATATATATATATATAGCCAAAATACTCCTGTACTTTTAGTTTTCCTTATTCATCGAGTAAAAGAGGATGTACTAGCTAAGGTTACATCCTTGAGTGTTTCATAGATTAAAAANTTGTGTTTTAAAAAAAAAAAAAAAAAAAAAAAAAAAGACTAGTTCCTGTATATGTCTGGGAAAGCAACTATTCGTTTTGTTTACTTGTGGTTTTAGGTATATTTTTATTATTATTAAGGAGAAAGTACATAGTTTGTGTAAATCAGCTGGTGTCACTTAGATCAGTATCTGAGATGCTGAAACTATACACTTTGTAATCTCTAATCCAGAGGTTGTCGAATTTGTTGGAGGGATGTATGTTGAGTTGAAGACTTTAATCGTTCATTAAATCTGAAAATTTTGTAGCAGACTACTGGTAAATGCTGTATGTTCCCTACCAGTGATCATCCACCACGATTGCAACTGTCGTGAAAGGCTCTAAAACTGCCCAGCTTGTTATAAGATAGCTGGAGTGTTTGTTTATAAGGAAGAACTGGTAACACAAAACCATTTTTAGAATTTAGTATTTGTTCGGGTGTCATTCCCTTTGAAGAACATCTGTGAATGGCCTTTTGGAAGCGAGTAGTACGGGCTTGCCTTACCTGAAGTAGAGGCTGGCTTCTGTGGTAATGCTCGTGTGGAGCTCTGTGCAGCGCCGAGGTGAATCTCGGCCATCCCGGGCTTTGGACCAGCACAGTTTCCGTTTACAGAGTGTGTGTGTGTGTG
>VXAA01004470.1:421267-495348 GCA_013399115.1 Anseranas semipalmata
AAAAACCAAACATGATCAAGGAACTGGGAAGCTGGGAGCCCTTTAGAATGTGATTTTTAATTAAAATTTTAAAAGGGCTTTCTTTCTGAGGTGAAATTTGTTCAAATTCTTTGAGATGTGGAAGTCAAGGTTGAGGGGAAAAAGTCGTTTTTGTCAGTGTTACTAATAGTTGTATTGTTTTTTGCCTATGGCTAATAGTAAGTAGAACATCTAGCGGGATACTGTTGCCCTAATAGCTCTTCTTAAAAGGTGGTCTTTGTCCTCTTAAAAACAGACAAGGATGTGAGAAAACATTGATACTAGCTACCTCTGTGGCACAAGTTAGCTTTCTGCATATAAAATCTGTTCTTATTGTTGGTGCAGTCCTTAATTGCTGCTTAGGTGGAATTCTGTGTGTACTGTCAACATCTGCCCTACTCAGCAGCTAGGAAGCATCCCTTCTACAACTAGGAATAAAACACAGTGCATTTGAAATGCATAGAAATGCTTCCCTTCATGTGGAACAATTTGTGTTTGTTCTTTGCTGGCCTAATTGAATCTCTCCTTCATACACTGCTTCTCTGGGAGGGTGTATGGAGAGAGACTCCTGGCTTTGAAAAAGCGTTAGCTAGACTCACTGCAAACCAGTCTTCTGTACAAACCAGAACAAAAATTGAATTTGACTTGGAAACAAAACCACAGCAAACATTTTCATCCTGTAAGTTTTCTACATTGGCCTTCCTGATTCAGACAGATGCACTATTAAAATTCATTTCTAACGTGCACTTGAAGTTTTGAATTTACAACCAAATGTTTTCATATATGTAGTGGTCTAAAATAGGAATTCAGATCTACAGGCAGTTGAACTTGCATACAACTGTGTGGATGTGAGAAATACTTACTGATATGGAAGGTGTACTCTACACTCCTTAATTATTGTGCACTACACTCCCTAATTGCACACTACAGTAAAATGGTAATCTGGAAAAGAGTGGAAAGTTTTCTGTTTTCTTCTTCTTCTTCTTCTTCTTTTTTTTTATTAGCAATAAGCTTAGTTTTTATTGGTATTAATTTAATCTGTGTGTGACGTCTTCACCATGATTCAAGTACCAAGAAATGGTTGACCTATTTTAGAAGGATTTATGATAACTTTGAGTGAAGTGGCTAAGTATTCTGTTTCATTTGTCAGGGATGGTTTAAACTTGATTAGACACAGTACTTTTAGGAAAGTTGCTTGTTTACTTATTCTTTTAAAACACACATTTCTTGAAACAATTTAATCATATTTTGTATATTATTCATCCTGAAATAACTATGAAATTAGGAGACAGTTCTTTGCACGTTTGTCAATACATCTCCCTCTTTGGTAATGGGGGTCAGTATGATTATGTGAGGCAGAAATGGAAAAGATCCTTAAATACAAACCATAGGATCATAAACTAAAATAAAGGCACTGTCTACTGTTCTGTGGCTCTCGTATTCTATGACTAATGCTCATCTGGAAGAAAACTGGCATGCTCATTGATTGTCACTTGCATTATACCACCAACATAATCACATCTAAACTCCTTCGCAGGGGACTGTAACAAAAGTGGAAGTATCCCATATTCCTCGGAAATAAGAGCACATGAAATCCATATGAATTCATTTGCTGCCAAATAAAAGTATATATTACCTTTCTCCAGATTAAACAAATCTCTTTTCAATTGCATGACTGCAAACAGTTTGGGGGTATGTTTTATATTTTTCATATTTCTAGTAGAAATGGGTTCCCTGAGCAATTTATGTACTTCCAAGCATGATATTCAAACTCCTTACACAAAATATGTCCATCTCAATATGGATAGCTATACCTATAAAAGATATAGGTATTTCTGAAAAAAATACGTACAACATAATATTTTAATAAACACAACTCTGATGGGTTTAGCAATGATGCTGTGCACATTCATAGCTTTTTTTTTTTTTTTTTTAAGTCCACTGTGTGTGTCCACAACATAAAATTTTAGAATGGGAGAGTGTTGCTATCAACAGTTGGTGTATTTTTCCACTTTGTATTCAGAGACCTCACACTAAGATAAAACAAATTTTTAAAGGTTCTGAAAGGGAAACTTCTGTACTATTGTACTGGATGATAGATATCTCTTACTTTAAAGATATATGCAGAAAAAAAAACAAGACTATCATAATTCAAGGAATGTTTGAGAAGGCCCCACTAACAATAGCAATGAAGGAATACAATAATTCTTCACATTGTAAATGCAATCATGGCTAAGGAGAATAAAAACTTGCCAAATAACGTCATTTTTATTCAAAGTAATTTTATGTGATTGCATTTCACAAAGGTGCCTTAGCAGAGCAGATCTGCTGGTGAGAATGCTTCAACTACTCTAGAGAGACAAAAGCTGTGGAAAAAGGGAAAGTGATTCTTCCTGGTAGTGGAGGTTTTGAGCTCCCTGAATAGGACAGAGTTCTGTCCTATCTGTCCTTCTGGTTATCTTGGAAAACATTTCCAGGTATTTCACAGTTTTTCATATCGGACAACACTGCAGTCTCTGAGGTTAGGAGGCTGTCAGTGATGCGCTGCTGCATGAGTGGTTATAAAGCTTTCATGTACATTACTGACTGTCAATGAAACAGGACTCTTCACTGGTCTTACAGGCTAGAGTAAAACCTTAAGAGCAGTTTCAGCAATGTAAAAAAAAAAAAAAAGAAAGAAAAAAAGGCAGGTAACTGCCCAAACATTGGTATATGCCAGTCTGTTGATAAACGGTTAGAGGAGGTTGTGATTAATAAGAAGAAAGTGACATCAACAAAGTATTCATGTTTAGTGAAAAATGTTTCCAAGTGCTTATCTGAACCAGTGCTCTGATCTTAAATAACACCAAAAATGTTTCATTGGTGAGTGTTCATTTTTTATAATTATTGAGCTTTGAAGATGGAGGTGCAGTTTCATAAAGAATTATGAGACATTATTGTTGTATGAAAAGATTTTGTGGAAATGTTTCATTAATTCTGATAAAGAAACCCTTTTCCTTAATTTTTTCATTAACTTCAGCATTTACTTACAATTACAGTTGTTCAGTGAATACAATGGCAGAAATTAATAATTCATGCCTTTTGTCAGAGAGTACAAAAAGGGACATTTATTCTATCAAATGCAGATTTAAATGCACTATCTTTATTTTAACAAATATAGAAGTATAAATAGTGAGGACTGTTTATTTTACTACTTACAGACTTTTTTAGTTACTATATTGTGTAAGTGGTATACACATGAATGCAAAGTCCAGAACTGAGCGCGTTGTCCACCAGTGTGTTCATGTGAGTATATGAAAGAAAACTTTGCATTCAGATTAAGGTGCATGAAATATTCCATTAAAAATTATTTTGCAGAAAGCTGCTACAGATGATTCTAGAATTTGGGGAGGAGTGATGAGCTTTTAGAACAACCCTCCAAGAAATGTATCATTGGAGGTGTCTAAATTTTGTGTCTTTTCTACGGAGATCTAACTTGTTGGTTATTCTTTCATGGGCAAATAAACAGCTACGAGATAGCATTATAATATGGCAAACTATGAAAGGTCAAATTTTGAAATGTTAGGAGGCACCCACAAAACAGAAAATCCCAGTCTAATGTATACGAAAAGTTTGGATGAACCATGCATGCAGACAGGAGAAAAAGAATGCTCAGACTAGTATATAGCTTGAAGTTTACTGGGAAATGTCCACTTTTTACTATCAGTTCTTCCAGTCAAGATATTTTTGTCTCAAATAAGATTTTCTTTAGCGTAAAATTCTTTAGAATACTTTAGTAATCTCTTATTTTTTATTATCCCAGCAGACACCTAGGTGCAGATCCAAAAAGGTATTTAGATGTGTAAATCCTGCATATGGGTGGTAGTTGCAATCAAATGTCTCTGCCTCTGTTGTCTTGAATAGTTTTGTGCAAACCTACACAAAACAGTTTCTCAGAATCCGTCTTAATGGGAGCTTGTAGGTGCATCGTGGAAGTCAGGTATCAAACTACTTGTATGCCATCCATACAAAGTCTTACAACCTTTAACAGGATTTTAAAAAGTAGAATGATGGGCCAGATTTTCCAAAGTGACTCATTCTGTTTAGCCAGTCTGACGGACCTGAATAGCAAGGACTCTCTATTTCTCTTCAAATAACTATAATATAATTCCCATACAGAGTTGTATTCTCTGTAACAGTTTTCTCAACCAAGTCTGTTTTATGTTTTTGTATAAAGTAATAACATGCTTAGTTGAAAAGTTTGCTATACTTCACCTTTCAGAAGTCAACTCACAGTATTATGCGAACTGCATATATTTGAATTGTGAATTAGTCATGTAAAATATAGCTGATTTTCACATTTTGTGTCAATGTTTAAGCTAAAAGTTTAAGTGTAATTCATAGGCAGAGAACCTGTTTGAAAAATGCATCTGTAAATCCCTTTGAGCCAACTTCAACATCTTTGTTGCAAATGTGACATTAGTTTACCTTTGTGACTTGAAATCATGAGTGAAAAAAAGCTCATGGGGGGAAAAAAAAGAAAAAGATAAATCTGCATGGGTTCTGTTTTAAAGAAAGTGAAGGAGGGTATATTATGCTTTGTTTCCCCAAAGACTTTGGTAACGTGTATCTGAACTGTGCTGTATTTCGATCTAATGCGCTTTGGATCAACATAAAAATATGCTAGTATAGACAGCTACCTGCAGGATGGAGCTCTTAATTTACTTGACATAAGCATGCTTATTTGGCAGACTGTCTGTGAAGAACCCGTCATTTAAAAAAGTGTGAAATTCAAATTCATATATTGGAGAAGATGTAAGAAAATGTTCAGGGAGTCAATTTTACTAAAACTAGTTTTAAGCACTCGGAACAGGAAACCATTTACCATGGACGTTAGATCTTTCTAATGACTGTCTAACTAGAAACAGGCTATCTTAATTCTCAGCCCCGAGCAAGTACAAATGGCCTTGCTTCCAGACTTCATTACAATATTTATTGCAATTTGGATGGAAGACTTTTGACACCGTAGTCATAAAAATTACAGGGGACCACTTATCTGTGTTTGATATGAGACAGAACGTAGACCTGAAAGTTCCAGTCTCCAGCAGGCTTTAACATTACCCTTTAATGGTTTTGACGGCCAAGGACCTCTCCAAATCAAAAGCTAGTGGTGGTCCAGTAAACTTCCTTCAAATATATACTTTTTCCTTTCTTCTGAAGAAAACTAACTGTATAGTGCTCCTATTGATGGCAAGAAATATATAGCTGAACTTAAGCATAACCAAGCAGGCAGTGAGTACAGTTTGTAATTTCAGTTTAAGTAATTTTTGTAGTATTTATTATATGTTTTTGTATTTAGTCCTACAAAATGTTGCTGAGTATTATAACTTGTTCTACAAACCACAATTAAAATTGTTCTTTCATTAGCCTTAGGGATTCCTAAATTTATATTACCTTTAGGCATGACCATAACACCGTCTCTTGAAGGACTTCAATATGGTGAAATCTGTCCAAATTAATAAATTAATTAATTAATTAACAATTAGTAGTTTCACAATAACATTTTATTTGACAGCTTCCAATCAAACATTGTGAACTAAGACAAACTAACATATACCAATAGACTGAGTAGAAAAAAGAAGAATGATGCATTTACCTGCAAAAAAAGTCATTTCCAAGCCAATCTCCATTGTTTGGAGATTGTTAATGGGACAGAGTCTTTCATGCTTTGCTCCTGGTTTTGAAATTGAGTCCTGATCAGCAATGAATGGAATCTGCTTCCATCCAGTGGTTTTACAAAAACATTGGTAGAATGAGTTTCTGGTCTCTTCCTTGGTTCTGGCAGACAAAAATCATCATTGTATTGAATCTAACTTTCCTACTGGCAGGCAAACTGTGAGCACAATTGAACAGAAATGCAGAGAATTATCCTTTGCATCATGGTTGTGGCATGCTATCAGGATGCACAGGGATGCCAGCCTGGAACCTCATTTTGTAGCTAATTGTTGCACATCATGCCACTTTCCCTAAATTCAGCACTGTTAAGAGACAATGCATTTAAGGCTTTTTTTAAATGAATTTACGCTAGAAATATGCAGTGGTATTATCCAGATCTGTTCTCCTGGACATCTTGTAGATGTGTGGTAAGAAATGCACACATTCTAAACAATACAAAGAAAAGAATTAATGTTCCTGTTTTACAGACAGTCTATTCAGAAGCAGTGTTACTCAGTGTCACTGTATCTGAACTCTCTAACAGAAACAGAAATTTAGTATTGTCCTGGCTTCAATTTTCCTTTCCTGTGCTTAATAAGAACACCCAGATTAGTGATGGTGCGTATAGACAATATTTGTTTCCCAGAAGGCTTACTTATTTTTTTTCCTGAAGTATAATGGCATGTCTCCTGTCCTGGCTCTTGGTTTTGTAGTTCAAGAGAGTACATCCATCTTACTTCAGATATATGTAATAGCTGTATCTGTGTGTTTGCCATGCATGGATGTAACAGCAATAGTGAAGAAACCAGTGTTTAGGGATGAGTAATACATGTAGGCTTCTGCCTGTAATTCTGTAGGTCATGTCAAATTGTTTCCATTCTGCTAGCAAATTGTTTCCATTCTGCTAGTTTTAAGGATTCTCATGGAGCCAAAGTTATCATGAACCAAGATGATGTTACTTTCAAAGCTCTCATACACAGAATATTTTCCATTTTGATTTCTAGACATCCTCCATATTTTCTTTCTGTGTACTTTTGTGATACATGTTTTGTGAATTACAATATATTCCTTTAAATAACTAAAATAAAGGCTACTTAGTAATAGATTATTACAGCCTTTCCCTGCTGCCAGGGATCTCCATGAGAGCTGATTCAATGCTGCAACACAGAGAGAAAATATTCTCAGGACAGCATCAAGTTTTTTCTTTCTGTAACTATCCATTTTTTCATATTATCTACCTCTTGAATTATGAGAACTAATTCTTGTGTTTTGTAGCCATTTTGCTCACCTATAGATGTATTGATTGTTACTTTCCAATGTATCCTAAAACTTTGAAATTTTGATAAAGATCGAAAGTGCATTCCCTTGGTTTCAAATTCAGATTCCTGAATGTTATTTGGGAAATTATTGTGGACTTCCTACAGGACCACTACTAATTATCTTCCAGAATGAATTTTTCTGTGTGGCAGTTACTTTATAATTTTCAGGCAAAACTGATATTTTTTACAAAATCTAATAATTAAAGAAACTGAACAGGAAATGATTAACCACTTCTTTCATCATTATAATATTGAAACTTGCATTAGGCTGTTTTTTACAGGTATTAAAATTAGTTTTCACCAGTACAGAATCTGTAGTTTGATCTGTGTTATGAATATAGATGGATTTTTACAAAGTTATTATCGCTATTAAATTTCCATGGGAACATTTACCTAAGTGAAATTTGTCATGTTTGTAAATGTGTATCAGAACTTGCATGAAGTATTACATAATATGAAGACATTCTTGTGACATAGCTGATGATTAGTGAGTGCAAAGGGCGGTTTTGTTGTTAAAATTCAGGTGTCGTTTAAACTATAAAAATAAGTTACTCATTTTGGCCTATTTCCTGTCCTCTTTCAAGTTGAGTTTATATCAACAAATAATAGAGATGGTATCTGCTCAATATTCTGCAGTTGTCAGTGTGTAAAATATTATTCAAAAGGGAAGGCTGCTCTAAGCAGTCTGCTTTTATGCCGGCTTAGGCTACTCTGTTGGGCTACTTTTTAGGGAAAAAAAAGTTCCTTTTGTCAGAGTAGCTCAAAAATTAGTAAACCTTTGAACTATGATGTCAATACAGAAAGCACAAACAAATATAGTGAAAAACAATGAATTATCTTTCCTTTTGTTTTCTTGTCTCAGATTTTCCTTTATTACCTCATGTCTTTCAGATAAATAGTTTAAGATGTTCCTAATACTTAGGCAACATAAATGTAATGATAACTTAACATGAGTTAATCAGGGACTGTTCTTCCAGTCAGTTTTAGAGCAATGTTTTACTCAAGCACCCAAACCCTAAAAGCAATGTACTTACTGTTCATGTAAATTAATGTTTTTCATTATGAAGATGACCTATATTAATAGTAACTGCAGGCTCAGTTAAGAGCACGTGTGATCAATTTCTAGTTTAAGGCTGTAAGTCACCACTGTTTCCCATATACACAGGACAATAAATATTTATTCACTTACACTATTAAATATAAGCTATTAAATAGTAGAGCCAGAACAGTGTGTCCACTGGTGTACCGAGGTTAAGAGTTGGAAGTTAAAATTTTTGCCCATATCAGATTATTGTCACAAAGTTTGGCATCGTCAGCCTTGGTCTTTGTCATTGATCCATCTTTAGTTTGTCCAAGCACACCTCATGCTGACCGATAACACAGTAACCAGATTCAGATTATTGAACGATGGAAACCAAATTATTTCATCATTCATCTTGCTGTTTGTTTAGTCAAATTCCTGCATTAATTCTCATTTTAAAAACAAACTAGCTATGCAGTTGATATTATGTAAACTAGGCCTAGTCTTTATTCCGTAAGCATCTTTGGAAGCTTGTTATGCTTCATTTATACTCTGAATTTGATGTTTACATATCCCCAATGTGCTGTTTTGCTGTTTCTGTATTTTAAAGCTACCACTAATGTCTTAACCTTACTTACCAAGCATTTTATTTAATCGCTAAAGCTGATTTTTATTTCCGAGTTTAAGGAGCTCTTATGTAGTCCTTTCTTTTAATGGATCTCAGAGTGCTCCATAAAGGAAAGTACATATTCTTTCTTCTTCCATGTGGAGCAACTGAAGCAGAGGGAGAGGAAGTGGTGTTGAAGGAATTTGGGAGTAGAGCTGAGATCTAATTAATTCACATAGTTAAATTAGGAACTTAAAAATACTGTAGGAAGTTTAATTGGGGCAAGAAATGCTTTTTAAAGTGGGCATAAATAAGGTAGGTAGTTCAACCAGGTTAAACCTGCTTACAGTGGTTTTGATTGATCCAGTGCATGGCATCAATTGTAGGCAAACTCTGGAATTTCTAAGATTTAAATGAAGAGTCTAAATTAGTGTAATTTATAGTTTTAGTAGAAAATAAGGTCACACAGTATTCAAAGTAAAGAATCCTTTTGCTCAGAACGAGGCAGTATATTTAACAACATAGTCTTCGTGAAAGAAATCTGCTACTCTGACTAGGATTTGAAAACTTATTCAGCTTGATCTGGTTTGGACTGGACTGCTCATTCTTCTTTCTCCTAATGTGATTTGGAGAAGTATTCAAGAATTTGTCACTGAATAAATATTTTCATTGTGTTAATTAGCAACTAATGTTCACATTTTATCGCATCGGCCATATCTGTTATTACAGTCAGCAACAGGACCGTTACATTTACTTGCTCCAAGATGCATTTTACTTAATTGGTCAGTAGGATTAAAAACATTCTGATGCAGTGAATGCATTTAATGGCCTCACACCTCACTTCCCATAAAGCTGTATTTCTATTCCTGTTCTGCATCCTTTTAAAGCACTCACCAAGAAATTTACTGATGTAACCAATTAGACTACAAAAGAGGTGAGATTTCAGAAGCTGTTTGAGAATTACTGGCCCCTTTCAGATCTACAGCAAAGGAAGCTTATTTACAACGTTAACTATTATTGCCTTTATGTGTTGTTTAAAAGTTTGGCTGAAATTAATTTCATTTGCAGTAATTTTCTTTTAAGATGAGAGTTTAAGTGGAGCTCAGGATATACACACAGATGTTTTGCCTAGGCTTTTTGAGTAGAACTGAATTTCACCCATGCTAACGTTTGTGTTAAGTTAAATCAGTGAATAAATTTGCAGATTCTCTCTATAGACACGTAGTAGGAAGATCTTTTTTTGGTGTCAGCTGGATGATACATCTGAGCTAGGATTATTTAATTACAGTGACCGTTTTCAGTTCTTTATATCATCGATTACTGAATTAACAACTTTTTTGAAGTAAATGGACATCAGATATGCTGAAATATTCCAGTATGTCTTTCAGCTTTATCACATTTTAGAAAGTCTAAACGTAACAGAGGGTAGGTAGCAGAGGTATCAGCTTCACCGTTAACAAGTGAGCAAGGGAAACTTTCCAAAAAGGGAAAGTTTCTTCTCTCTAGGCTTTGAGTTTGTAAGAAAGATTTTACCTTTGACTAGTGCAGTCCTTTTCTTCACTTTTGGTGATAAAGCACCATGAAGTCCCTGTTGTTTTATAGCATAAACATTATAATAGTGTTTAGAGTAAGTGGCTAGGTAAGTGAAATAGCAGAATCTTCATGGTGCTTACGTATCACTGTGGAGATACAGCTGTTGCACTATACCTTTCTTTGGGTTCATTTATTGTTAAATTCTGTAATCTTCCATAAAAACTAGATATCTCCAGGGACTTGAGTTATATTTTTAGTAATATATACCCTTCTATATTTTGCTGTGTGCACTTCTCATGTAGATATTATTTTTGAAATAAACTGTCACACTTTGCCTTCACTAAGAGGTGGAAATAATTCTGGGCAAAATACTTTATATATGCAAGACACCAGGAGAAATGGACTTGTAGCAGTGTTTTTCACTTGTTGCTTGTGTTAAAAATAAAAACTTAGTATTAATTACACTTAAGCTGACTTCAGGATTATATCCTAGAAGAATTTTAAGGACTAACATAAAAAAGCTCCTTTCTAATAGCCTGGGAAAGTAAAGTAAATGCAGGTGATTGGGTGATCATATTTCACCAATTCATTGAAAACTATTGAATATTATGCTATGAAGAAAATTGTTTTCTCTAAAGAGAGTTTTGAACGAAATATGAACATCCAATTTCATGCACAAACAAATGAACTTGAGATACTCTAAGTTCTGTAACCTACACCTTCTTACCTTTCTGTTTATTCGTTAAAGGCCATTGATTCACAAGGAGGATAAAATCAGGCAGTTTCATGCTGCAATAAGCTGTTTATTTGTTTAATTTTAACTGACAAATCCAATAAAAAATTTATAAAGTTTCATTAATAAGAGTAGGCTATAAAGGGTACCTAGTTATGTTCAGATGTTCAAAAAGTTTCCGATTACACAGCTGTCTATCCTTCTACGCCTGCAGCAGTTCATGCTATTGCTTGTGCAGCATTTTGGCAATATGTACAATATCAAAGGCATCATCTCAGTTAAATTATGCAGAACTGACATTGTGTTAACGGCCAATCTTGTTTTTAGCAAGAGTAAGATGGGAATTTTAGTAGTGAATTTCTGTGGCTCTTTCAGAATGGGCTACAGGGAGAATTACATTAATTGATTATATATTTTGTTTCTAGTTAACAGGACATGAGTATTATACCCAGATGCTGTTCTTCATCTTTGACTTGTGCTTGTATGTGGTCTTGCTCTGTGCATTGCATTTATATTGTACACGTTTCTTTTGAATGACATGAAATGCATAGTAAAATGTTAATGGCATAGGGTGAAAACAAGTGCTAATACTTAACAAGAAATTTTAAAATGGGCTTGTTTTTAAAAGGTGTGGTTTTGGGGGTCACAAGATGTGTAATGTCTTGCTAATGCGTAAGAGGACTCTTAGCTGTCTCCTGTCTGCAAAAGTGTCTCCCCTGGCTAGGTGGTTCCAGACGTAGCCGTCTTTCCAATGCTATTGCTTATACCAGGGCCTTGAGTTGGCTCCGGCTGTTCTGCAGATCTGCCTTTCTTCCCATGTGCCTTTTATCAAATACAATTCTGTGAAGTCCAGTAATATTTCAGTTAGTTTAACTGAAGTCCTGTATAGACCACATTGCCATTTAATGGGCTAACACTGTAACGCTCTTTTCTTAATACCAAGCTCCAAAGCTTGTCTTAAAATGTTATGCTGACAGGTTCCAAGTAGGTCCTAAAGTGAGCAGAAGCTCCGGCTTCTGTTACGTTGGAAAAGGACCTGTTTCTGAAGTCATTAAAACACTTCCTACCTTTTATTTTCTCAGTAAGTTTCCTATGTACTGCATTTCCTGAAAAAAGTGTATGTTTTCCTGAAAATCTGTATAGTCTTTTTCTTTCTCTATTGAAGAGGGAAGATCACTTTGTATTTGTTTTATACAGGTTTTTGTTTTTTGTTTACTGCTATCATTCAAGTGTTGAGACAGCATATTGTACCTAGGTGATCTGGACTGTGATCTGGATTAATACGTCGGTTTCCATGTTGCCAGTATTAATAACGTATTCTCCTTCTACCAGACTTCAGGCACATTCCATCTTAACCCTCTGTGTGTCATGCATCATATTTCCCCCGCCAAATCTCTCTCACTTTTGAATCATTTTGGATTGTCAGTTTTAGGTGTCTCTAGGCCAGTGGTTGGCAGGTGTTGATCAAAGTATTTGTGCAGGAACCTAAGCAGATGCTTTATTGCATTTTATTACATCTATTACCAAATAAGACCATAGTAATATACTAGTCTCTTCATTAACAAAAAGTGGAGGGAAGTCTAATTTTGTAAATAGGAATGTGTGGTGTGAATGAATCAATATTTTTAAACTTGTGAATAGCTTCATATCCTCTTGAGCCCTGGGGACTTTTTTGTATACCCTATCTGTGCAATAAATTGCTGGGGTAAACAGCCAAGTCTCCAAGAGAATTTTTCCTCAAGTTAGGTCACACGCCAACAGCCTGACTTTTGAAAATGTGCCAGATTCAAAGAATAAATGTCATCTCTGATGTGATAGTTAAGGTCTGTCAAGAAGCAGAAACCTGTAAGTAGTGATTCAATTCCGTGTTTTCTTTTCTTTTCATTCTCCAAACAGCCTCTGTTTCTAGTGGCAGATTTAATGGTATGATTTACAGCTCTAAAAGACCTTTATCAGGGCCAGAAAAATGACAAACAATAAATATATGGAGCATTATGTTAACAGCCACCACACAATACCTTGTCAGTTACAGCTTGATAGTGATACATTTTAATTTTGTCTTTCATAAAAAATCTTGGCATGTATGCCTCATTTGAACACAGACTTGGAAGTCAAGTGTGTCATCCAACCATGCCGTTTATCACCCTCTATATTTTTTGTCCTTTTCACTTAATGTCATCTCTATGGCAACAGGCATCGCCCTGGAAATCATTTTCAAAACAGCTTATTTGTTTGAGGGGGCCCGACTGAAGTTCCAAAATGTTTGTTTAGAGGAGCAGGTTTAGTTTATGTTTAATAATAATTCTGAAGGGTCTCATGGAAGCAGTACCAAACTAGAGAGAGAGAGATTAGGAGTTATCTTTGCTGATATGATTAACGTCTTTGTGTGGTGCAGAGAGTGACAGTAACAGCAACAAACTGACCTTTGTGCTTTCGTCTGCCCCCAGCCAGGTGTCCCTCCCAACAGACTAGCACGGGCTCCTTTCTGGGCAGAACCGGAGTCATTGCCATTGTGCTGGTGGAGGGTCACTGCCACCCACCTCGGAGAGCAGCAGGCTTTAATCCTTCTGGAATTCTGCATATGGTCTCTGACCAGAACTTTACCAGGAGCTAAGTACAGAGGAAGGATTTGCAGTTTGGACCACTATACTTAAGAATGTGCCTAGGGTTTGGTTTTGTTGGTGTTACGTACTTTGATTGCTGTGGATCTCAATATGCATTTCAGTGGAAATCAACAGTACAAATACTTGCAAAACTGAATCTTTAATGGGCGGCATCTGTTTGAATCTGCCACTGGCCATTTTTAGATATCAGGAGGTAAAATCACAGATAGATGATCCTAATACTGTTGATTTTTTTACACGTGTTACAATTTTCTTGGTCTTTTAAATGCTGTGAGTATTTAACTGGATGAATCCTGCAGATAGCATCTACAAATGCTCAGTACCTACAAAGAACTAGAGACCAAGGGGTTTTTTAAAACATAAGAGTGCAGAATACTTTGACAGGCACAGTGCTTTTTAGAAAATAGTGAGTAAAAGACAGCGTGAGTAGAAGACAATAGTGAGTAGAAGACAAACTCATGAGTCGCAAGAATTCCTATAATACTCGCTGAACTTCACAACTTTCCTCCCAGGTGACAATGTTTGTACCAGACAGGAGTTGTACAAGGGGAAGCCAAGCCCGGTGGCTCAGAAGATAGCGGTGTGCTCACGGCAAGCACAGTGCCTGCCTGGGGAAGGGCTGTGAGCCTCGGCTGCTGCTGGGAAGGTGGGGTTCCTCTGCCCCTCGGCCACGCAGCCGGGACAGAGCGGTAGAGTGAAGAAGACTTTGTGCCTTTAAATATTCTCCTACCTAAAAGCTTTCTACTTTAAATGGGAGTCTAAGATAACTTTAACAAGAGATAAATAGGTCCTTACCTATGTAATCTGCTTTGTTTCTCATCTTCCTTACTGTATTGCTGTGAAACAAAATTAATCAGGAATAGAAAGCTATTTTTCTTACAGAAGAGGTGATTTTGCTAAGACTCTGGGTTTGGATTATGTCCCAACCATGAACATAAAAATACGTATGCTTTTAGTTGAATTTTATAAAAAAGCAGGTGATTAATTATACTGCTTCTTGTTTCTGGTTTATCGAACATTTTGTTCAGTTTAAGGTAAATTACGCTGTTTCCTCTCAGACTTCTGTAAATTGCATGATCAGTGTAGCTGCATACATGGTCTTTACAATTTCAAGAGCTAGGCTAATTTATTTATAAAACCTCTTTAAATGAGGAAATTCCATCTTAAGCACAGGGTGGCTTTCTGTTTTCTTTAAGTAAAATGTTGGTGAGCTTATGAAATGTTTTCTCTATGTTTAGTAGTTATGGAAAAGCCTTAAGTTATTGAAAATATTTTTCCTTCCCCTATGTTCCTTTGCAGCCAAATGCAGCTCACAGGGCTGTCCAATGTGAACAATGTTTGCCATTGGCAATTTTACACTGAAGCCTTGTAAAGTATCAGACGTGCATAGTCATGGTTATGAGCACCTGAAGTAGCCATTAAATCAGCCCCCAGACTTCTAAATGTTATATTTAAAAAAAAAAAAAAAAGGAATTAAACCCCACTTCCTTTATCAATAGATAGTCACAGATGCATGCATTTGTTTCAGTGATGTTCTGCACTGGGAAAGCTGCAGCAGTTATTCTTCAAAACTCATTTTTAGTGATGCTGCTCAAAGATTTAGGGGAAGGGAGTCTGTCGTTCTCCTTCCAGTATCAAGCAGGTCGGTGCTTGCAAATGCACACATGCACGTTTCCATTTCTTAGCACCTGGTGAGAGGAACTTGCCTTCAAACCACCCGGTGCATGAATACAGGAAAGCAGCAGATGAAAGGAATTATAGCAGCTTTCCACATCATCTGGGTTGATGGCCGTCATCACTGGCAGCTTGCTGTGGAGGACTGGTTCAAGAAGGGATTATATGGAAAATGGACTAGTGAAAGATATGGGATAAAAAGCAACCCCAAGGGAAGACCTCCTTTTTGGGATTTTGCCATTATGTTAACTAATGGATTTTAGTGGTTTCCTTCCTTCACCGTAAACAGACACGCACATAAACACACGTGTATATTCAGACTTCTAAAGGAGGGGGAGGAGAAGTAGCAGTTTTCTTTGCAATAATTCAGAGCATATGGTTAAAAAAAATAAAAAATTGTTTGTTATAGCTCATGGGCTTATGATGTTTAAATTAAAATAGATTTTCCTAAATAAAAATAGTCTTTATGACATATGGCTGTTAAAAAAGGTAACATTCTGTTTCTCAGCACTGTTAAAAAGTAATGTTTTTTAAATGTTTTATACCACCTTGGCTTTTTGGCTGGCATTCAGCAGAACTGAAACTTGCCAATCAGAAATAAATTAAAAAATAAAAAAGCATAGATGATAAGGTATCTACGTAGCCCAATTACAGCTTCTTAGTCTTCCCATTCTATTCTTAGTCATTCCCTGGATTTTTCTACTTCCTTTATAATTTCTTAGGAACTTTTCTTTTTAATTTTTCTTTGCATAAAAAATTTAACTCAATACTTAAAAAAAAAAAAAAGTGAAAAACAGCTAGTTGTGAAATGATGGCAGGGAATGTTCTTGATGATGTCAACTCTCGTTAAAATTGAGCAGATTGTTTCCACAGCAAACATCTAACAAAGCAGAAATCCAGGTGCTTTCCTCCTTTCCACTCACCTCTCCTCTTTTACTAAGTTTGATTTTTTTTTTTCTTCCTTGCAACATTAATTCTTCCTTCATTAATCTAGGGAATATAACAGAATTTGATGGGTACTCTAACCTTGCTACGTACTTGAGTAGACTATAGTAAATAATCCTATAAGATTTTGTGTCCTTGTTGACAACAGTATGTGCTACAAATAATGAATATAACCTCTTTCGATACTTTCTGGGCCAGAGGTTCAGATGGGCTGAATATCTGAAGTTCCCACTGATTTTAACAAGTGTTATGAGTGCAAAGCATTTCTGTTAAACAGATGCAGCTTTTAAATTTTTGTATAAATCAATTTTTTTTTTCTATTCAGCTTATTTTCTTTTTGTAAGCAGAGTATTAAATCATAATAATTGATTTTATAACTTTATTTGGATAAAGAGAAGATGCTGTGTCTTACATTTTATATGCAATGTGCACATAAATGAAACTTTAATGCTTTGCAGTTTTAGCTCTGCAAACAGTAAATTGAAACTGTGCAGAAAAAAAAAGTGCTGGTATACTTTTAAGAAAAACAATTTGAAGTTTGCATTTATGATGCTAGGACACAACTAAGGACTCCAGATAGAACCTGTGATGCTTGTGACATGTTTTCATATTAGAAAAAGGGAGAAAAGTTGCCATTAATTCTATTTTGTTTGACCAATTAAAGAACACCACCTTCTTTCCTGATGGAGATTTATCGGTGCAGGAGTGCTGAACCAATCGTTTACAATGTATCCTCCTCTCAAATTAGAAATGCACTAACCATACCCGGGCTCCTTTTTTAGTATAGTATTCTAAATCACCTGAAAATCAGTCATATGAATTATGGAGGAGCTTTTTGTTTCGTGTTTTTTTCCCAGAGGCCTCCTGTGTGAGGGCTAGGTACCACGGACAAAAACTCAGCATCGTGCTTGTTACTTTGTCTTTATTCAGACAGATGCAAGCCCAAGTAAGGGGGCAGACTGAGATCTTGGCCAAATATATCATTGAGAAAACTCTCTTTCCTGGTCTGACAAGTAAGGTATTAGAGTTTCTGAGACGCAGATTTGGCAGGCACATTGTACTACATAAAATCTAACGTTCATTCAAATGTATTTATTGTAAACTTTTACTCTGCACCTGCCTTTCCGGTTCTTCAGTGTTGGAAAGCATTTTAAGAGTTTAAGGCAAGTTGGTCTTTAAAGTTAATTGTTAGCCCTGAGCATTGTTTTTTTGGTATAGTTTGCTATAGATAGGTGATTTTAAAGACTAATCCCCAAAACTGCCTCTGGCAAATTTTCACCAAGTCTTTGATATCTTCTTGAAGTTTGAGTGCAAACAGGTCTGTTCTTCAATTGTGCAACTCCAGAACCTGATGGCTTCAGATTGCCGAAATACAAAGTGGTGCAGCAGGGCTGTACCAGTGAAAGGGAAGCTGCAGAGGTAGAATGAAGTGTTTGGGCAACAGTGAGATCTTCAAAGGTGGAACTCCCAGTATGTACTTTCACCTTTCTGTTCTCCTGAGAAGTCACAGTCAAAAGGTTCTAAAACATGCAGCAGCAGCTGCAGAAGACGCTGCGTTCTCTAGAGAGAACAGCCCTTGTTGGAGTCTCAGCAGTTCTGTCTCTGAGACAACTCTGCACCAAGAATGAATGGTCTTTGAGACAGACTGCTTGGTGCACTGTACCAAAACACATAGAGGGGTTGCTAAATTTTAACAACGCTAGATGAGAAGTTGCCAGAGAGGAGAGAGAATAGGAGGAAGTAAACTGGACAGGCATCAGAATATTTTCCCCTTTTTCCAGGGCACAGTTGATGAGGAGTTTCAAAAAATTAAAAAGTTTCAAATTGGAAAACTGCAAAAAACAATTCCCATTTCTGCTATCTGTAATCATTTCTCCCTTTTTAAAGCCACTTAAGACATTAAAAAAGAAATCCATTTAACTTTTATTTCAAATTATGAAACATTTTGAAATTCATTTACTTTTGATATAGTGCATTTTCCATCATTTAACAAGCTGCTTAGGTTCACTGGAGATGATGTATACCAAGTGAAATCAGTCTGACATAGAAAACAAGAGAGCAGGGAGGTAAGTGTGTTTTGTTTTGTTTTGTTTTTTGACCATAAACTTACCTTAATCTTAAAAACGTTTACATTGTAGGTTTAAAAAAAAAAAAAAAAAAAGTTGAGTCACACAGGGAAATGAGATTTTTTTAGTAAATTTTCACTTAAAGGCAAACTGTATTCTTAAGATTACCATACCTCACCATAGCAAAGATTGTACACAGCGTACGTTGTATTTTAGAACTTCTAATTGTAGAATATTTTTAATTTCAACCTCTTGTTTGAGGAGCTATTTTCATACACAATCGTAGTTAGCTGGAAGTAAGCACAGCTCTTTAAATAGCATGAATCCAAAATGTTCAAGTAGTTAGCTGTGGTTTTAATTACAATGAGCTTGAATCATCATTTATTATGTTTTTATGCTAATAATTTCATTCCCTTGGAGAAGAGCCTACCTTTCCAAGATGAAATGTGAATAGTTACCACTTTTCCTTCATCGAAAAACGATAGCTTACTTGAAGATATGGCACGCATCATGGATACGGATAGGAAGGAAAATGTTGTTTTGGCTTTAATTTTGTTCAAAAAAATACAGTGGAAAAATCAAGAACTTTGGTCTGTTTTGATATTTAAAAAATACTATTTTTTAAAGTTTTCTAAGTAAATAATCCATTCTCAATTAGGTCTAGTTTAAAATTCAGTACTGCTATAGGACATGTACAGTCTGTTTTCAACACAAACTGCTGCTGCTTTTTGAATCCCATAGTACTATAACAGTAGAGCCTAGTCATGAAAATGACGGTATTGGTAAAAATGTCCCACGCACCTCATATTGCTCGAGTTTATATTAATACTGGTAGCAAGCTCTGTTAAAGAGCAAAAGAGAAATAACAATAACAAATTGTTCTATTAATCCCTTAAACCTCCAAAAGTATTAGGATTAAAAATATAGTCAGGTGGAAAGGCTAATCAAACATTCCTATATATACCAGACCCTGTTGTAGCAGATGCTTGAGGTGTTTTGCCACACGTATGCATAATATGTTTGCAAGTCAACATCTTCATTAGTGCTTCCATTTGTGTTTTACAGTCAAGAACGTGGTTGTGCTCGTGTAACTGAGGACCCCACTATATCGTAGGTGGAAACTGGATTTCTAATAACAACCTATAGTGGCACATCTGCTTTCACAAAAAAAAAAAAAAAAAAAAAAAGCATGTTCAGCTAGCTTGAAAGCGATCTTTTTCAGAACACGTTCTTTATTTATATTTTCAAGCCTCCTGCATATGATGTGCACATACTTTTTCTCTGTGTGCACACATAAGAGTAGTCTTGGCATAATAAAGAAGAGCATACAGAAATTTTCACACAACAAGCTGTAGAGATTTTGTTGTGTATGAACAACTCTTCTTCCCATAGCTTAAAGCAAAACATAAATTTATGCAGATATAAATCATAGGAACAGATTTACACTTCTGTCTTAATTCTCCTCTAAGTCAAAGCTGCTTTGCACAGCTTTCCTTCCTGCTGTTGCTGTAAGTGAATGACCAGAACAATTTACCTCCCACTGTACGCCATGAGGATCGCTCCTGTGCTCCGTGCGCACGGTGATGGCACAGGCAGCATAGCTAGTGAGGAGGGGGTGGGACTGGGTGTTCCCTGAATCTCCAGCACGGTAGCCCGCTGTAGCGATACTGTGTTTGATGACTTCTCTCTTATACACCGAGAACTAGCCCAAATTTGTAGGCAAAGTAGTGAACAAAGGGCATCTTTGTGCATTTTTTTGAGCCATGTTTGGCTTTTTCTTGTGTAGTGGATGGGCCTTCAAAATAAACAAGCCTAAAATCCTATGGACCCAGAGGCTTGTGGGAATTGCAACGCATACTTGCTAATCTGGCAAACTTTAGATGGATGTGTACTTGTGGTGGACTTCTAGTTACTAGTATGAGAAATATGTTTCATGCATGTAGACCTGTCAGTCACTGTTTCTTCCCATGGAGCAGTTATTTTCCACCACGACATTTAACTCACTGCAGTATTTCCCTCATGCTAGATAACCTGTGTGATTGCCACCAAATGTCTTTTCCTATCCTGGACTCAGCAAAATTGAGATTCAAATTGGAGATTTTGCGTGTTGTCATGCTGTGTTTCCATATGGGTGCATCCTGAAGCACTACACTGTGTGGCATCTCTATTACCACAGCTAGTTTCATATAAAGGATGTGCTGGAGATTCAGCTGTTGATAAAAACAGAGGAGCAATGATCCTTCTTAGATGCTTGTAGGAGGAAGCATAAGAGATTTTTATGACCTCTCTCATCACCACTATGCTAGGCTCTTAATAAAAAGTTGCAATTACTTCTTTCTAAAACATTGTTTAATTTTATTTCCATTTAAGCTGTTTATCACATCATCTCTGCTATTTCTCTATTATTTAGTTTGCACTCCTTTAGATTCCAGTACAACTCTAGAATATCTGATATAACAGCCAGTAAATGTTGTTCACGTGGTCATAAAATAGGATTTGAGCTGTTAGCATACAGTTTGGCAGCACAGTATATTGTTGTTCATAGCAGTTTATAGATGCACATAGTAAATTTCAGCTTTACTTGTTGGCTGCAATTTGATTCTTAAAGATAAGGACGTTTGGTACCGAGTGCCTGAAGGCAATACCTTTTTAAGTTGGCTGACCCCCGAGAAGATGAGCAAGTGTGATCATTGCGAGTTCCTTTTATCATTGTCAGTTTAATGAATGTAGATGAAACCTTCATCGTTGATGCTGACATTGACTCTCAAGAGAGATGAATCTAAGTCCATCTCAGATGACTACTCACAACTTTGCTTTGCCAAGACTCACTGCATCTGAAAATCATTGATCTGGTCCACAAGTCTTGCTGCTTTAAGAGAAATGATTCTCCAATTTGTGCTAATTCCGAGACCATAGTCATAGGTCTTAAAAGGGTGTAGATTTTCTGTATTTGATTTTCATTAATACCATATTAGACTAAATTATCAGTATACCAGATAAAGTCACTATTTACTTAGATGATTTGACACATTCAACAGAGTGAAAATATCAAAACAAAAGGATGAAAGAATGTTTAAAGGAACATAAAGGAGAGTAAGTGCCAGAGTAATAAACTCTAGCTACAGTGTTGGTTTCTTTTTTTTTTTTTTAAGCAATGTTGCTGATCTAATTGAAGTAGGGGGTAATTCAACAAGGAGATTTGATGCTTATATTGACCTGTTTTTTTAGCCCTGTCTGTTTGTTTAATAAATCCAAGGTCAAGTACAATTTTTTTAAAAATTACATGTGATTTGCTGATATTTAGTCAGACAAAATTGTGAAAGAAAGAAGTTAGATCCAAAAAGTCTGTGCTTTTAAACATGCAGTTTACTAATATGTTTCAAAGCAAAACCAATGTAGTATAGTGCAATTGTTCTCTGACAAAGAAGAGAATATAGATGTACTGTAATTGCAAGGAAGTTCAAACAAGAGACAGACAGCTTGGAGGCTGGTAGATCCTATCCTGGCAATTCTTGCAGCTTGTTTTTTTGTTCCTTCAGTCCTAATAATAAGGTCTGTCACTGTTCTGTCCTCCATACACAGAGGGAAGAATTGAACTAGGAAGAATTTCCTAATTCTGCAGTATTCTTGTCTAAATTCTGCTGGGTGTCTTAAGACATACCTGGCTGGAGGTTTCTATGAGGAGGTAAAAGTGTAATTGCAAGTGTTTAAATGTCTTCTTACGGATACATAAAATGTATGATTATAGGCAAAAATATGTACCTTAGTCTGCTGCATAGGTTATTGTGTTGCTGTTCACTGGTGTTGTCTTCAGATGGTGAAGATGGTGAGATGTGCAAGTCCATCAGTGTCACGATGATTAGGAGTGGATAGTTTTCATTTTTTATACCGAGTAAAAATATATATTATTTACTTCAAAGTTTAGTGTCAGCTGCTTCTAATAGTGACAGCTGCACTGTCACTTACCTTGATATTGTCATCCTTGTTACAAGAAGAGTTCAGAGCATGTTATTTATTTCTTGCTATAGTAGACAAATTGCAAAAGGCATTCATCACAGGTGGGCTTTTCTTCTCACCGTGATCCTGCCTTACCTATACCTGTTAGTTCCAACGTCACTTTCAAGCAGTTCAAAGCAAGTTTTGATGCTACCCAATTTTAGCTTCACCACAGGCAGTCAGGCATAGGGGTTGTGCTTTTTTTGGTATCATCTTATACCCTTAAAAAGTAATTCTAAGGAAGACATTTAATCTGATGACCTTATATATTTTATTCCACAAAAGTAACCTTTGTAGCCTAAATTGCTTTCCATATGCCATCCTAAACTACTTTTGACTTCAAACAGTCAAATATTAGACATCATATCCAATAGCGGTCTATCTGCCAGGTTTCTAGTTTTTCTCAAATGCAGTATCACATTTATTTCTTCAAGCTGGCTTCTTACAGGCTGAGAAACTGTTTCCTCTGAGGGCTGGTATTACATTGCTAATCGTGATAGAGAACAAGTGACCTTTGTAATCTTGCTTCTAAGAATGCATCTGCTTTAAGTGCTCCAGTAATTCCAGTGACTTCATGTTATTTACTGACTTTAAACATGTGAATACGTGGGTTTTCCCTGCAATAGAGAAGACAAAATGCGTTGTACTGTAGTGTGTTATGTTCTTTTTATATTTTTCATGAACCTTATTGACAATTCCTGCTATAGAGATGGGATGAGAACATGGTATCTGCTAAGGGTTTGTCTGCAAAAGCTGGGATGGTTTATCTAAAAAGGAGTACCCTCCTCTGACTCTGGATCCTGCTCCTTGAATCCTTGAGATTCGAGTGATTCTTGTTTTCCAAAATGAGCTTGACTAAATACTATTTGACAACTAAGGCTTTTGCAAAGTGTGCTATAGTGATAAGCAGTGCTTGTGGTATTTTAAGAACCAAGCTCTATAATTTGTTTTAATCTTCTCTCCAATAATACGTAAGAGTAATTCTGCACAGTTTTTCTACTGTTAGGTCATAATGTGTAGCTGAAAGAAACATATATCTTAACTTCAAAAGATTATAATTAACAAATATATTTTTAAAACAAAAAATATAATAAATCAAAATAATTAGAATGTACAATAGCAAAGTATGGTTGTTCAGTGATACATATTTACTAGAACAGGAATAATTATGTTTTTTTCTGAACCTAACTGGCAAAAACCAACTGCACTCATGTTTTATTAAAAGCCACTTTCACTGCACTGGCTGGTTTTTCTGTAAAGTAATTTACATTTCCATCTGCAAGTACTTATTTATAAAATTCTGCGGATAACTTCCAGTTGTCAGTACTTTTATACTATAAACTTTTTGTTGGTATATGCTGAAAATCTGTATGTCGATTAAACATGCTTTAAATATCTGTCTTTGTTAACTTACAACATTGTAGTACAATGTTTGTTTTTATGAGATTTGCTAAATTATTTTCTGCCCACTTTATTTTGGCACTCCCACTTTTACAACTAGATTTCTCCATGTTTCTAGCATACTGGTTATTTACAGTTCCAGCTCAAACGTAGGTTCCAGGTAGTGGGTGAAGTACGTAAACACGAATTCTAAATCAGAAGTACAAAATGGCGAAGCGGATCTGTACTAGATTTGAGCACAATTCAGCTGCAGCAAGCCAGCTGTTTAGGAAGCAGCTCTAGAGCAAAAATGGTGAAGTACCATTTGGGGGAGTTACCCAAAGAAGCTATGGAATATCCAACTCTGTAGATTTGTGTCAAAAAGGATTTTGCTCTTTATCTCAGTTCTTAAACAGGTGACCTAGGGTAAGCCCTTCTGAGCCCATGCTCAATGAGGTTTTGGCAGAGATGAATTTCCTGTCACCTCTGATAACATGGCAGCTTGGGAAGTCCCTGCATCCCCAGGTGTGACATTGTGTCTAATTCCAGTTTGGGACTGGAATCCAGATCTGTGCAGGAAGTTTAGACCATTCCAGTGGTGTTTGTAATAAGGCAAGCTAACTGTCTTACACAATCGTTATCCCAGCACAGAGCACAAATATGAAGGGTCTGAAATCCATGAGGAATTGCTCAGTATGTTTGCCTTAGTTGGCATCTGTCTTATCTAGTTTCTCCATTTCTTCTGAGGGGCTGGGGAGAGCAAGAGAAGGAAGCTTACTTTTCAGAGTTCATGTCCAGTAGATGTTACTCCTATTGTTTTCCCAAAATATTTTCCTCAGGTAATGCAGTCAGCAGACTCAAAACAAGGCCATTAAATGGAAATACTTATAGATATTTTCTCTCTAAGACAGGATTTTAATTCATTCACTTAAAAACAACTTATGAGGTAGGCTTGTTGAGGCATGAATACGAGCATTAAAATGTTTCAAAATAATCATGTCATTATGTCATTGCTGGAGGGTTTACAGCATAGCTGGTCCTTATGTAGGCAGCAGGATAGACTGGGTGAACTCGTAGGGATCTTTCAAGCTCCTGTTTTCTGCAAAAATAATGCATAAGGGAGTTACTTGGACCCGGGGTGCGTTGCACGAGCAGAAGCACAAAGGTAGTGTGGTCGGACATGATCCCTGTGAACAGGGGAGAGATTGGGCTAATAAAGTTGGCGAAGCATGGAAAGCAAGACACTGATGGTTCCTGTTATACTTTAAAAAGTGTATGATGGTGATTTTACCATGAAAAAAGAGATGTCTTTTTATATAGGCTCTAGATGACAAACAGTACCCACATAAGTGTTAAATGTAATCTTAATACTGTCTACTGTCTAATACAAAAATTTACTGCTGTTAAGGATTCTTTAAATGATGAGCAATTCCCTAATCTAAGTGATGTCCCAGTAATTTAAATTGCTTACATTGTGAAACAAATAACTAAAAATGTGCTAAATTATTTACAAAAATAAATGTTGAAATGCTCTGTAAGGCACAAGAGCAAACAAACAAAAGTGCCTTGAGCCTGTTTTCTGGTCAGCAGTATTTGCATAGATCACTGCAACCCAGAAAGGGAATAATCTGCATTGTGCTGCTCATAAGGGAGATTTCAGGTAAAGATAATCATAGAAGCATCCCTTAGCAGACTGAGATCTTTGGGATCTTGAGAAGCTTGCCAGATCACTGCTTACTGTTCGTGAATGTCACTGAAAGCAGTTGTGATAATTAACCTGGCACACTTCTCAGAGAGGTGCAAGCAGGGACATTTGTCAATCATACAGAACGATCCTTCTAACATGACCCTAAAGTGAGATTTTTTTCAGTCGAGTCTACAGAAATACCACCGATTCTAAAAACTGAAATGTAATAAGGGGTTTTCAAGTGGCCTGTTTAGTTGGAGACTGAAGAAGAAAAGCCATCTTCTTGCTCAAGCTGGTTTGAAAATCTTAGCTTGAAACAGAAGGCGAAATCGCAAAATCTCTGACTCCGGGACAAGCATTTGGTTTTGTCACTTTGAAGGTTTCTGGATTGACATTTGTTGCTTTCTTTCCCCCCAGCTGCCCTAAGCAGCTCTACAAACCAATGTTTTGGGAAGTGTCTGGTCATTTCTTGTTACAAATTTTAAATCATAAAAGTTTCAAGTTTGTTGTATGTGTATGTACTTAGCAGTGAGATCTTCAATTTGGATTTTGTTGTGGGTTTTTTATTGTTGGATATTGTGTTTTGATAACACAGATGTTTGCTTCTAATACTAGTACTATAGCGGGGAAAGATATCCCTATTTGTTCCCCCTGTTGTTGTCATTTGTCAGCCAGGGATACATTTTTAATGTTTACTTACACTGAAAAATTTTTGCACAGACATCCATGTGGTTTTTGGTTATGCAGGTATTATGTCATATGGGGAGAATGAATGTTTAGAAAAATCTTTAACTTCTTCTAAGGAAACAAAGCTGGTATGATTTCACAGGTGACATTTGTATTTGTATAGCTGGTGATAAATATTCTGTCAGTTCAGTCTGCCTGTGTTTTGCTCCTAAATTTGACAGGATTGAAGGTTGCAAACATACTGATTTAGTGAAAATCAGTAGGTTGGCAAATAAGCAGCCCCATATAGGGAAAGGTGGGCATGCTGAGCATTTTACCATTTCTGATGCTGCAAATATTTTGGTCACTCACTGCGCATTAACTGGCAAACTCATCAGTGTGTGGATGGGGGTAAGCGCAGCATGCGCTGCCCCCGCCCAGGCAACTAAGGAAAAGATCGGTGGGAGGATGCTGGGGAGGGGATGAGCACCGCAGAAAGGCAAGGAGTGAGAATCGGTCTGCAGATTCGGGCTGCAAGCACCAGGGTACAGAAGGGACAGGTCAGAAAATGGGAATTCCAATTCGACCTGTCTCCCTGCTTAAATAAAGTAGAAAGGAACTCTGTGAAATTATAAGGATAACATATTCCAGACTATAAACTTGGTGATACTCAGAGTGAGGTCACAGCCAGAATAAGGTTGCTGTAGCCTCATATGGCTGGATTGAATATGTTACATATGAATATATAATATAGTGTGATCCTTGGCAGGTGAGAAGGCAGCTTTTCATTCATTCCCTGTTTCAGCTCTACTATATCAGAACTCTTTCTAAAGGGAATAACGGCATCTCAGAGCATGCTACTGGTTTGAATTGCTTAGCTGTATATAGGCCTGTTGTTTCATGTCTTTCTATGCAGCTGCATTGTAGATGAGTTACAGAAAAATATTAATTTGGGGGTGCAGCATGTACTTCTGGCTGATGTTTCTTTCTTTGGATAAAAGGTTATCCATTCTGTAAGTAGACATATTCTTGACTGAAGTGACTACACATACTTATACAATGAATAATTTTGCCTATTAGGACTTAGGATCTCAAAGGATATAGTCTAATTTTACCTAATCAGAAAACATAAGACTGAATTCTCAACTGAAATGAAGCGTCTATTCTGAGAAAGGTACTCTGTGTATGCTTTTGGTATCTCTCAAACTGCACCTTTAGTAGTTTCTTCTCTGTGTGTTAAGCATAGGACTTGCTGGTGGGCTGTTCATTCGTAGCATGAAACAGCTTATAAACTAGGTTTTCATTTTATTTCCTTAAATGAGCTGGGTTTCAAACTCTACAGATAATTAGATGGTCACTAGAAAAATGTGTTGTTTCTTGCTGGAGATTTCAGTCACTTTTAAGATGCGTAGTGTATACTCAGGGGTGAACAAGTATCAGTGTATAAGAAGCACAGCTGCACTTTGTAGGCATCATATAATAAAATAAAATCTTTAAGTGGCTTTGAATGAGTGTCCCTGTTCATTTTACTCCAGTCCATCATGGGACCAGTATTTCTTCCCAAGAAATAAGATAATTTTAGAACCAATTTTCACAATGGGAGAGCAAAAGTTATTTAGCACAGGTGTTTCTATGGTTTTGATGGAAAGGAAGAATATGTAGCCTTAAAAATTGTACTTCCACCTGCTTACCACATAGCTTTGGGATACAATGTAAAGCACAGTAAAGTTAAGAGTTGTTTGGCTCAAGCCGTTCTTAAGTGTTTTCTCCTGATATTATTGGTGCTCCTTTGTTCATGTACGTATGTGTATCCGTTTCTGGATTCATGGAGGAGAACTTCTTTCCTACCCAAACACTGTACTGTAAAAGTAACTATATATTTAAGAGAGCTGGTGAAACTTTAGAAAAGCTGTCTCCCAAGATAAACATCAGTGAAGAAAAGAGTCTTGAAGATAGATATTTTAAAAGTTGTGTAAGCTATAAGATTAGTTCTTACATACATTTTCATAAGTGAGATGCACTTTCTTATTTTTTTAAGAATGGAAATGTCAAATGAGAGTACCTTTGCAGATGCATATCGTCTACATCAATGTGTATTCTCATTATGAAGCTATAGAAATGCATAGTGCTTAACAAGTACATAAACTATGATTAAAAAATAAAAATAAAATAGTAAAAAATAAAAGGCATCATGTTGTTTTGCTCTAAGTACTGCAGAATTTAGGAAGCATCACAGTGGAATTATGAAACTGACTTTGTGAGTTCCATGATATGAGTTAGGTTTGGTATATTTGCAAATAAGTACTGTAGAATGGATTTATTTTCCTCTCAGCCTGCATCTACAGATACATTGCAAAGATACATGGCAAATTCTTCTGAATTTTTTGTAGGAACAGCTCTGTCTGGAAGTCATATTAGGTACACATGTATTTTGCTTTTGATTTGAGATCATAAATATTTTAAAGATCATTAAACATGCAAGTTGATGCAAGCTGAGTTTTTTATTTTCCTTTATGAAGTTGGTGACTTCCTCCTGCCAAGTGGAGACTTTCCCATATGCATCCCCCTGTGTACCTGAAGACACTAACTGAAGGAAATGGTTATCACACTGCATTTTCCAATCTTGATATTAATGGCAATTATACATGCCTATCAAATGTCTAAGTTTAACTTTTAAAATCATTTTAAAAATTTAGTTGTCTTTCAAATGGTGATGTCACGGGTTGGTCTTATGGGTGTCCTGTCGTCCCCCTCCACCCACCCCCAGCCCGAGGATAGCAGATGGGGGACAGGAAGGACAGGATGAATCACTCCGAGCTGGCAGTTCTGCAAAGGTCCTTCTCTGGCCTGTTGCATTGGACGTGAATTCTGGTTACAGCTCTGCTCCAGTGTATTTCTAACTTGTGAAAAGTGGATTTCCTGGTATCAGCTAGAGCGCGTGCTTTGTGCTGCAGCAGGATTACACATGTGCTGCTGTGAAATGTGAAATCAGAGCAGAGCTGGACCTCCCCTGAGAAACACAGGCTATAAATTGTAAAACCTTTAAATGAAGGGCTAGAAGAAAAAGGTTTGCCTTAGGTTAGGGTTAATTGGTTTTGGTACAAAGAGTTTTATGTCCATAACTTACTGTCTGTCTATCTATCCTCTTCCTGATTTCTCTAATGTTGTTTTGCTTTGGGGCAAGTTTGTATTTGTTTTTCCTGACAATGATATGGTTGAAGTTGGACTGTTCTTCAACTGCTATGAACTTGAACTTATTTACTCAAAATTTATCAGATCTTTGCCTTGAATGCAGATTTTTTCATTTTTTTCTAAAAAGTTTATTTTTTGAATTAAATTTCTTCCCTTCTAACATTTTCTTTGTCAAAGAACAGCATTTTTTCCTTTCACATTGACAAGTCACATTGCTTAGTGAATTTGTTAGAAAGTTCGAGTACTACAAATCTTGTGTTATATGCAAACCTTAATGACAGAAATCACCTGAAAAACTAGTAGTTCACCCAAATATTGGTTAATCACAAATAACTTTGCGGGTCAGATATGCTGGTAGTGTAAATCAGGACAGCTCTGTTTTGCTTCAGTGTAGTAATACCTGACAATGGACTTGTATGGTAGGGTTAATTCTTTCCACGAACCCAAGAAACCTAGAAATGTTTTTCTAACCAAAGCATCCAACCCGTCTGGAACAAACAAATCAATGAATAGCCTTTCTCTCTAAAAGTTTAGTTGCCTTGGAAAAACTCAGCTGTCTGACAGGTCCACTTAAAAGCAACTCAAGCTTGCTGAGAAACATGAGTTCTTTCACGTAAATTAGCAGGCTATCCCACAATATTGAAATGAAGTGGTGCCAAAAGAGCTCAGAAGATGCCTCTCAGCATTGTAGTGACAGTCCAATAATTTGCTAGAAATGCACCACAGTACAGTGTTTTTCGATTGTTATGGATAGGGCAGAAATCAGGTGAGTCACAGTTGCTTTGTGCCATGAGCCAGAATTCTGTCTGTTATCATCCCTTGAAGTCAAAGTCTGTTTAATCTACACTGACTGAAGTTGGCCCAACATATTAAAACTGCAACATATTAAAAATGGAAAACATTCCTCAAAGCAACACTGTACAAAATGAAAACATAGCTTTAACTACCTTGGATCTGATGCCTCACTTTTATTGCTCTTTAGGATGGTCTCTGATTGCTCTTACACTGATGTAGTCACTGGAGTTGCCTGTGCTTCATACGGATGAGACTGAGATCAGAAACAGACAGGGTGGCTTGTCAGGGAAGTGGGGAGAAAATGCAGCAGGACAACTAGGCTGGAGAAGGAAGTGGATGCATCTCCCAGAGAAAGAAAAGGTTTTTGTATTGTCCTTGAGAATTAAGATGTATTTTTGCATCTGCCATACAGGCTATGTGGTCGTACCCATGTAATCCTGGGAGATCACGGTCACGACCATATCCAAAACCAAACTTCTTGATTGTTCACCAAGCTCGTGCGTTGACTTTCTGTCTCATGTGAGGCTAATCCCTTGCTAGATGAAGACAATTAGATGTGGGTTTGGACACGACTTATGTTTAAATACCTCGTCATATGGGAGGTGTTGGGGCAATTAGCCTGGACAAGGCGAGGTGGTGCACTCAGGTTCTTTTTTTTTGGCATAACTAACACTCACACTATGGATATAGCCAGGAGTGCCGCAGAAGTATTATATGATGCTAGACAAGTCACTTTATGATCATTCATTGCTTAGTGTAAGCATCTTGGCATAAGATTTCACAGTGTGATTGAATTATGACTGTTATTGTTATTGCTAGAGCATTTGGGCACATGCAGTACTGGATACTGCAAAGCCATCTGATGGAGCTAGGTCTTCGGGTTCCCTAGCAGGCATTTGGGACTACTAACACCTTTGATCTTAGCTTTCTTTGCTGCAGTCTCCTATCTTTAAAAATGGTGTAATAATACCTGTGCATATAAAAATAAATGCGTGACTGCTTAGGAATGACTCAGAGAATATAGTGAGGATGGTCACAGAAAAGCTGTCAAGAAATTAGCAGCTCACTTGTCAAGCAGGAATTACAGAGTATGTATTAAATAAAACATTATTTTATATGTTGAAAGAAGAGTTAAAGAGGAGTATAAGCTAACTTTTTGCTTGGTGACTGTCTTCCACTGTCCTGTGTGAAATGAGGCAGGAGTCTGATCTAAAGAACAAGCAAAAACACTGAAAACGGTAAAGAGCATAAATATGTCTTGGATATTCAAGGTTTGTTTTCAGCCTACCAGGACAATTCATCTATCCATCAGTTGCTTGTAGTCACTTCTGGTGGAGGCGTTTTCCCCCCGTTTCCATCTCCGCTAGGATAGCTCTACCTGGGGAGCGCCCAAGCTCCGGAGGGATGGGTAGCTGTGTCCACAGTAGTTCCCTGCCTGTTTGTGAGAAAGGCTGTGGGAAAGCCTGACCCTGGCTGCCATGCTGCCAGAGCTCTCCCTGCAGCTGGGCAAGAAGCAGGCTGCCACCCGGTCTCTTGCCCAAGAGCCGATCTGCGTCTCTGCAATAAATCCCGCGCTTCCAGGGGCGCGCGACCTTCTGTCAGCTGCGGACAGGAGAGCTGAGGTGCGCAGTACATCTGGACAGGAAATCAGCCCCAACAGGTGGTCTTCCCTTGCCACGGGCAGAAAGTACGTGGCCTGCTCTTGCATAATGGCTAGCTCTCTTGGCATAGTGCATTGGAAATATGCACTTCCTGGTTTTTTGGCTTTGCTAATTTAGCTTCAATTTTTATATGCAATATGCCTTTAAAGATAACGTGGCTGCTCGCCCGTAAGAAAAGTGCAAATGAAATGATGGAAGGAGCAGAAAAAAGTTTTGAAAACAGCAGATACTCTGATTCCCTCTAGGTTGTTATTACTAAATGCTGCACTGTCTCTGTATTCTTTCATATTTGCTGCAGCAGATTGGATTTATAAATACTCCCACTGTCTTTGATTGCAGCTAGATTGTTGTGTTGATTAGATGAATTTGGCAGGCGCACAGCAAAAAGCAAAGTACAAGCTGAGCAATAAAATGGATAGCAACATTTAATTTAAAAGATGTTTTTGACTAAAATCAGTAAATTAAACTAAGAAACATACGTGGATTATGTGTTGTATAATTTGAACCATGTTGGCAGTAGGCAAATTAAAAAATAATAATAATTTGTTGTACATGACGTAATATCATTACAAATTAAGTTTATGTAGATGACAGAGGTTTAGAACTATTTATAAGGATATTTGTTAATAATTTATTATGAATCTCAGATTACAAGTAGGGAAACTGAGGCATAAATTGAAGCATAAAATATTCCTAATAGTCACTTGATGAATCCACTGTTTGAGAGAGACCATCAATCTTAAGAAATTTGTTTTTTTCCCTTTTGTTTTTAGCCCTGTGTTCAGTGCCCAGTGTAAATTATAGATAGTGAAATTATTGTTACCTGAAAACAATGGAAAAATCCTTATTAAGTGGCTTTGTTGTGTTCTATCCCTATGAACATTTCTCAATTCTAAGGTCTATTTTATATTAATAGGGCTTTTTGGTAGTAGACTTACCACTCTTATTACAGCTAAGAGGTCAAATTATGTCCTTAGTCTTGCACTGATGTCAAGCCAGTGCACTTCCCGCGAATCAGCCCTGCCATTTCCAGGATGAGCACACTGCATTTGTGCCACAAGAAGGAAGCTGTCCTCTGATCAATTCCTTTGTCATTAAAAGCATTAGAAGTTTCATACCAACTGAGATGAGAATTAGGTTTTGTGCATATATTAAAAGCTGTGAATTGCTCATCTGTTAATCCTGGTTTTGGAAATGTTTGGGGAATTGCTGCTGTCTTGTCTCTCATCTGCCCATTTTACAGTTTACAGACAAGTCTTTTCCGCCTGATCCTGGAAGGGATGTGCTCCGTGATTCTGTCTCCAGTAGCAATCTTTCACAGGAAAAGGTTTTAGCTAGTGCAACAATACCTTGAAACTCCTTAAATATTTAGGACCACTCTCTTCTAATCCAATAATGGGTTTTGTGTCAGCTTTCGGACAAACCCTTAGTGGCGAGTTGATAAAACAAGGATGAGACCAATGCCATAATGTGAAGAGAATTCTGAGGAAGTAAAAAGGTCTTCCATTTGCCATCAAACTGATTGCACACACTGGGAAGAGGAGGGGAAGGGAACAGGATGTCAGACGGTCTTGCTGACTGTTATCAGCTAGCATTCTGAAGTCTGCTTCATTTTCTTCTACATATCAGTTCTGTGTTGAGTGACCTCAAAACTCAGGAAGTGGCAAGGTAGTTGATGACTTCTCTGTTACATCTTGCCTCTCACTTCAGTTTGAGTATTTGAAAAGTCTGCAAGAGCTTATGAAGGCCAAATTAAATTTTGAATAAAGGTAATGTTGTATCAAAATCAACAATTTTGTCTTCACATGTGAAACACCTTACAAACAGCTGTTGGAAATATAAAATATATGACTGTTAAAGTGAACAGAAGGTACAAAATGGTATCGAACCTCAAATATTTGTGCAGTGGCTTCCATTTGAAGTCTGCCTGATGTAGGTGTTTATTTCTCTGGTGTGACTGAAGTGGGAACTTCCAGATCTGTAAATCTCTGCATCTCAGAAGAGACTCAGCTTGTATCAGATTTGCATGCTATGTGGATTTGACATAACACACATTAGCCAATTGGCTGAATTTATCTCATAAAACTGCCCAGTTTGACAATAATAAGCTTGTACTGTGCAAGTTTCAGCAGAATGAAAAACCTGAAGAACTGAGGTTGTGGTGAAGTACTCTCCATGCTGTCATTGCCTTAAGCAGGAATTCACCCATCGGCTCAGGCAAGGCCGAGGACAAGCCTCCAGCATCAAATCATAGAATTTCAAGTTGTTGAAATCACAAAATAACATCTGTCAGGAACATTAATTTCACTTGAAGGAGAAAAAAAAAAAAAAAAAGCATTTTCTGATCAGTAACTGGAAATTTTATTCTAGAGAAATGTCCAGTTATCAGATGTTTAACAATTAAGTGGACTTGTGCTAACTTGGAATGTAAGTGAAACGTGCATTCCTTGGAGTGTGAGCCAAAGCCTATTAACGTAAATGGAACTGCTCCTGTTTATATAAGTGGGCTTTGGATCAGAGCCTGAACAATCACCTGAGAAGCAATTTACTACCTGGCTTTTTCGCTGTGTACTGAGAAGACTGTTAAGAATGCTCAGCTGGCTGAAGGGATGCTTACAATCATTGCAGTTTTGTGTTTACGGCCCATTGTTTCAAGTCATATGTTAAGTGTAAAGGAATATGAAATAACTTTGTCTATTTTGGGGGGAACAGACAGTACTTTCAGTGTTTAAAATGCTGTCTGATAGGATTAGAGCTCTGAAATGCATTACTATAAAAGGGATCGCTCATTTCTGAGCTGATTCTCGGTCACGAAGGCATTAAACTACACATCCTTGAATCACTGTTAAACATTGCACTTTATAAATCATAAGAGTGTTTTTGATAGAATTGCTCCAAGTAGCACTTCAGAGGAGCATCATTTAGCTCATTTACTGTGATACCTTTATATACCCTTTAATTCTTACACTCATGGAGAAGCACATTTCACAAATAGTTCCCCTAGAGTGAATGTGTTTCATCATGCGAAATGTTACTATATTCCAAGCAACCTATGTTTTTAAGATTCCTTTAAGAACCTCTCTTAAATGCAGACTGAAAAATACATATGCAGAATCTTAAGACTGAGGTCTTAGTTTTATTATCGTATCATTGGTTTGATAATCAGATCAGTTCCATCTAGATCAGTGGGAAAGTCAACTACGGGAAAGGGATTCACAGTTTGACTCTCAAAATTCATCTCATTTGTCCCAATAAAAAGTGTACAGATAAAACTTGTGACCTGGGCAGCTTGAAAATGCTTCATGGGTCAATGTGTTTGCTGCCTTTCTAGTCTTTCAGTAAAGCTTATTGTGACAAATTATGCTGGAGACCAAGACAATTCCATGCCTGGGATTGTCAGGACATTCTGTTCTAAAGAGCTGGAGTCCCTTCAAACATTTTGAACTTTTCCAGGTGAAAAACTTTTGAACTTTTCCCTCTCCTCTGAAGGTTTTTATCAGTGCTCAATTTAGCTATGATGGGACTTCCACCGAAATATAATTGTACTTATACCAGGGGATTCTCATGACCATTTAAGAGGCCAAATTAACTCCTAACTAATTCCAAGAATCTACCAAAGACAAACAAGTTTAGCACTGGGTACTTTCTTCTTTCCTAAAACTATATTTAGATTCTGTTGTTAGGCAGTCCTTGCTTGGGTAATTGGCCAGATTAAAGTTTTGAAGTACCTTTCTTCATTAAAATTTGCTTTTATTGGGTGGCTTGGGGGGGAGGGAGGAGGGAAGAATTGTGTTTTCTTATTAGCACATTAGATACCGAATACTGAAATAAATATTAAGCTGAAGTGCACCACGTGCCGGATCCTACAAAGTGAGAAGACCTTTACGATCTAAGTACTTTGCTTGCCTAAGCAATATTAAACTGTAAATGTTCTCGTTTTGAGCTAGTAGCCCTGAGGAAGGCTGTGCCAGTCATAGAAAACAGTTAAATGAAGACAGATTTTCTTTTGCAGTATTTCAGTTTAAGGTCTTCAGGTCATGGTGTAGATTTCTGGTTACTTTAATAGTTTTTTTGTTTGTTTTGTTTTGTTTTGTATTAGTGTAGAAATTGAGTTGTGTTAGATCCTATTACCTTTAGTCACATTGAGCAGTAACCCTTCTGAATGCATCTGCCTGAATCCCACCACTGACCACTTCAAGGAATTAACAATCTATATCCACATTCGGGGAAAAAACAGCCGAGCTGCAATACACTGAGTGTAGGCACGTTCTTAAAACCTCATTGGAAATTTAGATTCTTGTCTGGTTGCATCCCTTCCACTGCGTTGCTGTCACTCTGATGTGATATCGTTGTACTCCAGGTGATACCAAGGTTCAAATTGGCTGAAAACAGTAGGTTTAATTGGTGGATTACTGAGCTCCCATGAAATGTCTGGCCACTCGATGATAGTCTAATGCACATCTTCACTGACTTACATTGAAATACAATTGCAACCAAGTACTGTGCAGATTCACCCTTAGGTTAATACAGCATTTGAAAGGTTTGACTCAAGAACTCAGATTAACTCTTCTCACTTATGTGGAGGGAAAATTCCGCTGACTTCAGTGGAAGCCCCTGAGAACTAGGCTGCTCATGTGCATGCCTGAAAACTCCGCATGAAACCCAGCAGAGTTTCAGGCTCTTATTTTTAAAATGTGGAAGTGTTTTCGGAAGTTTGGAAATGTTTTTAAATCCGACTATAACCTTTCCACTGAGAAAAATGTTCATGTCGTCGTCTTTTTGTTTTTTGTTTTGGAGTAAGGAATAGAATGGATTAGTAAATAACATTAGGCAAGTCCAGCACGAGTATAGTACATCTGAAAAAGTTCAGTGCTTGGGGAGTAATATTTAATATTTAGGACCATGCAAACAAAGCAAACTGCTTTTTGTCTTTCCTTGAAATCATCTGACTGATTTGCATTGATGTCATGATAACGTACTTCAAAGGCTGATGCCTGTGAAAAGTCCAAGGACACATACCTTGTGACTCCACTACATATTGCTAGAGGCCATTTCAACTGCTCCCATTGTGATGTGGGGAGTCTTCTACTTCATTTATTTTTTAACTGTTGATCTCCAAACACTGTTGTTTGCATCTGTTTATTAAATTGCAAACTCGGCTGTGAAAATGGTTTTTATGGTGTTGTTTTATTACGGTCCCATTTAGAATTGGAGCTGAGCACAAACATGATAAATATTTTTCTTTGTGGAGGCACACATTGTTGGAGGGCCATTGAAATAACATGAAACTGGAATTGTTTGTTTACGAGATCAGATTCATTCATTACTTTGGTGAGGAGCTGTGAAATGTAAATCTCACATTCCACTGGACAATAACAGCACCAGCTTGAACTCATTTAGAGGTGTGATATTCCATTCAAAAGACGGCTGTTAATTTTATTGACCAAATTTTGCAATTGGGGTAGCACTGATATTCAGGAATGCTTCTGAATTGCTTTACTTCTATAACCACTTTGCTTATCTTTGGGAAGGAAACAAGGTCCAAACTCTAAGAGTATTTCTATTTTGAAAAAATATGTAGTTTTATTGTTATTCTTTCTGAGCACTCTTTTGTTTTACATTTTCCCATCTTTCTCACAAAGTGTATGTGAGAATGTGTGCATGGATATAATGAATGGATATAAACATATTCTTTAGAGCCACTGTTCATGCTCTTATGTAGGTTTTTGCTTGTGCATATTTTAAGCTGGTGGACTTTAATTCCTTCATCAAGGTTTTGAACAATTAGAGAAGAGGTTTGGTAGTGGTGTATGGACTTTGTAAAATAACAGTTTAAGCCATTTGAAGTAACATTTAAGAAAGATTTTTTAACTTAGTGACTGAAACCTCAGTGGTACTTCTGCTTTAAGGAATATCAAGGAATTGAGTAAATTATTCAGGCAAGAATATTTAAAGCCTAACCTGATTTATAACATGCATGATTAAGATTAACAGTAACCAAAAACTGGAGACTGACCTTATTAAAAAATTATTACGAATTTCAGCTAAAGTTGCTCAGTAAGAGTAATGGTTCAATATGAAACGTTGTAAGGGTATCGGTTATTTAGCAAGTGGGTGTTCAACACTTTTATAAAATTGCCAAGTTTATTTCTGTTGTGTTTTGATTTGGCACCAAAAAACTGGTGTCCAAAGCCTCAAGTTAGATAATAAGAAGATCTGTAATGCTGACTATATCTATATGTTGCCACTTTAAAGCATTTTACTTTGTGAAGAAAGAAAATAAGCATTGCTTTATCCCCAGAGCTGCTGTGTCGGATCTTGAAAAGGAAACTCATCGGATTCATTTTGTGACTGCTGAATTTCCTTTCCTATGTTTTGTTACTGTGTGTGATACGCTGCTGTTTTCATGTGATGTTGACACAAGCAAAGTAAAATCAAAGAAAAACTATCAAATGCTACTGCCCAAGTAGCCAACAGCACCCTGAGCTTATCCAGGGACTTGGCACAGTGCTAGCCTTGATGTATTCCAGATATTATGTGTCTGAAAGAGAAACATTAATAATCTGGATACTTGATTATTTGTAGAGAACGATTTCAACTGGCTCTACCTTGTGTGTTGACTTTTTCTTGTTTCTTGAGAAAGAAAGAATATTCAGCAAGTAGTTCTCAGGGAAAAGACTGCAAGTTTGGGATATTGAATGGTGTCATATAAAAATATCAGTGATGTCACAAAAGCTCTGTCCTGAAGACATTTTATTGTGGTTGAATTGTAAGAACCATCTGGATACTATTCTAATGATTCACAGGCCTCTGCATGGATGGTACAGATGCTTCTTTTGTTATTGGTGTGATCTTGTAAATAGTTAAAATATTTACCAAGGCACCTCTGAGCTGAAGCTATACCATTTTATTATTTATACCTTTTCAGAGGGACAAAAATGGAGGTGTCCACTAAATGTGATGGATTAGGCTTATAAACAGCCATTATTGCCATCAAACCTCACATGTCAGCTCCCCCTTTTGTGTCTGTGCATTTCTAAGCTAACCAGTGATCCATGCATAAGATAGAAGGTTAAGAATGTGCAGAGAGAAAGGGGTTTGACTCCAAGCAAGATGTATCTTCTGCTGATTAGAAATACAGCTGTAGAAAGAGGAGAGAAAAGAGTTTTTGCAACATGACACTCCCCTTTTCATTTCACACAACTCACTGTTTAGAACCTGCAAATCACTAACTAGCAGAGTCACTTTGCTGTTTCATGTAACTTAGTGCAGCTGCCTTTTGTTTTCCCAAGATAAAAATCAGGAAATGCGAAAAATTAAACAGGACCAGAGAAGAGGAATAGCAGAGGGAATGAGAGGAAAAAGGTTGAGCAAGTGACTTCACAACTTGTTGACAGAGCAAAGTACCGTTTCGTTATAATTAAGTATGCTTTAAAAGCTAGACAGAAGGGAAAGCTAGCAGAGGTTATTCACTATAATCCTTGTCAGTACCTTAAAACTGGAAAAGGTATTCCTACTCCTAATGACCATGCAAAGAGAAATGATTTCTAAAAGTAGTAAAATATCATTTTAATAATATGTCCCTTCTCTCTGAAAATGTGGAGTTCATCACAGAAGCTTTTCCAAGTGTCCGTATTTTATCACTTGATTTTTTCCTTTTTTCATACAAAAATATTGTTACATTAAAAACTTTACGAATATGAATCTTCTTTTTAAACTTCAAAAAAACACTGAAGACGGTTGGTTTCTTAATTTTTGGTGTGACACTGAAAAGTAACATGCTATAGTCCAATTGTTTCTGATTTATTTCATGTTATTGTTTCATGTAACAACAAAACAAAGTTGTTTAAATTTAATATGGTAGTGTGTAACTGCTGAAAGAGGAGGGCTGAAAGAGGAGGACTGATTAAAAAAACACATTTGATGTTTCAGAGGAATCACCGAAGTGCAATGGTGATTTATTTAGGCTTGTTGCTATGTTACTACATAGCTAATTTCTCTTTTGTCTTAACCAGGAACTGACTGTAGCAAACAATTATAAGATTCTTATGTACAACTAGAAACCATAGAGTTGCATACTCATGGGCTACAGGAAAAAGAAAAAAAAAAAGGGAGGAAGAAGAAGAAGAATGGCTAGAAAATGTAGAAACGTTTGTCTTTTTTCTAATACTTTTTTTGAGAACTTCAAATTCAATACCACTGTTAGAGCAACTGACAACTGGAACAGTGAGTTAACAAAACTATCCCTTAGAAATAGGTGGTGAGCCTGGAAGTTATGCTTCAATCGTAAAATCACATGGAGTGGTATTTTTCTGACACTAAATTGTGCTTTTGCTTTAATTTATAAAAAGCTAACAATGGCCAGTCTAGTAGTCAGCTGCATTAGTATGCTGGTGCACTGACCATCCCGTCTCTATAAGTACTGTGATCTGAATTGCACAACCGATGTGGCAAAGGTCCAGATTTCAGTTGCCACTCCCACTGGGAAAGAAAAAAACAAGCTTCTACGCAGTTTATGTCTGCAGTTCGTTCACTGTATACACTGAAAAAAATCTTGTCAAGAGAATGGCATTCAGCCTCATTTTGGTCAAATGTCATCTGTATCAACAGCATTAAAAATGTTAAAAAAGAAAAAAGAAAGAAAGGAAAGAAAAAAAGACTTTTCCAAAACTTACCTTCACAGTGGTGTGGATGTACAGATATAGATGCTTTTGCATGAAATAATCCAGGTCTACTCTTCTGTATTGCTGTTACCTAGCATCTCCCGCAAGAGAAAAATAACATTAAAATGATAAATGCCCAATAAACTCGCATCTAAAGTAAAGGAATATTCCCGTCTGTGACCTTGCAGTTTATACAAACTTCTACAGACTTTGATTTAGCTGTCTGGAATTAGCGCTTGGGAATGTGCAATGAAATTACTCAGAGCAGCGAGTGTGGGAAGAATTTCATATCCCAGTTAGTCTTAATTAGTGTTTTTATTTTTCCAGGAGTTCTCCTTGATAGCCTGGTAGCTAAATAGGTGAAGAAGGCAAATGATACGTGCCTGTAATCAGATTTTACTTTAGGGTACAGTCTGATTGCAAGAATCACAACTATGTTGTTTAATGCTGTATTACTAGTAAAGCTTTAACTTTCCTCTCTACTCGTTCCTGTTCTCGAATACCCTTCAGAAGGCCCCAGTCTTGTGGTGGAATACCTGCACGTAGCTCCGTGTGGATCGGGTCCTGTTAAAATCAGCAGTGGGATACGGAAATTCTCTCTGCACACATCTTTGTTGGATTAGGTCCTGAAGGGTTGTTGGATTTGTAGCCTTTCTAGTTTCAAGGAATTAAGAGAGATGTTGCAGTTCCATGTGCAATAAGTGTTTTCATTAACATCTCCTAATGTCCAGACTCTTTGATTATAAATAGAAAGGAAAGTACAAAGTACAAAATCTAGGAATGTGCATTGTTGTGGTATTTTCATATTTTTTTGCGTTTTGCAAGTAAAGTTTTGTTTTGTCAGGCAAAAGGCATACATCACCACACTGATTTGTAGCTTGGCTCTTTGAGTGCTTGAAAGATGCTAAAACATCCTTCACCATTGTCTCTTTATGGCCAAGAGAGCAAAAGTTGGGTTATTCAGTGTCTTAGACCTCCCGTTAGCTGGGCAGAATCTGGAATTCTTCTTGGTTATGATTCAGTGATCATACAGGCAACGTGTATGTTTAACTGAAAAGAGAATTTTTATGTATCTCTCGGCCCTGATGCTGTTACTGATGCATTGCAAATGTACGAAGGGGAAGAGGAAAGAGGCTTTTAAAAAAGAAGCCCAGACTCTCTTGTAAGCTTGTAGGTACCGGTGACTAATATCTCATGCAGACAAAAGCTAGTTAAAACTGACTGGAGATAAGCATTCTTCTGCAGTGACTCATCTTCCCTAACAATAATGGCAACGTAGCCCCTGTTTATGAGATAGCTGAAGTGCAAATAGTAGTGTCCATGAAGCTGAGGTTAATTACAGGAAGGACTTTCATGGTAATTGCTAATAAACAACACTTGTCCTCCTTTGAATCTGTATTATTCTCTGCAGAGGAAGTTAGCTTCTGCAATTTGAATAGAATTTTGAACATTTGCTCAGGAGGTAGGCAGTAAGAGGCAGGAGTGAATAATAAAAGTCAGCCATAAAAGGGTAGGGAGCTGACCACAGCTGACATTTTCTCCCTTATAAAATGTAGAATTCTGAGTGGGTTCCTGAATTCCCACAGATCGTCACTGTCTCAGCATGTAATGTGTATGACCAAACAGAAACCACCTCCTGCATCCATTCGGAGATTACAAGGGAGAAGTAGCCAGTCTGGCAGTGATCACGTCTGCAAAGGGGCAGAAAAATATTCTTGTACGGGCTCCTGGTTCTTGGGGCTTTCTAGAAAGCTGATTTCAGCTTTCAAGGGTGTGTTCTGTGGCAGATTAAAATGGATTATATGTGCACATTGAAGTGAAATCACAGCAATTAAGCTTGGAAACATACAGCTGGTATTATTTTGAACTGTAAAGAAAGTGACTTTGGAAGTGTTCTGAAAGTAATGTGATTGTGATGGTCATTTCATATAAGAACTTAAACTGAACCGATGAACCCCCTCTCTTGTATCGTAGTTCCTAAATTCCTGCATATCTGCTCTGTAGTCTGCTCCTTTCAGAAATGCCCACAAAGCTCGGTGTAGGGCAGGTGCAGAAGGTGACCAGGTCTTAGTCTGTGCTCTTTACAATACCACATAAGTATCTTTATCTTATCTATATTTGTTAAATCAATTAAAAGAGCATATGGAAGTTAATCCATGGCTGACTTACTTTTCCAGTGCGACACCGTATGAACACAGGGGATTTCTTGTGGGGGCAGAAAATACAAAGTAGCTTTTTGGTAAATGTCAGCAGGTCAGATTTGTGGCTGTGTGGAAAACAAGTCTGTGTTCTCTTTGATACAGTTATTCAAGGTTTATTTTAGGTGGTTAATGGTTTGAATTCCTTGTTACCACAAGTATTGCAACAGTAAAACAAGAATGTAATGCAGCCTTTTTGAGGGATGAAGAGTTCAACCAACCTATTGACAGAGCTGTTGGAACTTTATTGAATGTTACATTCACTGAAAAAAGTGGATTCAGTGGTCCCCAAATCAATCAGACATAATTCGTATTTCTAATCAGTCTGTATGTAGTAGCATGCACCTTTTGTCTCCAAGGGGTTCCTCTTGAGCTGGGGATACGGGGCCCTCTTGTCCTTTATCAAAATAAGCATTTACTGGAGCAGGCACCCAAATCTGCAAGAAGTGGAGCTATTTACCACAACCAGATAATGATGGCATTCTCAGGGAGTGGGAGATCTAGGCATGTGTTCTCCAAGGGAGGAGGGACAAAGATGTGAGGAAAGATCGTGACTTTCTTTTTGACATCACTGTGGATGTAGTTTGTCATGTCTCTGGTTTTCCTTAGAAGTATCTTGAAACACAATGTTTTGCTTGTTCTCAAATAAGAAAAAATATCAAGTATTTTCTTCTTCTTTCATAAAGACAATATCATTTATACCAATATTTCAGGGCGAGTTCAGTGTATCCTCTAGTTCTGTTTATGGCCTGTTCATAGTGATAGTAAAGTAATAAGGGAGTTTTATAAAAGTGTTAGGCAATGGAGGGCACCTCTGTCAGTAGAAAATGGGATCAGTGTGTTTTGAAGTCTAGCATATTCCTAAAAATCCATCTGCAGACAAAGTTTAATACATAGATGTGTGTATGGCAGGACCAGTGGTAAATTGTGGTAGCTGGGGAAAACCAGGGCTGTATTTGCAACCAAGCGGACAGGATACAGTATTATTTTGGATTATGTGGATGGATATTCAGTGGAACGGAGAAAAAGGAACCTAACATTTCTACACTGACTTTAAAAAATGACCAAAGTTTTGGAGGTTGCCCTGCTTGGGAGTTCAAGATTTCCACAGGGATGCTCCCCAGGGAGAGCAGATACTGAATGGAAAGTAGTGGGGGAAAGGAGAGAGAAGGCTTCCTGCCCCTGCCCAGCCCTCCGGGACGTGCTTTGCTGGAGGGTCCTCGGACACCCCTTGTCGTGGGGCTTGCGGGTCCCAGCACAGCCGTGCGGGGCTGTGCTCCTACCAGGGCTTAGTGTTTAATTGTTCCTTTAATTGTAAGTGACCTTCCAACGGGCTCTCAGTTTTCAAGTTTTTCTTTACTTGAAATTGACAAGCAGCCATAGATAAATCTACAGACTTAGTGCTCAACATGAGGGATGCCTTCACCAAGAACATACTGTGCCCTTGATTCCTTCAGATTTCGTAATAGTATTTAGTTGTTTAGGAGTGATCGGAGAATTGACCTGCAATATGTGAAATTTTGGCCTCCTAAACTACCAAGAAGTTTCAAGATGTTCCACCTAAACACATATTACAAGTGATTTGCAAAGTTACAGTTAGACAATTGTCTAGAGCTGCAGAATTTTATAAAAAGCAAAGGAACAAGGTCATGAATAATGTGCAGATATTGGTTTTTATTTGAGCTTCCTCAACATGCTGTATTTCTAATATTTTCTTAGTTTTTTTTAAATGAAAAATAACTTTTCATTAAATTTGTATTAAATAGCTATTTTCGTAAATTAATTTCTTTCATAGAAATAACACGAACTGCATGCAGTTCTGGAAAAGACATGCATCTTTCTACAGAGATTTCCGCCGTACTAAAATCTGCTCAGGTAGCTGTTGCTTACAACTTACTGCCTGTATCTTTGTGAGAGACCCACAGAGCACGTCCGAGTCCTGAGCGGGCAGTTCGAATGCACCTTGAGATAATAAATTATTTTGATTCCCTGAAATAGGTATATAATCATCTTGTTAACAGGGTTTTATTTAAGATAATTGGAGAGTGGGCAGCACAGAAGGCTAATTAATAGTGACCTTGGAGGAGAAGCTTCAATTCGCCTTTGACCCAGCCACGTACTCTCACGGCCAGCCCAGAACTCCAGGAGGCAGAAAACCAGCTCCACAGAAGTGATGCGACTGAAACATTCAGACGGTTTAGGGTTTGGTTTTGGTTTTTCCTCTCTCCCTAAATCACATTTGAAAAACCGGACTTTCTCAGAGCAAAAATCTGGATGGAATCTGAAAGTAAAATTTCCTGGTATATTTTACACTGTAAACACAAAATTGTCTGCTCCAATAATACAACCCCCCATTTTTAATCTCTTTTCAATGGAGATAATTATTTGGCACCTGAATAATGCAGCAGCAGGCCCAAAATTAACTCCTGTTTCATCAGAAAACTTGTTGCTACAAATTAGCGTATCACATTTGACCCTCAAATAAATTGACTGGGGAACTGCTATTCCAGGTATTTTCTAGGCTACTCCGAACCTGAAGTCTATATTTTGCTATATACGCTTTATCTCAAATAATTGTAAAGGATGATACAGAATGCACAGGAAAATAGGGCAACTGATTTAAATACATGGAAGTGAGTGGAAAAGATTTTTAGACCCACAGACTTGAGAAGACCCAGTTCCCACCAGTTCCATAGTGGTTTTGTCATTTTAATTGGGCAGCACGCCTGGCATGCATGTCTTGTTTGAAAAGTCTAGGGGGACTGTTTGGAAAATAAGTTAGAACTCATGCAGTTAACCATTAAATTTGTAATTTAAACAAATGCATAAATTGGGCAAGCTAAAAATACTTCAACACTAATTGGAAATAGCTTTAATTTCAGAGAGATCAATTTTACTTTGTAAAACATCAGTAGTTTTATTAAAATTATTATTTTTATGAAATCTTGGATTCCATAATATATTTTAATAATCATGGCAGAGTTAAGAGGGTGGCTTGTATCCCTTATAATCCTTTGAATCTCTTTTTCACCTTTCTGTGAATGACTCTTAATATTTACCAAGAATTTTAGGTACTACAGAAAAGCCCTGCTGCTTTTCAGGGGAGGATCTCGTTAGACAGTGCTCTAGTTGTCTGTGCATTTATTATCACAGTGTAAGTGCTTAGTAACCCTATTCTTCCATATATGTGTCCTAAATTCCTTTATTTACTATAAATGTCTGATACTACCTGAAACTTAAGTGCAAAAGCACATGATGAAACAATCCATCCTACCATCCCCAGAGTGATTGTCTGGCTTATGGCAAAACAGTCAAAAGATGCTGCTTCTGCCACTGCCGACATCCCGATACAATATCATGTTCTGTATATGATGGCTGAAGCTGAACAATGGGAATGCTAGAGCCCAGAGTCTGATTTCTTCATCAGCATTTCAGGAACTGATTTTCTTAACTGAGCTATGAACATCTCTTCATATCTGTCACGTTGTGTGCTCAGATATCCAGGCAAGCATGCAAGCAATACAGAAAACTATGGACTCAGCAGCTGCATGAAAGCAGAGATGTGAGAACTTTGCTTTTCTCTTTTCCAAGCATTTATTAACATGCATCTTGTCTTCATTATAGTCTAATATTAACAGTTTCTTATTAATGGACAGTGAAGGAAGAATAATTTTAGCTCCTTTTCCACTTGAGTTGTTTTTTTTTTTTTCTGATGATGCGAAATTTTAATTCTGTCTTCAAGTGATGCTTTGGTTTAGAGCATGTAAACAAGATAAAGAAAATCTTAGCAAGAGCCCATAAAATAATTCTAAGAAAAACAGGGGAAGGAAAAACTGAAAAATCTCAGTGGGTTACATTTAGTAAGATGGGGAAGCAAAAAAGGTGTCAGGCCATCACAGGCAAAATTATAACAAAGCTATTTTATACTGGGAATCATCATGAAGAAGAAAATGGAGAAGCTGTTATTTTGTTTTCTCTCTCCGCACATACCATTTAATAAAAGAAGGAAGATCTAGTTTTAAGAAGTGAATCAGAAGGATTACAGCAACAGCAATGAAGAATTAAATCTTCTTTTGCCAAGAGAATAGGGCTCCAACGCTGACATTTAAGATGTGAAGTTTTTGTTACTGTATTTGTTGCTTATTGTCTTCTGTTTTGCTTTCTTTCTTTCTTTTCTTTTCTTTCTTTTTTTTTTTTTTTGTGGATGTAAAGACACAGTTTGTGTATTTTTATGTATATTGCACACACACATTTATTTTCTTTTCTGTAAGAAATTAAGGTAACAACGGTAATGCTTTAAAGCCTGTAGGATACATGTAGAAACTTGACTAGTCTTTAACCCAGTTCAGCACACAGTAGTTTTAAATTCAAATGCTATTTATTTCATTTATTTCTGTAAAGCTGTATAGAATTGAAGTAGTACCTACTGGGGGTGGGGGGCACAAAAACCAAAAAACTTTTTCAAATAAAAACACATGAGACCATGTTGTGTAGAAAGAATAAAATTGCAAACTGTTTTCTCCACCTGCTTACACACAATATGCAGTGTCCAGGAGAGTAAAGCCTCACGCAGAGCTGCTGTTGCAAAGCTATTTCTTCTTCTAAAGTGCAGTCTCAGCTTGTTCTCAGAGACTATACAGTACAAATAAGAGTTATCTGTTGATAATTTATACCACTGTAGCTTGTGTGTATATGTTAGATTCTTAATCAAAAAACTATGATCACTGTAAAAAATAGGTTATTCAGTTATATTAATCATTTTAGTAAGCAATAAAAAGTTCTAATGTCAGGGAAAAGTGCTAACCACCACTTGGGAGCCCTTGTAAGTTTTAAGATGAGTACGAGGCTTGGATAAATTATCAGTGCTTTGGTTTCCCTTCCTGACGTTTCATCCTTGTGGTCTTCAGGCCAAAAGAGTACTGGTTAGTTCAGGAAGTGCCTCAAGTGATGGGATGTCGCTCATTTGCTGTAATGCAAACTGAAAAAAAAAACTATAGATAATCAAAAAGATCAAACTGTAGCTGTCTAGTTTCACATGCCTTAGCATAACAGAGTTTTTGGACAGCAGAATGGGTGTGGAATGGGACTTTCCTGAATATCAGTCCCAAACTTCTCATTGCTTTGGCTGATAGCCCTAACGCAAATGGCATTAGAAACCAAACCCTGATGCTATGAGAATGCTGGGCAAGCGTTCGGCATTTGGATGGAGCTTGAGTAAAGAGCAACCAGACACCCTTCATTTTGTAGCTTTTCACATATGTATGACTGATCTCTAATCAAATGATTTTTTCCCTGTTTTTCCACAGAGCTCTGATGGCTTTGTTTTGTTTTGTTTTTTTAAAGGATGAGTAAGAATTTTATTTAGTAAGTCAACAGACAGTTTCATTTGTATTATTAAATGTTAAGAATTCATGTATTTAAACCTAAAAATGCAATTTTATTTTATGGTGTGGAGTGAAGTTCACGTTAGCCATTCGGTAATATCTTAAAAACATTTGTCTTTGATTATGTAGAGGTTAGTGGTAATTCTTGAGGTCTCTGAGAGATGCAGGGTCACATCTAAACTATTTCTCATGAGTGGCTGTACGTTTTCTTTTTCTTTTTTCTTTTTTTTTCTTTTTTTTTTTTTTAAGATCAGTCTTAGCCATTCTGTGTAGTGTTATTTGCTTAGCCTAAGACTGACTTGTTCTTCAGGTGCAGCTTTCCTGTGCTTCTTTACAAAAGGAAATGGCTCCGTCCTCATTTGGTTTTGTTGGCCTCTTTCTGAGCGGTTTAATGGACAACTGGCTTGTTTTATTTATCTGACAGTGTTTCTTCATATTGTTTCAGGTTATCAGCACTCTTGCAGATCATATTACAGCTAGGATTTGACCCTCACTAGGGTTCACTTTAAATCAGATCCTTATCATTAATGCAGTGATAAATAGAGATGCTTTGGAAGCAGTATACAGATTATTTATTTAGTGCTTCTCTGTATCATGTTTTATACAACCAGGGATCAATGTCAGACCTTTATGGATATAGCTTAGGTTGCATTCAGTAACTACAACCTAAAGCCCTTTAAATAATGTTAACTTAATAGCTGACATTTTTATGAAATGAGTCTGCAAGGGGGGGAATGTAATATTGCTCTACAGTGAGGAAGATTTTTATTTTTAGTTTCATCCCAAACCTAGAGGGATGTTTTTAGTTTAACAACTGCCTCTGAAGTTTCCACTTAAAAATAAATAAATAAACAAATAAGGAGACAAAAGCTTTTAACAAAAAAATAGAGTGCTCTACCACAGGGGTGACCCTGGGTTACTGCTTTTGTAATGATACTTTTGGGGAACCTCTAAAAAACTCTGTGTTTTAAGGTCTCTCATTCCTGCTTATTTCTCCTTGTAAGATTGGTTGGTCTTCTTATGACATAAGCAATTTTCTTGTTTGTTAGATAAATTTAGGCTGAATTAAAACATATTTCCCCACTTTAACTTTCTGTTTGTATTCTTAGAACTTTCTGTAATACTTGTATTTCCTCTCTCTGTTGTATTTGCATTAGATTTAAAGTCTCCTAAGCAGATAGCATGGAAACTTAAGAATACAGAAAACAAGTTTTTCTATTAGAATTATCAGAAGTCTATTCACTATGTAACAAGTACGTTTCACCATTGCTGGGTAAATGAAGTAATTCACCTAAGCTTTCACAGTGTTACAGGCTATTTTTATAGAAGACTTTCTTAAGCAATTTAATGGGCATATAAACAGAGACAAGGTGCCCAGTGGAAAGATGTTCAACTACATATGTATGTTTTAGCAAAAATCAGACACTGTCTGGAAGCCAAATCGTGGGTAAAATTGGATTCAGGTTTGGGCATAATCAACAAAATCTCAAGAGTTGTTCTGTTAAGATTTCAGTGCATACAGTAGAAATTCTAAGTATTCAATCCATTCTTGAATATTTTTTTTTCCTTTTACTGCTCGGGAATAAAATCTGTATGGGTGGGCTGGGTTGTTAGATTCAGTTAGAAATTGCTCTTCAAAGAGCAAAGAGAAAATATCAAAAGTATTCAGAACTGAGGAATGGTTTTAAGATTTGCAACTGGCTTTTCATCCTCCGTATGGTCTGTTACTGGAGAAATGTATAAAGTATTAAGTATTTGAGGTCTAGCATGTTTAAGGAATGTAGCTGTAGGGATTTTGTTACCTTTTCTTTTTCCTCCATTTGTAGCATTATTCCAAGCTAGGAGTCCTATGGCTATGATGATGATAGAAATGAAACTGAAACAAAATGTGAGCCCTTCAGAGATTGCATCAATCTGTAAAGCCTTCCATAATATTAACCATAGCTATTGTAAAGTTTATCTGAAAACCCATAACCTCCTTCGATAGCTTGTTTCTGTAGCAGCTGTGAAGTATTCTGCCTGGTACGGGATAGCCCATGCACAGAGGGAAGGTGACTGTCCCAGGGAGCTAGCTCCGAGCGGTCGGACCCGCTCCAGAGGCAGCCAGGGAGCACCTGTCCTCAGGGACATGGGATGATGGGTTTAGGTTAGGCAGAATGATGAATATTATGGTTCAAACAACACTGCAGAACTTACTTTTTGTCACCCCTGTTTTTATATTATGTCATTTGACTTCAGAAGTCTCCACATAATGCTAAGAATTACTCCAGTGCTCGATAATCCGAATTTCTGTCCTGTAGAAACGTCCCTTCCAGGTCACTATTAGTAAAGCACAGAGCTATGTGGAAGTGCACATGCCTGTCTCTGCTGCTTGCTCAATAATGCCAGGTATGAAAGGGCTCTAGATGGATATTTAACTGTATTAACTGCAGTTGTTAATGTGTCAGTTGGACTTAATGGATTTTGACAAATACTAAGTTAAAGATAACTGAGCGCAACAGATGGATAAGAAAGCAGTCTGAAAACCTAAACCCAGATTTTCACAGTAAAGACTGAACTTGCTATACAGTAGGCTACTTCTACTACAGCTCGTTATTAGATGAAATGCTACTGTTTGCAAATCTGCATTGTGCTACTTTTCCTGCTATGTTTTGTTCATTCGGAGGTGAAAAGTATCATACATTTTGTATAAGGCATTATGAAGGTATTTCAAGGTGAAGGGGAAGGTATAAAATCAGACAAGGACCTTGTGAACATTTCGCTTTGGGGTATATTTATTGTGAATATTTAAGAAAGATGAGTTTGCACAAAAAGCTTACGTGATATGTTGATTCAAGCTTTACACGGTGAAATGAGAGAACATTCTTACACTTCCTTATTGCCAATCAACAGGAATTGTGAAACTGCTACAATATTAAGAGGTGGGAGATATAATCCCACCATGGAGTATAAGTCTGTCATTAATTTAATATGAAAGATGTATTGATGGGTTTTAAATCCCACTTTAAAGAGGATGATGTTATTTAAATCTGGATGCAAGGGGGAAGGGCAGGGACTTGCCCTGAACGACAGTTACTGATATTCTCTCAATACAGCAAGTGATTACTTTAACTCACACACCCCTGTGAGAACATTAATATTGCTCTGTCAGCCTGGAACTGAAATATCCTATAAATCTCCATTTAAAGGAAAATTTGCAAACAGTAAAATACAGAAAAACAAATGTTTTAGTTTGTATTGAATATGCCACATAGCATGTTGTTTACAATGCAGTGTTAAATGTTGAAACACTTCACAAAATCATCTTATGGGCTGTTATGATTTGGGGACTGGAATCAAGTGCCAGAAAACCTTGTTTAAATAGAATTAGGGATTTGACAGTGGCTGACAACAGCCAGGCAACTCCACAGTATCCCATGCGCTGGCCCGTGCCGTCAGAACTCTTGCTGAGCTCCATGAAGATCCTGTGTGCTAAAACCCAGCCTGTCAGCCCCTCTTTAGATACTTCATTCAGATTCAATCAACAGAGTCAGAAGGAGATGCGATGGGCACCACAAGCCCTGAATGTAGCGGGGAAGTGGAGCTGCCCCTGTACTGGAAGCTCAGGAACCAAGTGACGTGGTTTGCAACTGCTGAGCAGCTCCAGCTCAGTTAAAACCTTTGGATCTGTCCTTCTTTCTGCTGACATTGTTACTTACTTGAAATGTCAGTATAAAAGGATGATGCAGATTAAAAGTAATACGATATAGCGTATATGGAGGGTGTTTGTTGATGCGCCTGTAGAAATTTCAAGCGCTTAGTGTGCTAAATTAAACTCGGTGTATTTCTGATCCTTTATCTTCTGTCTGACCAGAGGCCTCAGAAGTAGGTGAATGAAATGCACAAACCCTCTTGCATCATGACAGTGGCATAATCACCATATGGAAAAAGGGAAAATCTTTCTTAAACCCTAAAAGCCAGTTAGATTCCGCCTTGATGATAATCTGATGACCCAGATTTTACATTCTCAGCTTACACCATCTAAATTCCAAGCAGGTCTTTTGGCTTTAAGTCACTCCTGGACATACTTACAGTATTGTGTCTGGGTTTCTAAAGATGCTAAAGGTAGCATCTTCGGTATGTTGTCTGTTTCCTAGTCTCTAATGTAATCTCTTCTGGAAGAGGGGTCTGTAAATCCAGCTTCCCAAAGGAGCCAGAACTGGATCCTGGGTGTGACATTCCCATACAATTCACATATGCGCAGTATCTTTGTCCAGAAGGTCAGATGTGAACATATAGGCTGCTTGTTGTTGTTTTATTTACAGTTCTTCTTCCGCTGTAAGAGTCATTTTGACATAGACTCAACCACGCCATCCCCATCCCACAAAACTGATCATTAAGGTGAATGGTTCTGAGCAGAACACTGCTGAAGTTCAGTGATTTTTAACCCGGTGACCTTAACTAGTTTTACCCTAAGCCTAAGTAGAAATGATGGCAGATAAAGACAACAGATGAAAATTTAATTGTACAGCTGAATTCTCTTTGAGTAGACACAGAGAATCTTTATAAAACTGTATGTGTGTTTCTAGGGTGTCATAATCCTATCAGTGGCCTTCTTTGTGTTCAGTTTAGAGAAAATTTTGTAGGAATCTCACTTTTTTTTCTGCAATGTGTCTGCTTTTAGAAATACAAAATCTGTGACCATATTTCCCTTTTTCTACCCTTATTGGGGGGAAAAACAGGCTACTAATAAACTTCAGCCTTTTAGCTTATAAGGATTCAATAAATCTTTTCCCAGCATTTCTATTCTTATTAAAAATAAGTTTGGGGGGTTGTTTTTTGTTTGTTTTTGGTTAGTTGGTTTTTGTTTATTTTTGTTTGTTTTTGTTTTGTTTTTTGCCTTTTTAAAATAGAGATATTAAACTTAAAAATTAAAGTGCAACAGGATTTTCTGCCTGTTTCATGAAACCAAAGTTTCAAAAAATGTTACTAATTTCATTGGGATGAAATGAGACCTTTCGGAGTCTCATGTATGTATGCAAGTACTTTCTCTGCTCCACCACTCACTGGATTTTCAGGGTAAACACATTCAAGTCTCTGTTCTGAATCAAGCAGAGTAATTATTCAAAGGTATGTCTTCAAAAGTATGTGGTTTTCCTGGATGGTCCTTGCTATTTTGGGGGTAGTTTGCAGGACAAGACTGATGAGACTGTAATACATGCTAAGCGATTTTTCTTGACTAAAATTTTGTTTGGTATGAGCAGGCAAGAAGCTTCTGTTTTTCATTTTTCCTTGGGAAAAAAAAAAAAAAAGAAGAGTTTTCTCAAAGAAATCATCAGGAAATTAAACCTGAAAGTAATATCTCATTTTAAAGAAATAAGATTTTCTACTTCAAAGTGGCTGATAATGAGAGGATTAATGTTTCTCGTTCCACCAGGCATTTATATATATTGTTGCAAAACAGGTGAGGTGCATATTTGGGAAGTTATTTCAGCCTTTCTCAGAAGAATAGTGTATGGAACTGGTCTGGAAACCAATTAATTATCCAAATGATCATTTTGACAATGTTTTCAATTTTGATATGGAAAATTGCATCTTTTCTAGAAGATTTTATATTCACTTTGTCCTGGCAAGTTAGGGTTAGAATTATATATCCCTTGGAACAGACTTAACAGATACATAAATGTTAATGTATTTTTTGGAAGAAAAATATTACATAGACTACTTTAATAGTTCAATAATGTTAATTCAAGGTTGTAATCATGATTTGTATTTCATATGTACATAGCTATCAATCATTTTTCTTAATAATTCATTAACTTCTTCTAAACATCTCTCAAATGCAATTGTTAAATACATGTACTTTTTTTTTTTCAAATGACCTGTTTTTATATTTTACATTTGTAATTCTTTCCAACCTTAGTTTTTTCTTTCATATTCTCTTATTTCACATTCTTTCAGTTTCTCTTAATGAGGCCACCTATAAAATGGCTGGCAGTGCAAAAATAAGTGCTTAATGAGTGACGAAACTATTATAGTAGTCAGGAGAGGAAATTACAGCATATGTAATAGGACAATCATTACTTTTATAAAATTGAGTATGAAATTGTTAATGTCTCTTGACAGTTCTTTAATAATTAAGATTTCATCTTGATTGTCTTTCTATTAACGTGTAATGATATGATGGTTAATATTGTTTAAATCACAATGTTAAATGAATGAAAAATCATAGTCTATAATCCTCTGGATAGTATTTGTTAGAGGCTTTAATCTTATACTCAACCCAATTTAGAAAAAGGTTTCTTCATTAAATTGTGGATGTAAATCTTGGTGATATATTTATATAAGATATATATGAACAAGCAGCTGTATAGTTTTCTAGTTTTTAAAAATGTAAACTATAAAATAAGGCTAATTATGGAGAATGACTAAGAGCTAGACTTTCAGACTAATTGATAATCCAATGAAACTCAGTATATGTTTAAAACTTGTAACAAATGGAATAGCTCAAAATGGTGTCTATGAGACAAGCAGATATTTGATCATTATTGTAGCTCAAATAGCATTTCACATTAGATATAATCTAGAAAAGAAACACCAAGGCAAGAATCAGGCTAAGCAGGTGCTTACTCAGAGGATAAAGGATGTCATGAAAACCAGCCTCCCACCGAGCAAACAAAGAAGGGTTTTGGACCCAAACTGGTGGGTCCTGTCATAACCATGCATGGCAGAAAGGCATAGCCTTGAAAATAAAACAGAAATGTACCCTCACCCAGAGAACTACAAAGGGCAAATCAACAGAAATAATCCTAAAATACGAAAATGAACTAACATCTACAGATAAACATTGATTCAATTCATTTTGTAAAGAACAGAAGAAAAGTCTTTTGGCCGGGATACTGTGCTTAGGTTTAAGCAATGTGAGTTAAATTTCTGACCACCGAGACTTACTCTGTGACTTTCGGGAAGTCACTTAGTGCTAAAATCTGCTGCAAATTCCTGCTGTCCTCAAAGGATCTCAGATCAGCCTCTTGCTTTCTGTGTTTTAGTTCCCCAAGCATAAAGCAGGAGTAATAGCAATTTCCTGTCTCGAAGGCTTGTCACAAGGATGAATTCATTAGTATTTTAGCTGCTATGACATGGCGATGACATGAGCACATCTGTATTGTATGATGGAAAAGTAACATTTTAACAGATCTGGGTTTTTTTGTTGTTGTTGTTGTTGTTGTTGTTGTTGTTGTTGTTGTTTTTAAAGGGGGGTGTGGAGTCAGCGTCATAGACTGAAAGTATTCCAAAGGAAAATTATGATTCTCTGGTTTAGTAACTTTTATTTCTAGGATTATTTAGTGATATTGTATCTGAGGCAACCCGCCTACTGCTAACCACACTGTTGAATGCTACTTTATGTTCTGCCTGAGCACTTTTCAAACATCACTGCCATGTTCTGTCTGTGAAAACCAGAGTATACAAATTATTTGTTATTTTATATCCAAAAAACCCTCTAATTTTAGTATTTTGTATTTCATTGAAAGATTTTTAAGAGACTGTTCCATAATTTTGCTCCGAATACTGTTATACATCAGTGAATATTCTCAGATAAAACATTGTGGAAAGCAATGAGTACTTACAGTATGTAAGCTACATATATAAAAATGTATATAAAATATATAAATACATATATATAAATCAGTAGGGTTACTACCAGGAACATATAGGCTTTCACTATCAACCATTTAAAATCAATTTGAAGGCATTTGGAAGGCATTTTAAAGAGCAACTAGGCATCAATAAAATTTAATTAATTGGGTCTATGGATGCACATGTAAATTGAGTGTTAATTGTGCTAGCAATGCTTTTCCATTAAAAATTAAACTCATGATTAGTAACCGAGAAAAAAACAAGCCAATGTTGTTCCATAAACAAATCTCATTTTTTTTTAATTGTGCCCCTGCTTTAGTTAGCAATCATAATTCTCCATTTGCTTTGTTAAATGTGAGCATCACTGCAGCATGGGAAAGATCGCTTGCCAGTGCTTCTAAAATTTCACAGAAGAGGCATTCAAAACTTTTGATGCAAGTCTTTGTTTAAATTGCCTTGATTTGAGCAAGAATGGAAAGTTCTTGTGTCTTAGTTAATATCAGGCAGACTACCTAATGTATTAAGGAGAAAAAATAAGATTGTCAACTGTATTTTTATAAAGAGGGATTTAATAGGTATGTTGGGATTATATGGGTAACCTACTTTTGTTTATTTACCTATAGGTCTGAGTATATACAAATGTGAATTAATACGAGTGTCAGTACAGCCCCAGCTGTGGGTATTTGAAGCTTCAGTTATAGCTTCCACGCTGAGCTTTGAAATTCCTCACTGTCTCTTGGTCTCAGGATCTGCATCAGTCTGTGTAGCACCCTCATTTCTCAGAAGCTTCTTCGACAGTGTTGAGTAGAATAGCAGGAAACAAATTTTGAGAAATACCACAGCCTTCTTTCTGTGGCCATGCATGCCTTCTCACTGTTCATAATAACATAGTCTGACAGCTGGGAAACTGGGGTGTTCCATCCTTGCATGCTAAGCTAGAGATGTCCAGTTCATATTTGTCATAGCCTTGGGGCAAAAAGCAAGAAAACCTTGTTAGAGGCAAATTTTCAAAGGCAGAGAATTGATTTTCTTTCTTGTTCCTGAAAAATCGGGAAAAATTGTATACCAATGGTGATAAAACCTCGATTGCCTAAATCTCACTGTATTAAAAGATATGTATGTGCTTAAATGATTGATTAGCTTCTGTCACCTAACATGAAACTTTTGCCACTCATATTTGAAACTTTGGAAAGTTGATGGGTGAAAGCAAATACCTGTCCAGCTGAAATTTGTCCTCCAGGGGTCTCTGGTCTGTTCTTTCTCCACACAGTGCTGAGGTGCCCTTCTTCCATCCTCAGCCTGCCTCCCCTGGAACAGCTCGGGCCCATTTTGCTGAAGTACTCCGTGCTGCCCGCACTTAGGTTGTGACTCACGTGCTGGAGGTGGTATTTAATATCTCCAGTGCCCGAACCAGTAACTTGAAGCAATGTAAGGGAGCAGTGTTGCAGTTCCATAATTGCCTCATAACTAACTCAGCATGGGTTGCTTCGCTTTACCCAACTGGCATGTCCTAGTCATCCCAACATCTTCAGTCCAAAGCCAAAGAAATGGATGCATAAATTTAGTGGAGCAAGTGGCCAAAGCAAGTTATTTTGATTTTATCCATGTATTTTATTTATAATGGCCATAACAGTATACTTCCCTGAAGCACATAGAGAACTGTAAATTCATTGGTCTAATTTTATACTTTGAAACATGACCAAAGAAGATAGTATAATGATGAAACACTTCATGTAGACAACAGCCCCAGGAGATCTGTGCATCTGACTCAGAAGTGGCTTGCGCCTTTTCACTGCGGTCCCAGCTTCCATGTGAATTATTAGAAAGCGGCACAGAAGGCAGCATCAGGAGGGAAGTGAGCTACTTGAAATCCTGGCAGCCAAGTCTGCACTGATCATTTGTCTGATCCCAGAAACGTCTGACCACTGAAGGATTTTCCATGCGCGCAGATGTTCATGGAGGACTGGACTGTGTCTTTGTCTTTCCTTCTCAGATAGGAGGGTAAAGGCTCTTCGCACTGGGCTCTGCCTTGCACCTCAAGTACAGATCCTGCTTGTTTCCAGCCTTGCTGTGATTTAGTACTTCAGGCTGCCATTAGATGGACAGGGAGGTTGGGATTAGCTTGTTTTTATTTCACATCTTGCACTCGGCTGCAAGCAGGGAGAAGAAAGTGCCTTTGGGAAGGCAGTGGTAGCTGGCTTGATTAGGTGCAGGGGAGCCAAGAGAGTACTGCAGACTGGGCTGGAGAACACTGGGATCTTCTAAAGAATCCTGCTGGTAGCTGGCCCCTCCTCCCACGTCAGATAAAGTTTGCAAGCATGCTTTCAAGCAGCTTAAGTCTCCTCCTAATCTTATAAGAGAAATGGAATTATTTGCTCTTGCTTATATCTGCAGCGGTTTCTGTCTCTCTCATCTGTCATGTGAGCCAGATCCTAAACCTCTTTGTAAACTTCAATTAAACGTTTAGCCACGGACTGGGGGATGTGTTTCAGACAGGCTCTGGTGAATGTACTGGCATGTTCTGAAGCACAGCAATGGGAAGCGGTAAAGAAATTAGAAGGAACATTTTTACAGTTGGACTTCCAGCTGATCTGATAAGTGGGGGCTTTCACACACCGATCATATTTTTTGAGTGCAAATGATTGTATGTTCCAAACTGAGGACACAAATTTAAGTCTTTCTGTTAATGGCGGAAGGGATTAAGAGGTGGGGAAAGTCTCTGCAGGTGAGACTTGCCCATTTGCTAAAAGGCAACAAAAAGATGAGTAACTACAGTTCTGGCTTTGGGTTTTGAAGTGTGGGGAGTTTGTGTTTATTTTTATTTTTTTATTTTAAATCTGTTAGCTACCTTTCAGTTGAAATCCTTTTTCTGGGACCTTGCTATGCTGCCTGTCGCTTGTTCCTTTAGGGCAGATTTGCAGCACGTGAAAGGGGCTGTGGTGGGCTGTTGGATAACTGTTGGTGCTGTAAACTCTGGTGCAACATCTCCGCTTGAAGCAGGTAGCGCCAAAAACAGGCACGTTGATTCTTCCACAGCTGCGGGCAAGCAATTTCTTTCCTACATATCTTGACCGCTTTTTGTTCTTTGAAAATGATGATAATCATGTATGACTGGGTTTGGCAGAACGTTGTGAGCAGGAGATCTGTCCTCTTGTCCTGGCTGTTAGTTGGGCAAGCAATTTTGTAGAAATTACTTGACTTCTTGGTTATTTTTCCTCTCTATTATGAAAGCACTTATTAAACTAGTGGTGATAAATTACACTTCTAACTCAGTTTCTATCAAATATCACTTTCAAAACACTCTTTAGAAGAAATTAAAATGCCCTTTATAGAATTTTAACATTTTAAAGTTTTGTAAAATGCAAAGATCTGTCTATTTTTCGAGGTAACAACAAAAAATAGTTTTCCCATGGAAATAGAGTTGTTTTGTTTGGAAAATGCATCCCACACTTTTTTCCATCATAGTAGTAACTGAAGCTAGTGAAATCTCAAAACTGTAATTTCCTGTTAGCAAAAGCTGGTTCCACAAACTCCAAAAGTATGTTAATTTTATACCATTAAAAATGAAAAAAAGACAAAATCTAAATATTTTATTTGGATAAATGGTTCTTTAGACTATGAAAACTATTTTGTCATTACTATATTGAGTTTTAAATTTCAAAACAAGCCAAAGTTATAGTGCATAATGTACACGAAGATGAGAAATCATTTCACCGTGACAGACAAAAGGGAGCTTTTGATCTAAAAATGTTGATAAGTTAGTTCAATCAGTGCTAAATAAATACATTTTCAAAACAGATTAGAGCTAACAAATAATCTATTTATTGTTATACTGTAACATAGCACTAGCAGTAGTGTTATGAATTACTAATATTACATAATATAACATAATATATCTTAATGTATGTCAAATGACATATTCAGATATAATGTGCCAATAGCAGGATTGTATAATATACATACATTACTACTACTAAGATACGTAACAGAAAAGTAATGATAAATATATAAAATGAAAGTACCAACTACTGGTCTCTGAAAGAGAACATCGGGATATAATCGATTATAAAAACAGATATTTTTGAAAATTCACTTAATGGGAAATTAAAAAACAATTACTTTGATTGGGAATAGAATTCCTCATGATATATGATTACATATACATATATATGATTACATATACATTACATATTTGAATAAACTGAGTGTTTAAAAAAAAAAAAAAAAAAACTCATGTTCAAGGATTGAAGCTGGCTGTGCTAGGAACTGTCATTAGGATGGGAACTGCATTTAGATACCAGAGTATTAACAGCTAGGAAAGACCAACTGGGTGAGACAGTTGCCAAAGTCTCTTTTCAGTCACTGTGCTTGTTCAAGATACCAGGGAAAATCTCGTGTTGCTGACAGCTGAGAGCATATGGGAGGCAGGTCCCTGTTGTTGCTATCTAAGAAATACCTGAAGGAAAGGCAGGCAAAGAGCTGGAAATGTGGCAGCAACTTTCCTAGCTAGTGAAGTGACAAGAACCAAAGCATTATCCATTCTCAGCACAATGTCCTATCATATAAGGCTGTTCCTAATTCTTTTTTGCCTAGATGATTGTTTTTATTCACTGTATAGCAGACGACACAAAAAGGCCCAGCACGAGAAGTGCGCTTTTCCTGCTACCACCAAAGTCGCCAGCTGTTCCAGCAGTCAGAAGCGTTTCCCTGCTGGCTGGGCTGTGCCCGTGGCCACCCGAGGCCGTGCTGCGGGTGACGTCCCGGGCTGGCTCCTGTCCTCGGAGCCGTAGCTGACTTAGTGCCATGTCGTGCTGTCAGCCTGCAAAGTGTTGAAGGTGCTAATTATTTCACACTGGCCTGTGACCTAGGAGGCATATTACCTACAAGAGGAAGTATCAGAGCTCCGTGAAATCTAGTATGAGAGAAATGAGCGGGAGGAAAAGTTGCCGATGTGTTTGTTTTTCTCATGCTGCTCTGCTCGTGTCAGGTTTCAGGCCTTGAATGCCGTTCGGTTTGTCCGTGTGCTTTTTGTTTGTTAAACTTCACGTGCTTATCTAACTTCCTAATCTCCTGTGCGGATTTGATAACCTTAGTGGTTTTTTCCATGTTGCTTCTAGTGCCTCTGCCATGATTAATGGGATAGACCACTAAACTGGCCACCTCCAAAATTATGGAATGTGTTAATCAGATGGACAGATGACCTCGGGGAGTGCAATGACCCTGAGGATCAGAGGTCAGATTTAAACAATATGACAAATACAAGGATGTTGTCATTTCAAACTAAAAAAGGGTAAATAGATAAAGGGTAACTTGAGAGTGACATACATATTTCTTGCAGTTTGTATGTATAAAAAATGACTTTTACCATTAAATAACAAGTAATGCATCTTCTATGGCTGGTTATATGAGGTCAAAGTTTCAAGGGGAAGATTATTGGGAAGGTACAAGGTAACAAAGAACACGAGACTTGGTTTCAGTTCCAGTGTTTGGTGTAAGATAACCTGTTATTTCTGTGCCTTCATTTTCCTCTCTGTAAATATTAGAGAATACATTTCTTTGTAAAGCCCTTCAAAAAGGGCTACCAATGCTGCTGCTAAGTACTTGTTTCATATGTTGTCCATTTAACTGGGAACATGACACCATATGCTATAGGTAGTTTTAGTGTGGAATTTTATTTTTCTTAATTGTTAAAGTAAAGCGATCTCTGTGGAGTTGTATTATAGGGGGAAAAAGGCTCAGTCTTCAGCTTGGTGCAGCGGAGAAGAGGAAAGACTTGAAACAGTGCTTCCCTTACACTGACTGGCAGATACCACAACAGACTTTGTCATAATTTAAGACTCTTCTACATTGCACTGGCTGAATAAGCTGGGAACCTCTCAGAGCACTGTATGATTTGTCCTGGACGTGGCGTGAGTCCTGCCCAGTGCTTTCCAACCCGACCTTCTACTAGCTCTAGGAAGTAGTTAGCACAGAAACACGTTCTGTCGAGCAGAATCATTCGTTGTCCTTCATGGTAACTTTTCAGTCACGGCTGTACGAAGCAGGTCGATGTGGGGTGTTTGAAGCTTAAGTGTGTGCAGCCACTGAACCACCAGGCAGACAGTACTGTATTTCCATAAAGCTTCTGTTCAGCAGGATTTTTAACAGAGAATATAGTCTACAGTCACGATATCTTGGTCCGGTTATTTAGTATTGATTCCTGTCTGCAGTCCTGGGTATTTCACAAATGGTGTAAAAACCAGCACTAAAAAACTCATCTCTAACTAGACCTAATATCAGAAGTGTTTTAAAAAATTGTTTAGTTTGTAACTTTACTGTTGTCGTGACCATGCTGACCCAAGGACATCGCTAAGCCAAGTTTTGTGTTGTGTAGTAATATATTTTGTTATGATTAATGTATCTACTTAGTTATCTACTTACTCTCAGCTTTTATTTTCTTTCAAAGTTTGCTGCTTCTGTTTCCAACTTAAGAATTAGTCCAAGCTTCCCTGCTGCTTTCTCCCCCCAATTAAGTGTTGACTGGTTCAATAATAAAAGTCTTCTCCCCAGAAGCCTAGCCTTGCCTTAGGAAATTCTGGCGGGAATGCCCGGATGCTTTGCCACTCGTTGGTTGTATTGACATTAAAGGAGACAAAGCAGTGAGGAATAACTCATAAACCATCAATTCACCTTTATTACTCAGATAGAGCCCTGCCTTGGTAGTGGCAACGTGATTGATTGATGAAAGAATGTAGCTCAGCAGAGAAATTAAAAAGGGAAAAGCATGCTGGCAAGGTAATGCTTTTGATATTTTCAAGTAGTATTAAGCATTAAGGGGGAAAAAAGTGTGGAGAGGAAAAAAAAAAAAAACACAAAGCAACCTGGCTTCTTGAGCAGTGTTTACTAAATATGTCGTCAGATTACTTTCAGTTTGTAGTCAATAACCGAGTTGTGAGTATGGCTGACTGAGACTTGGGATGGAATGAAGTATTCTGTTCTGAGGGCATATGTATTTATATCCTATGTTCAAAAAAAAAATAATAACTCTTCTATAACAATAATAAAAAAGAAAAGAAACCATTTTGCGTGAAAACATGTTTTAACTGTATTTGTAACACTCAGTAAATAAATTACAGGTTTTATATCATTCAGAAAGAGCTGCGAGTGATTTATTCAGTTATTAACTTCACACGCTTGGAAGAATGAATTAAATACCAGTCCCTGTTGAAGGCTTTTGGATTATTCTGCCAGAATATACCACTGAAAAGTTTTGGCAGCTCAATGTGTGTTGTGTGATGAGCAGGAAGATTTTGGTGGAAGCTAAAGCAGATGAGTCTGTATTCTGACAGTTTACAGCGTCTTATAAATTCCATAAAATGAAAATGAATTATGTATTATTGGGTTTACATAAGGTCACTGAATGAACTCTGACCCTTCTCTTTTCTCATTTGGCTCAATTATTAGATGAAATGACAGATCTGATCTCTTTTCAAATTGTATTAGAAGGGGCCTCTTTATTTTGCCCTCTAGCAGCAATTCTCTGACAGAACTAGGCAAGTGCATTAATTATGATTGATTTAGTGGGTCTATAAGGTGATTATTTCTCAAATTCTACTTCTGTGCCAAAACCTTTTGACCTCTCTCAGGCCACACAGCAAATGAAATCCATAAGAAGATTTAAGAGGGGACTGACCAGCGCTGCAGTTTCCTTCTGCTGTTTGAACTCAAAACACTTTGGGACACCCAAGCAAATCCAAAAGATTGAATTACGAGGACACACTATGCTTAAAATGTTTAACAATTTGATATCTCTGTTTAAAGAAAATGGCATGAAATTGATCGCGAGGGGAAGAAAATCCCCCTTTGGTGGGGGCGGGGGGATAGGAAAGAAGATTTTTTGCTTTTGAAATTAGACATAATAAAAAGATCAAGATGCCTCATATCAAGCCTGTGCTGGAGCATGTTATGTTGCATTGAGAATAGAATTTCAGCCACATTCTTTTGATAAAATGGCAAAATAACTGCAGAAGTCAGTTTAAGGGTCAGCTTTTCTTGGTGCGACTATAAATATTATGGATTACATGTGTGTATGCATATGTGTATACACATACTTATATAAGCATAGTAAAGAATACAGTTTGAAACCAAATCTGAGTTCAAAAAAGAGAAACTGCACACTATACGTTTATTCTTAAGTAACATCGATCCTTTGTTTATAAGCTAATAGAAATGGGAGTCCTGTTCCCAGATAGAGCACTCTGATTCTGGCAAGCTGATTTCTCTGGGAGGCCTGCAGCAGTAAGCCATACAATACAATAATTCTAGATATGAGTGTTGTGTAATAATGTCTTTTACAACTCTGCAGTTACGAGCCGGGTAGAGGACGTGTGACGTGAGGTACGTTTCTTCGGAAACTCTGCCTTTTCCACTGCGCCTGATCTAAATTTTTTGCTGAGTTGCTTCTTCCGATAGCTGATCCCTAGAAATAGAGGCAGGGGAAGTAGGAGGATGTAGAAGCAGAATAGAAGCAGGGTTACATACACTTCTCACTGGCCAGGGGATCTTGCTCTGTTGTGGGAAGAGTCAATTGTGTGGACAGAAGAAACGAATGTGTTTTTTATTTTGAAAACCAGGTCTTTGCAAGACAGTAGTTGTGAATAGTAATCTTGCTAACGCTCAACAGCTAAATCTAATCTATATTTACTGAACCTATCAGTTTCAGGATATTAAATAGGAGTACCATAAATTTGTTTGGGAGTTCTTTGTGTACTTCCTAGAGGGCTGTTATTGTTCGAGGAGGGCTTTCATGAACTCCTGGGCAGAAGCCTGAGAATCCAGCTAGTCCAGACGAGTTTTTGGTTTTAACTTTCTTGTTGATTTTAACTTTCTAAATGTAAGACTAAACAAAAAAATAATCAAAATTAGAAGAGTATTTCAGATAGATTTCAGTACCACACAGTAAAGAAACTTTGCCTGCAGTTTAACATGCTACAGCAAAATAATTTCGTACTACCAAAGGGTGATCAATTCAAAAACCAGCAGATTAGTTGCAGTGTTCTGTGTTGTTCCAAAGATATTTTTAATACAGTTTCATAGTTTTTTTTCTTTGATTTACTTAAAACAAACAAACAAAAAAAATCCAGATTTGAATCAAAAATGTAGGTAATTGAACAGTGCACAGATGTTGCAGAAGGAAAATTAATTAGGAAGATAAACTTCTAAAAGTTTGTTTTGTGCTCATTGTAGATTACTGTGGCAACTCTTGAACACCTTTGTTTCTCTAAACATATTGGAATATGAATTTGACTAAGACTTATGATTACACCCAGCAAAAAGAATTTTGCTAGAATTTCAAAGTAGCAGAAGTATGTCCTTGTGTTAAATTACGTATGTTTCAACAAACTATTCATGATGCACAGGATGAATAAAGAAAATGTCTTAACATTTTTTTGATGTATAATAATTTAGGAATTGCCTGAGAATGTAGAAGATCTGCGTTCATGTCTCTTCTGTGCTTGAGGTAGGGTGATCTGAGATGAAAATCTCTGCTTTGAACCAGGCAAAGAAAGAACATGACCTGGCTTTTGCAATCCAGGAAGCATCCCTGCTGTTCAGTACACGCGTTTGTGCACATGCAGTAAAAATGGGAACCATGAAACAATTCTGCTTCTATGGCACAATTCAAAGCAGCATTTGGGACACTTTGACCACCACTGTTTGTGACTAGTGTCCTCCTCTAGTCAGATCCCTGCCAGTGACACCATTTCAGGAAAACAAAATTTGGGGCAAAATTTTCAGCCAGCTTGTGCCAGGTTACATCAGGGTGTGGCCTCGCTTCTTTTGGTACCTGGTTTCCAAACTGCTGCTGCTGCCAGCAATTGTTTTCAAGTCCCTTTACCCCTAGTAAATTGCACATGATGCCTCAGCAGGAATTCTGCATTTGTTACTTTACTAGCATAAATGAGAACACTACCAACGTTATTAGCATCATTGCAGTGGGCACTGGTGCTTCTGTTTGTATTCTAAAACAAACAAAATATTTAAATAGTAAAGTGTGTATTTTAGGGAGAAAAGTGCCTGTTGAACAGTTACTAGTGAATTTTCTGGGGGATTCCTTACTGCCTGAGTTAATCTCTTCAGCCATGCAAATTTCTGTGCTGGAGCACGTGCAGAAGCAAGAAAAGCACAGCAGATGTCTTCGTGTTGCATATCAGCTGTTCTCCCAGGTCTCTGTGGGAGATCTTAGCACAAATCCTGTCATGTTGAATGGTGTGGCTAGTTTATCACTACGCTTTGCCAGTAATCTTGGCAAAGGCGTAACACCTGTGTTAGTCAATGCTTGTTCCTCTTCCTTTCTGATCGTACTACTTGTATTGAATTTAATTAGAAGATAACTGTACACCTGCTGTCAAAGATTTGCTGGCACGGGTGCTGCAGCTCTGACGTAGTATTTCTGATGTCTAGATTTTGGTCTTGTATTAAAAATTAGATAAAAATCATAATGTCCAATATTTGACACTGGAAAAGTACAAAGTGGCCAGTGAAAACAAGCTGATAACTGAAGTTATACTAATGAAATAAGGTACCATAACATGGACCGATGTTCAAGTACTGGCTTAGAGGTACATTGTGTGTCCTAGCATTGTATGGAGAGCCAAGCATTGGCTTAGCTGAGCACCTTACTGATAGCTACTGTTTGATTTATGGGTAAGAGAACCTCAATAAGTCAAAGGAGAAGTAGCAGTGGGTCAAGTCAAACATCTTGCTTCGTTTTGAGTTCATTCATGCACTCTGCTTCGAGTATAAGATGGTTTGAAATGCTTAGGTATTTCAAATGATTCTCAACTGCTCATGAATTTCATTGCTTTTCAGAAGGAAAAATATGGCTGGTAGGAGATGCTTCCAAACTCTAGACAAGAGTGGATGTTGATCTGGAAAATAGTTCTGTTTTTCCTTTTTCTTATTATTGAATAAAAATTACTTGAAGACATCACTATTTTGAAAGCTGAATCATTTGGAAAATTTGACCCTGAGGTTCTTGAATTCATTTAGAAGTTGGCTCACCTTTTTTTATTTATTTATTTATTTTACATTATTTTTGGTTATATAGCTTTGTGAGGAGAAAAATAGCTGAGAAGTAAAGCATAATGAAGAAATGGTTCATTCTCAGAACTGATAATTCAAACATGCAGTGCCGCCATTAGAATCTTTCAAAAGACCAGTTTGTATTTTTAATGTATTGGAATGTGAATCTGTTTTTTTGTTTTGTTTTGTTTTGTTTTGTTTTCTGAATTATACAAAATCAAACACGGTTGTATTCTGGTTTTTGTTGTTGTTGATTGGTTGGTTTAAAAGATGGCAATTAGTTCAGCTGCAGCTATGCCTTGCTGTAGATAGAACTGTGGCAATCAAACAAATAAGCTTGCTTATTGATCTTTCATTAAATAAATAAGAGGTCTCAGGCACTGAAGTTACCATTTTCACACTTCTGTAGACAATACTGATGCTTTTTCTTCTTGATCTGTAACCTGTTTGGCTGTTACATGACAAATGCTCACAAATAAGAACTCTATACAAAGAAGATATCTAGTCAATTTTTTAGACACTAGGAATTTCCCGTGGGATATTTATGACTATCATATTCCTTAAGATATAAAATAAAGGAGATAGAACAATGGGGAAGGCTGCTCCCACATTAAAGGCAATAGATGTATAGCCATTGTGAAATTAAATGATGTTTCCAGGCATGGTATATTATTACTTTCTGTGGAGTTCTTAGAGAGAATACACTGCTGGGCTAACCACATTTGTGATTTAGCAAATATTTTTTTTTATAGTCTGAAAGTCTTTAAAAGTAGACAAACTTTACCAGCGATTTCTATGTGGATGCGGTAGAATTTTTCCAGGTATGATGATATTAATATTAGAATGATATAGTTTGATTCCTTTCCTGACAGGTTTTTGCTGCTATGGTTGCTATATATTATAGATATTATATGTTAGTCTAAAACTAGCTGTGTAGTAAAAATAACCTTTCAGTATTACATCTCAGGAGACCAGTAGTAGCTTCGTACAGGATGTCCTACTTGTAACCAGCCATTTGTGTGATGCTAGTCTTCTTCAGGGTAAAGTCCTGCAGGGGTGTGTGAATTTTGAGATGTCCCTTGATCAACTTCCTTCGTGCGCACTTGGCAAAATTGTGTGTCACCAGTCTAGTAGCTAAAGTTCCTTTTTTTTTTTTTTTTTCCTGCAACTTTATGTGGACACTAGTGTTTGAGGTATGGATAGATGGGTACTAATGTGGCCTTTGTACAATGTTAAGCTGTGCAGGTAAACAGGCTGGAGAATTATTTACATGGATTCTGCATAGCTCAGTATCCATTTCTGTCTTACCACACCGATAAATCAGCTTAGGCTTCTTTTTAACAAATAGAAGTTAATAATTCTAGTGTCTGATTATGTCAGACCAGGCTTCAAAAAGCTTTGGTGTTACCGTTTTTAACTCTCTTCCAAATAAGAACCTTATTTATGAGAGTGGATTCTGTTTGTTTGTGAGTAACCTGAGCTTAGATCTGAGCTGAGACCATTGCTCTCAATACATCGAAGAGCTGAAACAAGTTGGAAATGATGTTCAAAGGTTACATTTTTTAATCTCTGAGTTTCCTGTGCCTTGTTTTTAGAGATAACTTTCTGCACAGAAAGCTCCCTTCACTTGGCTTGAATCGGAAAAGAAAATGTATTACATTTTAATACTGACACAAACAAATGAGTTGGTTTTAGTTTCTGTCATCCTCAAACCGCTGTGTTTATAATACCACGAGTATATTAATGGACAGATTTAATGATATATATATTATTTCTGTCAGGATCCTCTAAATTACTTTTGCTACCACAAGGCACAAAATGATGATGTATTTCAGTGAACAAAGGAAGGTAGGTTACACTTGTAGTGCCCATAAATTCTTTGTTTTAAAAACATCAAGGCCTTTGATAGAGCACAGTGCTCTTCAGGAGATTTGCTAATAAAAATTAACCGGTGGGGTGGAAGGTTCCCTGATGTTCCTACCTGTATCACGTTTCCCTGGCCCCTTTTTTGCCATTCTGGAGATGGCATTGCCTGACCTCCTGCTTCAGTAGGTTCTCACTTTTGGTGGATGCCAGCACAGCTAGCGTGTTAGTGTACCAAACATGGTAAATCTGGGATATTGTTATGTTTTGGTTTGGAGCCAAAGTCACCTTACCGTAATCTTGGACAGCTTTGTGTGTGAAGTGTTTCAATCAGGATTTTCTTCATTCACTTCCTGGCTTAAAATGTCCATTATACAACCTTGTCCTCCATGTTTTAGTTGATTCCCACTTTCACTTCTGAGAGTTGGCTGGTCTCCTCCTGCTGCTGTTTTGGGTTTTGTTCATTTCTGGAAAAGGTTTGAGGAATGGGAGGATGATGGCAGAGGTAAGAAAGAGGTTCATTTGCATATTTATTATACCAGCTCTGTAAGAGACTTATCACTTCAGCATTTTGCCATTAGTCTGCAGCTCCGTCGCCATCCAAAAGCTGGGAGTGTTGTTAGAGATTGACAGTAATTTCAGAGCCTGTAAATCATGAGAAGAGGGGAAATGCTTTGTCTACTTTTAATAGTTTCAACCTGAACACCCATGTAGAAGGAAAGTAATGTTACCAAATCAGGCATTCAGAACCTGGGCAAGAGCAACTCTTGCCTGTGTTTACCTCAATTTTAATCCCTTGGGAGAAAAATAGTATGCGGTCATGAAATTAATACTTACAACAAGAGAGTCAAATTAAGGTTACAAGGGCAGCTTGGTACTGCCCAACTATTTAATATTCAAAACTAAAGTATAGCATCTCTAAAGTATACTTTAGGGTAGCTTTAAAACAGAAATGGCTTTTTAATTGCATCTCAGAAATACATTTACACCTTCATTTCCTCCTCTTAGTTATTGGGATAAGCAAGGTTCAAATCCTCTCTCCGCGGCAAAGGTCTCTCCTTTGTGAGTAAACATTAGTAGATGGAAGTAGTAGGCAGTTTATTTAGATGAAACTAAAACCAAAGGTACCCTTTATGGCAGTCCGTGTAACAGTTCACGGTCACCGAAAAAGAAAATTCCCGCTCCTCCTTTCTCCAAAGCTACTGGCAGAACAAATTAATGCAGTTGTGCTAATTGTGTGCTTACTCTTCCACTGCGTTGTGTAATTGTCACCTGTAAAGGGTTGGTTTGGTGAGTTCAGCTTTTTAAGTCATAGACTGATACAGGCATTCTGTTTTTTGGAAAGATGTATGTTTCAGTGGTACCGTGCTGTGCTTACTGTCGGAGATTTAGAAAGATGATTTGGAAACAGAATGAGCCCTCACAATTTATTAAGCAAAATGTAATTAATCCCTTGAAAGTACCACAGAGGGTTGATGCCCCAATATTTAAAACATATGTATAATAATTTTTAAAAAATCAATTTTCAGGGATGCTATGTACATAGTTTTGCCATCAGATATGCTCACGCAGTCAAATCTCTAGCTTCATAAAGACATCTTTACTCCAATCTTCTCGGGCAAAGATTTGGGCTATTTTATCTCTGATCTCCTCAAAAGACCTTGATTTCTTCTATTAGACCTTCCTGCAAAGAAAAGAATTGTGAAGGAAAATGGTCTCCTGTGAGTGCATTACAAACAGTTTCCTCTTTCTGTTTGGAGCTCTACACCAAGTAGAGTAATCTTAGACTCTAGTTTGTCAATACTTTTTAATTATTCTCATGAGATTTTTTTTTTATCTAACTTGAGTGCCTTTTGGAGAAGAGAGGGCCTTCAGACATCTCGGTATTTGTTTTGGTTGAACTTAATCTCTGATACATTTATTTTTGATTATGGTATGAGTAAGATTGCATTGGTTGTATTTTCAGTTTGATATATTTTTAATTTATGGCAGAGATTAGTAGAATTTAGTTAAGTCTTCTGTTTGTGAGTTGTTAATCTGAGTAAATAAAATCCCAGGTAGTGAGTAACAGTAAATTGAAGATTACAGACTGTGTTCAAATGGCATAAATTTTATAATTGTTTTAAAAATTTAAATAGTTTGTGAAAGCAACAGAAAAAAAATCCAGGGGAGGGGAAAGGTTGTTTGCACTAAATTACTTACAGTAAGCGTTATATTTGTTAATAATATAATCTAGTGTTTCGGACCAGCTGCTATTCCTCAGAAAATAAGTTAGATCTGAGGAAGATGATTTAGATATAAATTGTACAATGGGGTGGCAATTACTGTTGTCCAGATGATTAAAAAGAAAGAAAAAAAGAAAAATCTTTGAATCTAAACAAACAAGATAATGCAGCTCTTTAACTGAAAGGTTGTTGAACTCTTCCCACAGTGTTGACTGGCTGTAGAGAATAATTTGGTCACACTTTTCAATAATTTCACATGAATCTTCTTTACTCTGTCTTGCAACACTTTTCTTGTTTAGAAGACTAGGAATATTAATAAGAAATATTAATAAGAAACATCACAATAATGTAATGCAAAAAGGGGCTTGGGAAAAGAATCTGTCCAGTTTTATGTTCAATAACAAAATATAAATCCAAAGCAAGATTCTGAGAAAAGGGGAAAAAAAGAAAAACAAAAACCACAGATGTTCAACTGTTCATTACCCAAATCTTTGCAAGAAGCGATTGAATAGAATTACCTACAAAGAGAATGTGGCATTTTAACATTATACAATCATGTTCTTCATGGCAGGTGACATCTATCTCCTTGACGGAGACTGTATCTCAAAAATACATTCACCAAGCTGTCTATAAATTCAAATAAACCCTGCAATTTAATTTTCAACATATCCATATGTTTGAGAATCAAGCTTTCAGCAGTTGAGTACAGTTTGTGTTGATACTACTGTACCCAGTGAATAAGGAGGAAACAATGCAGTGGCACTGCAGCCATAGCCAGGTTTGGCAGGGGGCTGCAGGAGAGAAAGGCTTCGTCCCAGTGTCCTGGGTCTAATTCAAGATCCAGTGAATAGAATTTCCCAGAAGTTCATCCTTTCTTGTTTGGTCAAATGCAACATTTTTCATGGTTTAGAGGAGCTATGTCATTACTTAGTTAGAAACACAAAGAACCAAATGTGTCATTGTGTACCATGGAAATGCAGCCAAGAATCTTTTAAGATAAAATAAAACCTTTAATTCTTTAAGAAAAATAATACAGTAGAATGCGTATTCATTTAACTTCTTAAGTATATATTTTCAGAATATCTGATCGGTTATATTATCTGTAAGAGAGAGAACACCTGAGACAGCTGCTGCAACAAAAGGAAAAATGTAGTAGTTATTTTTCGTTTTTCAAAAAGGCATTTCCAAAATAAGTCTCATTCCTTTGTGCATGTCTGATTGTATTGTTGCTAATGAAAAATGATATCGTCTTATAAGCCATATTGAGGCTGAAGGAACAGCTTCAAATAATGAACAAATAAGTAAAGAACAGAGGATTCGTTTCTCTTCTGGAATGTGACTGATAATGTGACTCAAGAAACATAGCCTTACAATGGTAGGTCTGTTCACACAGTCAGTAGGATCCATAAGAGTACATTGGGATCAGCCATAAAATTTGGAGTAGTTTAAATTATTCAGAGATGATCCTAGTAATAACCGCAAGCAGAGCTGCACAGTACTGATTGGGGTATCAAATGGTCGGCAGCTTCATTCTGAGTATTTTGTGCAACCCATTGCTTTGTAGTGGTAATGTGAAATTTTGCTTTGTGGCATATCAGAACAAAAGTCGTTAACTCTTGACTTTCTGTTAGGTCTAGATTGGGCCTGACTACAAGCCAAAGAGGGGAAGGCAACAGCTCACTCTGTATATGTCTTGATCTACCAAGATCTTTGTGTTGGGAGAACGTGAGAGTTCAGATCCGTGCACCCATTTCTGTGCTCCCCAAGACAGATAGCTGTGGGCAGTTTTGAGTAGTATAAAAACACATTGTTTTTTTCTGTGACTGGAAGAGGAGCAAGGAACCATCCTTCACCCAGAGGGGTGGACTGTCATCACTAGGTCTCCTGGGACTGTGTTTAAAATGGATCAGTTCAGACACCAACTTTTTTACTGGGGTGATGCCTGTGGTTGCACCCAAGCCTGGAGAAGGTGTAATAACTGTTCATGAACTGAGTACAAACTAGGGCCTGAAAGCAGAACTTAATCAGCCTTAACAAGTTAGTGGATCAGCTGCAGTAGTACTTTCCCTTTGCCATCATCAGTGGCAACCAGCTCAGAACTCAGGTTCTCCAGGGCCAGCTCTTCTCACCAGAGACAACATGACAATCTGCTATCAGACCATGAGTCATTTGCTACCCGATAGATAAGGAGATCCTATTTTTTAATGTCTCTGATCATATTATGCTATTTCTTCAGTTAAAACCTTTCTGAGCTGTCCAAAAGTACCAGAAGTTCATTACTGATACTGGTCATGATAGTCTTAACACTTACTGGCAATAAATTTTCTGCAAGGTATATATTTAATCACTTTTTTTTTTTTTAATGGAGGAGAATTTGGTGTTGAATATTCTGGTACATCTAACAAAAGAAGTAAGAAATATATGGCTAATTGATTAATTAATGAAAATATTTCTGTATTTACATATATTTAGGTGACCTGATCTTAAGATGCATGTTTTCCTGTCTTCTTTCATGTCTTCTGTTCTTGTGAGGCCTTCAGATTTGAACCCTGGCCACTGATATTTTTTGAGATAATAGAACTCTGTTGACTTATCCTGCCAAGCATATGGTCCTTGAATTTGTGGAAACTTCTGTGTAATTTCAGTAAACTTTCCTATGATGTTAGAAGGATTTTGTTGTGGAATAACTACACAGGATACTTTACCTTACACAAATCTGGCACAGAGCCTTCTTAAAGTGCTTTAAAAGAAGTGATAAATTATTTTAGAAGAAATTAATTAATTGCAGTCCTTGAAAACAATCTTGTAACATGCAGTTAAATTCTAATCGGCTGCAATTTTCTATTCTTTTCATTTTCATCAGCCAGGATCATTCTTATGTATAGAAATTTTCTTTTGAAATCTTCTGTTATTGTTGTTTATTCTTTCTTTTTTTTTTTTTTCCAAAAATATTTTAACTGAAAAACAAGGGAGCAAATGTTAAAATAAATATACAGTTGTGTAGCTTTGAAAAATTTATTGCACAGCTGGGGGCATTTAAAGAACTTAATTAACAAGCTCCAGTCTTAACATTCTCTCTCTTTAAGGAGAAAAAAAAAATCAGTTAAGGTTTGTCCAATTAAATTTTAGGAGAGTTTGCTGATAAAAAAAAAAAAAAAAGGGCTGTGATTGTGAGCTTACAGTTTAAAAAGAGAAGCTCCAGAATAATGAAAACTTGCAAGCTGATTAATTCAGTGGAAAGCTGTTCTATGCATAGTTTCCACAAACTCATAAGCACTTGGGCATTTTTAGCCCAAATTTAATTATAGCCTTTGATAATCAGGCTTCGCTCAAAAGAAATCCCCTTCTTCCCATAATACTTGATGATGTAATGCTCTATTATAACTCAGAACTCTTCCCCCAGCACCAAAAACAAGCCGTCTTCATGTCAATGGAAAAAAAAAAAAAAAAGGGGAC
>VXAA01004470.1:495436-617809 GCA_013399115.1 Anseranas semipalmata
TTGCTTTTTTTTTTTTTTTTTTAATTTGCTACTGGCTGAAAACAGCTAATAAAGGCTCGGTTCAAAGCCGTCTATTTCTTAGTGGGGGGGAAAAGATGTTATTCTGACATCATTGCTCTGAATGAGCAGCCTGTGGTTCATACAGTATACGCTCCCCTGGAATGACAAATTTTCTGCCTTTTTCTGGGGGGAATGTTCAGGCAAAAAGAAAAAAATGCATAAGAGAAGCAAAGAAAATTCATTTGTATAAGCTGGCCCCCCTACTGTGGAATTTTCAATTATATATATCTAATTATGGCTGTCAGTTGATGAATTGAGAAAAGACATTTTTTGTCCCCCCTCCTTTTTTTTGTCTCTTCGTCATCTCTTCTGTTAGAATGATTATAGCACACTTACACAACTAATTGCCTTACTGCTTATTAGTGATACAATTATGCAGGCCAGACTCCTTGTGTGAACAACCATCTGCAGAGAAAAAAAAAAGTGACACTATTCAAAACTATCCATAATTTAACCAATGTTATTCCAATGCACTGAGCTCAGACAATTGTTGGGCCTTCATATTTCATACCCACCCTGGAAAAAGAGGGTTGTGGGTTTTTTCTCTTTTCCCCTCTCTTTCTCTCTTTTGCTCTGTGCACTGATTCACCTCTTTAGACCCACTGTGAATTGGAAAGAAAGGAAGAGAAAAAAAAGTGCTTCATATGTCAACAAAAAGGAGGGAAGTGAAGCATGGCTAATGCCCATTCCTCCTGTGGGCAATTTTTCTTCAAATTTTATACTAATAGGCATTTTTTTTCTGCTTAGAAACAGTTGAGAAAGTGCAGATGTCCTGACCACAGAAATCTGTGTATGTACATTTGTTGGCTTTTAAATGGTTTTAAAGCAACTGATGCACAACACAGAGCGGAGCAGAAAGTTTCCAGTGCATGTAATTGCTTCTCAGGAGCATGTGAACCGCAGGTCTTGGCTGCGCTGCGCCCAGCGCCGAGGCGTTAGGAGCCAAACAGGTGGAGACGCACGAGTCACAGCAGGGCTCCGGGTGTCGCTGATCCAGCTGGTGGGCAGCACCTCAATGCCTAGAAGATGCTACTTTCAAGATGTGGTTTTGAGATAATGGCTGCTGGGGCAAGGGGGAGGGAATTGCTTTATTTGTGTCATTTACCTTAGTTCCTCAGCTCGGTTGTGTTTTTCAAGTCTCTGAAATGTCAACCTACTGTTATGGTATTTTCACAATAAGTAAGCTGTTGTGGAAGCCAGAAGGGTTTTTAGTCAGCATAAGAATACAGAAACATAGGTGGGAAAAAGAGCAAAACTTCAGTGTCGGCCCCTCTCAGCGAGTGGGGTACAGATGCAAAAGGCTTGTAATACTTTTGGTATCTAGAATTTAGCCTGGCTGTAAAATAAGGAAGAATGGAGACGTTTACAATCAGTCCTGGAGATACAGGGACACTTGTGTTGGAGATACTGTTAAAAATGCACAGTTCTTGTATTTCCAGACTTTTAGTAGTATCAGTGAGTATGTCAAGGAGAAGCCATCAGATGGTTGAAAAAGGAGACTGCATGCCCTCACCATCATTCTTCCCACTCTTTTTAGTGCTGTTGGACTGTCATCCTTACAGCAAACACAGACTGAAGAACGCGTATTTATGCTTTTGCTTGTGCGTCTAGAATTTTATGGCTGTATAGGTGTGTGTTCTTCTAGAAGCTTTGGCCTGGATTTGGACCTTTGAATCTGAGAGCTAGGATTTAGAAATTCCGTTCTTCAGCCCGATTCATTCAAAATAAGCATAATGTCATTTGTCTGTAACAATTTTAATGCAGTGCCCTGTTATTGTGAGCATGCCTATTAGAACAAGAATGAGCTCTATTTGTCTTCAAATAGGGTTCCTGCAGTTTTGTTCACGGAGTCTCTGAGGGGGCTCCTTTAATCTCAGTGATTTAAATGCACATTCAAAACGGAGAATTCCAAATTCCTTAAAAATGGCATATGTCTAATATCCTGTTCCTGTGAGGGGAGAGTTACGAATCCAACTTCTAATGATTCTAGTCTTGAACTTCTTAACCTCGAGTCCTGAAGGAAGAGAAGCACTGCCTCGCAAATTCCTGTTTTCTTAAGCCTCAGTTTCCCAGACTGCTCTATTTCCACATTCAAATATATTTTTTGTCAGGCACAGTGAAGGACTATGCCTCCACAGTTTGTCTGGTGCTATCTTTATCTGCTATGTGATTTCTTTCATCCTCAACAGATCAATAGATCTTATTATCACATTTTTTTTTTTTTAAATATCTGTCTCAATACAACAGTTCCTAATAATGCCAATAAGAATCATGCATTGGAAAAGCTTGCAGGACGGAAGTGGATATGTTCTTGGCAGTATTCAAGTTTACCTCACCAATACTATCTGTAATACCAAAGCTGAGTAATTCCATTTTGGTCTTTCCTTTCTGTTCTGGGAAGTAAACCTCATTTTTCTGTATCCTGAAATTACAGCCTAGATCAGAGGAGTAATAGTGGACATGGGTAGTTGCCCAGTACCTCACAGAACACATGCATACCAAAAGGTCTCATGTTATTGACTGTAAAACATACTATTAATACTTCAGGCAGCCTGACCTTCTAAGAAGCTTTGCAGATTTGCTTCTTCACTTAAGTATGGATGACGAAGTGTCTTTGGGCTGCGTCGGCTCTGTACTGAGTCGTGCACTGCTCCCAGCAGTTAAGAGCTCCAATGCCATTTGTTCCTCTCAAAGCACACAAGAGAGGAAAAAGGGAAGAAAAGAAATGTCTGGAAATCTTCTGGACGTCGCATATCTGAAGAGAGGAGATTCCAACAGGCAGATTAAGATTTTTGGATGTTACAGCCTATTTCATAGTTCCTGGACCCTTCCCCATGATGTTTTAGTAGCGATAAAACTGTATAGAGCAACAAGAAGGGAAAAACACTGGTAATAGCTAAAAATTGTACAATAATGCGTGCATGGGTGCAAGACAGCTGAAATATACAGAGACAGCTTTAATGCTGGCATAACTCCCTCTTTCTGTGCCGTTGCATGCTTCAGAAATTTTTTGGATAATTTTTGTGTACGTGATTAGACTGTCTTGAAGCAATCTAAGTGTAGTATAACATGTAATTCCCCGTGAGCTTATCTGCTAAAAACATAGTCTGAAATGGGATTTGTTTCTCTTTACAACTTTTATGTGTCTCCTTTACTTACTCCTGAAAAACATTACCAAGGCATGCACAGGCTTAATAAGTGTCAGTTCTGGGAATGTGTTAAAAACACTACTCCAGTATTTCCTTGGGCTTTCTGGAGACTCTCAGAAAGTGGTTCTACAAAGGGGCTGAAGGTGTGGCAATGGATGGACAGTTCTTTAAACACTATCCATTCCCACCAGAATCTGACTTTTAAACTTATTCTATACTTGTGCTACTAAAATATATATTGAATTTCATTGCTTAGACACTGTCAGGAAGAATTTGCCACAGGAACTTCCTCACTAGCAGAGGAATTTGAGAGAGAGAGATGTCCCGCGTATCATTTCAGAGAGCTGAAGATTTTCTCCATGTATTTTACAAACAGTCTAAAATCAGTGGGTAGGCACACCCTCATGGTGTGGGAAATCTTGTTTCCAAAGTTTCAGCTTCCAAAGTTGCTAAAACTTTGATGAATATTTCTGACTACCAAGCTGTTGAGTAGGCTGGGTGTTGTACTTTGTCACAGTTTTTTTCATGGTAAATGAAAGAACATATTAGTTTTGTTTCTCATTAAAATGCAGCATAATTCAAGATCTTAATTATTCATGATACAGGTGCCTTGTTCCCTACCAAGCCTGCTGTTAAGGTGGTGTGCTTCTTTTGTGACTGCTGCTATCATCCACATGCTTCTTCTTGGGTCTCCAATAATTTCTGTGTTGCACCAGAATGGCTTTCTGTTTTTGAAGAAATCCGGTGGATATGCATGGAATTTGTAAACACAGGTGTTCCTGAGAATCATAGGATTTTTAACATCTTTTATAGTTTGTTGGAGCATTCCCGTTTTGATCTACATCAATGTTCAGAAAACTTTGTAGGAAACGATGAATTGTAAGGGACCTCGATTCTCTTTATCTTCATCTAGTGGGGTTGGAACATACAGTAGTAATCACAAGCTGTTATTTTTCTTGCTGTTTTCTCCTTCCCCTCCTGTGTAAGCAATACATTAATTATCTATAAATCCTGCTTCACAGACCTTCCAGTTTCTGGTCCATTTTACAGTGGACCATCTGTGGGAGTGTGCTGATGGCCATATCTTTTGCCAGGTCTGTCAGACGTTTGAATTAGCTTATCGAAGTTAAAATGCCCAGCATGCATGCTAATCAATTGTAAGTAGCTAGAACTGCCTTTTTCAGCAAGGTCGTATTCAAACTAGGGAAGGGGGAAAATCCTGTCCCAAAAGAGGGGGAGTCGGTGACATAATTTAACTTCTTAATTTTTAACAAGCTCACATTTTAAGATAAAGTAGAAAGTCACAATGCATTTCTCCATATAGAGACAAAGTTCTTGCTTTCAATTCTTTATTTTTTTCAGATTTTCTTTATACTTTGTTTCCTCTCATCTGTGCAGAGTTGCCTGTTAGTCACACTCTTCACTGCATTGTAGATCTCACTAAACTGAGAAGTTCCCACAAGATTTTGTGCCTATGTGCTGGTATAAAGAACTCTATCTGTATAAAATTGAGAGTTTTGTTAAGTCACTTATTTAAGGAGGTATTACATCAGGAGCCAGCCTTGTGAGTGTTCACATGTGCTGTCTGCTGATTTGGACTTCTCCCTATGGATTTTGTTTGTCCTGGGGAGCTCCTTGCAGGGACTCGGTTGCATCCATGGAAAACGAGTTTGGCTCTGCAGTTTTCTTCCCACACGGCTTCCCCGTGCTGCTGGCAGGGCTGGGCAGCCAGAGTGGGACCGGGAGAAGCAATCTTCCACTCTACTGTGAAGAGCTACGATCAGGGTTTAGGATCTGGTCCTATGTGATATCTTAGAATAACTGAGAAATAGGAAAAAAATGTATTTGACTTTGTGCGAGGGGTAAAAAAAGGAGGATTTTGAGGGAAAATAAGCTGCTGAGCAAGACAGAAAACCTCTCCTTCAGTTTTTATTCAAAATCACTGTGATTAAGTAAAAGGAGAAAGGCTCAAGTTTTCTCTGGTGAGAGGAGAGCTTTCAGGTAATTACATAGCTAAATGGAAATGACTCTAAAAACCTGCAAAATATGTACTTAGATCCTCAGGTAAAGTTTCGTATTTTTATGGAATGTTTTCTGGATTTTTCCTCTCTTGGCTTTGAAGAAGATTAAGCAAATACACAAAGCAAACAGATTAAACAATATTTTTTTCACCAAAGATGGGAACTTTTCTGCACAATTCTTATGCAAGAATTGTTCAAGAATGTTTCCCATAAATAATGTCAAACTGGCTTGAGATGGGTATGAGGTAAATAAAGTAGCTGACAAAAGGCTGAATGTTAGAATTTGGGGAAGAAAATTCCAGGCATGACTCTAACAGAAGAATTGAGTTTTTCACTTCAGTGATCTTTTTATTTTGAACTTTAAAAAAAAAAAAAAAAAAGGAAAACTAATAAATAGTTACCACTGCCAAGTATCTCTCCCTCAGAGTTTGTTAGAGTCTGAACCTTAGAGCAGAGGCACAGAAAGTTGATTGCTTTTACTTTCTCTAAGAAAACAAACTTAGTGAGTTACCTGCAACTTTTTTAATGCATATTTCAATATCTGTAAACTATTCTAATCAGTTTAAAACAATTCATTAAAAAGTTTTATGATATTATTTACAAATATTCTTCATGTTAAAGCAGCTTAATCTAGTACTAGAAGAAATTAAATTGTACAAATGGACTTGTACTATCTAGTGTCAGAGGGTGTATTTGACCTGTAATTTTTTGTAATTCTGCAAATGCCTCAAGGGTATGACATTCAAAGCTAAAGAATGGTAAGAATATTATTTTTGCCATAAGAGTTGTAACAATTTTACATAACCTTTGAAACAGATTTTATAAAAGTATGAGAATAAACATATTCCAAACTTATTTTGGCTGATATATTACCTACAGGAAAGAAGACATTTCTGATGTTTAGTTTTTTAAGACCTTACAAAAGTGTTACAAAATTCATTGGTTAGATCTTCATCTAAGTTGAAGTTAAATCAAAATTAGTTGTAAGGTACAATTTTTTTGTTATCAGCAAGATTAACGGCTGAAGGAAATTTAGCTGTTGACATGGCAGACTTGCCATCGCTTCTTCAAAGCAGATGGTCGTAATAGTTCACTTCTGACTTATAAATATATTAATGCACCTTTTGTAGGAAAAATCTCCAAAAGCAGCAGCATCACAAGATTAGATATCCTCGGTGGCGGGGAGTGTTGAGTAGGGTTATAAGTGTGTGTGTATATATGTATATACACGTGGTGTATATATGTATGTACATATGTACAACCATCTATATAGTACTCCGTCCACTGCCTCTAGCTTTTCATTTGAGTTCTGTTTTTCAAGCTGGCAGTCCTAAATCAAATCAACCCCAAGTGAATTTGCATGACCCTGTGTTAAATCCTGAAAGTATTTAATAAAAAAAATAAACATGCCTTCCCCCCGAATCTCTCCAATTAGAACACGTACAAGGTGATAGCATAGTTACTTTTGATTAGTCAGACACTGCATTTCTTTCCCCCCTGATGTTTTTGATTTTCAGGTTGACCAGATCTAATCTGGGGACTGACATGATTACACCAGCACAGGGACCTTACAGAAGCCATGTGCTGTCACATGTATTTAAAAATAAAAAAANAAAAAAAAAAGAAGATATCATGGCAAGTGAAATAACTTGCTTTGGTTGAGAAATCACTTAGCCTGTCACTATTTTACACAACCAAATACAGTGCTGGCCATAATCTGCTGCCTTTCAAGTAGGAATAAAATACATTACTTATGCAGTGGATGTTTTTAATGTAACAAAGAGAAGGAATAAAAATGCCTTACAACAGTTTTATTAAAAACAAATTCCCACAGTAAATACATATACACTCTGGTACCATGGTGAAACAGCCAAAGACATCACTGTTAAGTGCTATGGGAAGTACTTATAAATTACTCGAAATAAAAAACATTGTTGCCTGGACATCAGGGTTGAAATGCTGCAGTTTGTAATAAATTAACACAGAACTTCACTTCCCCTCCTCTAACAAAGCAGCCATTTGTCTGAATAACCCACATTCAGCTGTGAGTTATATTTTCACAACTGCAACTGCATTCATTTGCAAATCATTCTCCAGTTTTAATGCTCAAGTTTTAAATACCTTAAGAACTAATAAATAAAGCAAAGTAGAGCAAACAGTTGGCTTGTAGCCTAAAAACTGGCCTAATTTCTGGGGGTTTTTCTTTCTTCTTTTTCCTCTTTCACAGTAATTTTGTACATGTCTGACGTTTCTTTAAGCTGTGTTTTGTTTGTAGTCTGAATGTTTTTTCACAATATTTAAATTTAGTGAGAACATTTCATATTACCAGCAGAAATAAAGACTACAGTTATTCAGATTTGAATATTAAAATGCATATAAGGGTATCATTCTTTGACTAGTTCAGGATAATCTTTGAGTTACCTTGAGGTTTTTCTGTTGTAAATCACTTTTATCTCTTGCAAACGGGTTTTTATTTTCATTGGTCCTAGGCTTTATGTAGAAGTTTTACTCTTGAGAATGGAAGTCTCTCATTTTGCTAGATTAATTTTTTATATATAAATCAAAAAGATATCTCTGTAAGGGAATCTGCTTTCATTATGTGTTGAGTAAAAATGAAATGCTATGCTTTATGGATATTTAAATAAGCTCTTCAAAGTAGTACAATACAAACATTTATTTACAGAATTTGAATTTAGAGGTTATTTTCCTGGCATAATTGAAGTCTGGTTTCCATAGACAGAATCCTAGGCTTTGTTCCACTTACTCATTTTGTTTTGAATAAATTCCTGTGGGCATGCCTGAACAGGCTGGTAGTCATTTTCAGGAAGTGAAATTTAGGGAGGAGAGTTCCTTGCAGAGACCACTTTAGTTTAGAATTGATCAAGTTTTCCTAAAAGAGGATTTGAAACACTTCTGAAATCTCTTTTCTCCTTTTGTAAGGGTAGCCTGGCTGCATTGCAAAGTGTTTCTTAGTGTAACCATAGTGTCCTATGAATGGAAATATACAATTTTAATGCAAAACCTTGATTACAAAAATGTCTTGCATTCATATTACGAAGCAATGGCCATAGAGCTAAGAGTATTAAGGTCAATTATTTGAAACACTTTGTTTTAAATGTAGCTGCTCCTTTGTAGAAGGTAAAAGCAGTTTTTGAAGAAAAAGCATTCTGGTCCCAGTTCCTTTCCGCTGCCACCCTGCAGCCCCCCCTGCCCCCCAGTTAAATGCAGGTAGTTCAGTAGTATACATACCATACATACCAAACACCTGTATGCTTAAAACTTTGAAATAATCCCATCTCTGCAGATTTAGGGCGATAGGCTACAGTGTCTTGTTTAACGTACCATCTGTGTTGGTCTGCGAGTGAAGTACCATTGAAGGTGGCCATTCCGCACACATCTTCCCTCCTACCCTCCATTTCATTTAGAAATGAATGTGTCTTCTGGCTGATCCAATGTAAAGCTACTCTGTTTTTCTGTCTGCAGTAGAAAATTACCTATATTCTAACAGATCTTCCCCATTCAACCAGATGGAGAAGGAAAAAATGAAAATACCTAGCTGATCAGATGGGAAGGGAAAAGGCTGCCACTTTTGAGAGTAGATTACTTCGATTGCTCTAGCTGTGACATGAAACTGCTCCCGGTGAGCTACGTTGTGGAACTGAAGATGGGTTGAGAAAGTAAAATTCATCTTTGAAACTGGCCTACAGGCAAGATGCCTGTATAATGCCTTAGGTACTTCTCTAGTCTGTTGATAAACTGGCTGCAGCTCTTCAACTAATCTCTTTGTTTTGTTTTGTTTTGTTTTGTTTTGGGAAATTGGTCCTGTTTAACCATCCATCCTATGGCTTTGCTTCTGATAAGAGCCGATATATTGAAGGCTCTCCTAAGCAGGCATTAATCTCTTTCTAAAGAAAATAAAGAGTATATAAACGTCCTCCTACCTGTGCATAGTGCAGACCTCTGTGAAGTGGTACAGGCTGCCATGTGTGCCAGGGATATTTTAACCTGAAATGCAGCAGTCCTGTGTAATACAGTGGTTATGTGCACACTACAGAGCCAAGCCTTGCTCACCTAAGAAAACCAAACAGTACCTTCAGTTTAAACAAAATGGTTGAAAAGAAGTGAAGCAAGACTTGTCTATGAAATGTGCAAAGAGCTTTCCTATTGCATGCTCTCAGTTACTGGAAGGATTAAAACCTTTCATGTACACCTTTCATAAATTCTTAGCAATAAATAACTGAGACTTATCAAATTGCAAGTACATTTTCATTACACACATGAATGTTTGTAACACAAAAATGACTTCCTTTTATTTGAGACAGATTTGCATGAGGAGGGAAAAAAAAAAAGATAGGGGTTGAGATTAAGAGGTAGTGATGTGACAGGCTTTAGCTAAGCCAAAATCACTTCTCCAGTTAGCGCAGTAATTTCAGCAATACATCTTCTGTATTTTTTTTAATCACTTAGTGATTACTTGTGTGGTGCTATTTGATTCATTGGCCATCAGTACCTGATTAAGATTCTATGCTTAGGCCATCATTACTTTTCAACAGGCCACCCATATGGTGTTAGTGTTGAGCCAGTGCAAATCCCTCAGCTTAGCACTGTATATTCGCTTAAAGAAGACTATGTGAAATGCTGACATTAGCATATGTTCTTCTCCTGTTGTGTTGACCTTTATCCATGGCATTATACTAACACTGGATCCTTGCAGTTGGTCCAGTAAGAAATTGGGTTGAAATTATAAAATTAGCCATCTGTCTATTAAAACTTTACTGAGCCAGTGAGTTGGAACAAATGAGCACAACGATGCAATGAAATGTAACTGTCAGCTATGAGGTGGACTTTGGTTTTGATTTTCTGTATGTTTTCGTTTCCAAGTCTTGCATTGTGGTTTCGTATGAGAATACATGCATGGTTGATGAGAACCTACATCTTGAAATTTATTAGGTATTTATTTTTATTCCTATGTATTATGCCCATTTCATATTCTGAACATCTCCATCATTGTTAATGATAAAAGGGCTATTTTTGTGTGTGTGTGTGTTTTTTTTAATGAAATATAAACTTGATATTCTTGACATCCTTCTTAAGGATGGGTATTTTTTTTTCCTTTCAGTCTGGTTTTCTTTTCAGTCTAGTTTCTGTGATTTTGATTCTAGAAGTACTGCAGGAGATGTATAATAACTTAAAACACAGTTCCAATAGTGATAATTAGTCATTCAAGAGCTACAATTTGAAAGAGCTTGAACATTTTCCCTCTGCTATTGCGAGGTCTCTATTTATTAAAAATAGGAACTATAGTAGCTTGGCTGTAAAGAGCCTAATGGAGCATTTTTGAAAAATAATTCATTTACTAATTAACAAAATAGTGTTTGTTTATTTACAGTACATAAAATGTTTCCATCAGGAAACAGCCCACTAAGACTCGGCAGCTAGCTTGCTGTGCTGACAGCAGAACATCTGCAGTTCAATTTAATACATTTACTAAATGAAGTGGGTAAATAAAGGGATGTTAAACAGCTACTTCCCAGCCTCTGATATTTTTACTTCTCTCTGGAGGTCAGAAGCGCTGATGAATGATTCCCCTTCTTCCTGTTTGCCTTGTTTATGGGAGGTTCCCATGTACCAACGTTGTGTCAGAGGGTGCAATGTTGCAATTGTGATTGATTAAATTACATTGTCCTGTCGTACCTCACTTTATCTGCTCATCTATCTCTTTAAATGCTCTGTATGTTACTGTCAGGGGTTATTTCAGTCAGAGTATTCCTTTATGCCTTTCAGAATGCGTATTTTGAGTGTGGCTTCTGGTCTCAAGTCACAGCAAATGAAAGAGCTGAAGAATGGGGATTATTTCTTACTTTTGCTCCATTTTCTGGACTAGTGAAATCTAATTTCAATAGGTCAGCAATTTAGCCCCAGCCAAAAATGTTATTAGTTTTTCTATGATAGAATAGCTTTTTTTATTATTATTATTTTCTATTTCCTAGAAATTACCGTATATAAACTCAGGCTTGTATTATGCATTTATGTTAGGAAAGTATTTTCATTTTCCAATAAAGTGGATTTAGTAATAATTTGATATTTGATAAATAAATAATTTGACCAGGAGGTAGTTTTAGGGGGCAGTTGTGCTAGCTTGTGTTACTCTTGGTTCCTCATCCTGTTCCAGGCTGTATGTAGGTAGGTCATAAACCCAGAAGAAGGGACAGATTGGGTTAAAAATATACCTAAAGGTGGATATTTTACCAAATATGGTTCTTTAACCAAAGGTGACTTTAAAATATTCATTTTTGCCTCAGCATTTTTAACCCAAGTCTAATTTACCAAATCCAATTTTGAGGTGAATCTCAGAAGAAGCTGTAACTGTAATATAGGTATTGAACTAAGTAGTAAGAAGTGCTCGAGTCACTGCTTCTTCCCAGAAAAAGGCTCACAGGTTTATGGTTCAAATCATGGACAGATTTATACAGCACCATATACATACTCTAGGACAAACAGGGAAGAGAATGGAGTTCTCTTCCTTTTCAGTTATATGCCTTAACCAGAAGTCGATTCCCATTATTAAACATTCAAGTTGTTCATGGAAGGGTTAAAACGTCCATTTATTTAAGCCTGGGATGTTTCTGTTATGCCATATAGTTGTGCTGATTAATTCCAAAGATGATTACTGATAAACCTCCGAATTAATTTCCATATCCACAACTTTTAAAGGTAAAATCCAGGTACTTCAGTTCAACCTGGTAATGGCAGTGGCTGTTAGAACTATACTCATGTAGATGAACTCCCGGTAGCTGTTTTGTTAACAGGTATGCCATGCATGGCTGTAATTTGTGGACTTGCCTCAAATAGCACTTCCTCTGCCCCATAGCTGAATCGTGGTACTCCAATGTTACTCCAAGTTTGTAAATTTATGAAATGGCTTGGAAAACTTTAGCAGCATGCCTTAAATGGCTGCTGGAAATACCATTCTGTAGCTACTAGACGGGTTAAGCCAATAATGCAAGAGTTTGCAATAACCATTAATAATAATAATAATATATAATAATAATTAATATATGATAATTTATAATATATAATATAATAATCTATAGGGATACACAAAAGGTGATCCTCTCTGAGTGGAAGAGTGAGTTAGCATGTTAACAACCCCTCTCTCCCCATTCCTGTTAAGGAAAGAATTTAAGAGGGTTATGGTCCATTTTTGGTCCATTTTTGATAGCTGGTGAGCAGGATGTATTTTTTAAATTGACTAATAATAACCTATTTGAAGGTCATAAGTAGTATTGAAATAATTAAAGAGTATAAACTATGTCAAAAAAGGTACTTCTTTTTTTTTTGCTGTTACCAACAGCTTGTGATTTTGATTAATCCTCATGTACCTTTAGAGGTATACACTTTCTACTGGTGAGGTTGAGCTGAGGAGAACAGACGCACATCAATGCTGTCACTGCTCCTTCTTTGAGGTTCAACGACGTAGGCTCACCTTTCCATTTAATATATAAAAGTCTGAGGACCAGCTGTTCCCGGGAGATCCAATGAATCGTGCTCCCACCCCCCGCGGGGGTTTTGTAGTGGTGGTTCCACCAGGTTTGCTACTGGGTCGGTGCTCTGTGTTGGCTTGTCACATACGGAGCTTCCCAGAAAACAAACCGCACTGTGAATCAAGCAGTGTGTGCTGAATAAGTGTGTGTTCTGCTGCCGGAGCATCTGTTTGTCAGAGCAAAAATAAAAGTTATTTATTAGCAAAAACTGATGTTTACATATTCATACAGAAGAAACGATTTAATTCAAACTCTGTTGTATGCACACACATACCTATATCAAAGATTCTCCAAAACATGCATATGCATTCTTTTTTATTTTAAGGGAGTGCATAAAAGTTTTCTAACCATGCTTTGAACTTATTCATAAGATTTTATGTGTCTACCTGGAGCAGATTTGAAATTGCTTTTTATAAAATATGTTGCATTTATAAAATGCTTTTTTGGATGCCTTTCTTATTTTTCAGTGTTTTTATCAGCCCCAACTCTGGATTTCATAGAGGTTGGGGAATTTACAAAGGAGCCAACTCAGAGTAAACTTAAGTCACAGATATTATACATACAATAGTCTGTCTGCTGACGCCAAGCCTCACTTTCCTCCTCTGCTAATAAAAGCCAGTAAGAGTTGTCTGATCTTTTGCATCAAAGACAGTGTTTATGAAGTGGCCTGTATCGTTATCTTAAAATATACGTATAATTCCTGCATTAAAAGCTTGAGAAGAATTATGAATCAACATTTCATAGTAAATTGTGCACAGATTTGAGGACGGAAATAGTGCGTTTCATTCATGAATAGTGAACCTTCAAAATAGGAGCACAGGCTTCCCTCTGACTAATGATATATGTTTACCTGAATTATTTTTTTGTGTGTGCTCAGTATTTTAAAACTATAAATAATAATAAACCTTAATTTCCATATTCAGAGATTTTGGGCGATTAGATTCATACTTAAGCGGGGTCCAGCTCATTACATTAACAGCTTTCAGCTTGAAGTCCTCTGGCTCTCACTAAAAAAGTATGGAGCAGGCTGCAGTGCTGTTATTCCAGAAGCATCTTGCAAGGCTTAGGGATCGCTTAACCCACCTATAGGTAAGGGAGCTCGTGGTCAGCTGTGGCTTTAGACATCCTGCTTGCCTCATCTAGAATACAGGCTTTGAACTTTCATCTCCAACCTCTCCAGATTCTCTAGGGGTTCTTGGACTTTGTGAGAGTGCCCCTCTTCCTTCATGTGTCTGGTCCTTCATTTCCAAGCTGCAGTATTTTTAACAAGCAATTAAAATGCGCCAAAGAAAACATTTAAATTTGTGCCAAAGAAACATTTGGGGTGTGTGTTTTTTTTTAAAAAAAGTTTCTTGAGAAGAAACTTTTTTTAACTAGATTGTCCAAAAAAATTGATGTGTCCTGAAGTTTGTTTCTGGAATTCAATTTGAAAAAAAAAAAAAAAAAAGCTGGACATATGCAGATAAAAGAATCCGAAATTTGTTTGTTTGAAATTATAACTTGAATGGAAGGTGGAAGAAAACTAATGTTTTGGGAAGCTTGATCTTTATTTACTTTGGTGATCACTCTGTATAAATAAGGTGTTTTGAATAGGCTTCACCATAAATCCATTCTGAAATGATATACTTATTTATCATCACGAATGCGATAAGTGCTGAACAAGTTTGGCAGCGCTTTCAGAAAAATCTTCCAGAAACTCTCATATTTTTGCCAAAGTTCTGCAAGATCTCCGAGCACTTGTTTTAGCCAGAAGAGTGTATCAAGCAGCACAGGGCAAAACAAAATAAGTGAAACTAATTTGCACTGGGGAAAAAGAAATCTCTCTCTTGCTTTCCTGTTTGTAAAATATTGAGTTAGGAAATTTGTTTAGAAATAAGGGCTAATGGGGAGCAGAGGAATAAATCTAGGAAATGCACGTTGCCCCATGAAGTATAGCAGAATAGATATCCTAAAGTACATTTCCCAAATAACTTCTAGCCTAAAGTTTTCAGCTGTCTGCATACACTGGATTGCTGCAGTGTGTAATCAGCTATTTCTGTTTCAGTGTATGAGCCATCTTGGATGAATCTCTACCAATTTCATGTCTTTCCTTCATTTCAGTTACTATCAATACAATATTCTTCATTAGAATGATTTAAAAAATACATTTCCAGGTAGAGAGAATAACTTTGATCACTTACTAGTATATATTTATTATAAAAATTCACAAGGTGCTATAAATTTGCATGCATCTGGTGTTCCCGTTTCATAGCTCATGTTATAGTTTACTTATGTCTTAGTCATTTGCATCAATTAAATTGAATTGGAATATTTTTCTCCTCCTACTTTAGCCCCTCATCTTCAGCTGTCAACATGCACATGCCAGTCAGCAGTGTAGCTGTCAAAGCTGACATCAACATCTATAGTTGTATTTTTCTGGTGTCTGTATCTGTCTTATTCTGAGTATTTCTTAATGTTTGTCTTGATGCTAATAAAAGGATTTGCAAAGAATTAAGTTTCTTCTATCTGCATCCTAAAAAACCATTGGAAAATGGGATTTCACTGTGGAAATCCATCTTCAGCAGAGTTGCTCTGTTCCCATCATTAGGGTCACATTCTGGAGGGTTATAAGCTTTCAGTAGTGTTTTCTTTGCCATCAAGAAACACCAGCCTCACTGAGGTTGATCAGAATATTTTTATTTCAGTCAAGCTAATTATCCCATAATTTCATATCCCCAGTACCTCAGTTAACACACAAAAAATGTGGTATTTTTTCTGAAAAGTAGCATTGGAGAGTATATTGATGGATGAAACCATTTACAGAAATATTCTTAGCAGTGTGAAGTGCCGAAACCCAGTTGTGAGAACATTATTGCTCAAATTATATCCAAGTGATGCTCTTTCATTGAAATGGAAAACTTTATCATTTGCTTGGATGGGTGTATTTCTGTGCTTACAGAGCATTCAACAAAAAATGAAACATTTCAAACTTAGGATTTTCGGTGTACAGTTCAGGAGAAAACATTAAAAGAATCTCAGCAATAAAGCTTTTAAAAATAAATAAAAAGCACCTAATTTTCAGGGCAAATGGGAGTGAATGATGAGTAATGTGCTCCTAATGAAAAGCTTGCAGTGTAAATCAGACGGTAAAAATACTTAAGTTACAAATTTTTTAAACCACAAATACCTAAGTCACAGGTCTGGGCAACGGATTTCAAAGGAAAACTTTGCGTCCGACTTTTCCACAATGTAAACGTTTTCTTCCTCTTCACAGAAGTAATAAATTGATACCTCACAGGAAATTTGTGAAGCTTATTTTGAATATCTTAGCTTTTGAAAGATGAATGGTGCTCAGGTATTGTAGGTGTTATTAATGCAGGAAGAGAGGAAGTTGATGTGAGGATTTGTCGGAGGAAAGCACCTTCAGGCTGAATAGCTGCAAAAGCAAGTTGTGCCCGTGTGAGCTGTGGCCCCAGAGATGATCTTATTGGGCACCAGAGACATACAGGTGCAGTAGGAAAGTGTTGGGAGCCTGCTTTAAAAACAAGGTATTTGTGTGAGCTGAGTCTCATTGTATGTATTACTCTGTGGTACTGCATGGCTTCACGCTAAAGACAGCTCATGGACAAGTCACACAGGTTTCAGAAAATAAAGCCAGCATCTGGAAGGCATGGCTACCTATTGTTCTATAACTAGATCTATATTCATCCTCAGTACAAAGACAAAATTGAAATTTTGTCATCAGGGAATTTGACTAGGAATCAAATTACAGTTTACACACAGCATTATCTCTGAATGCCAGGAGCTGTTCAGAAAACTTTCCACCTTTCATGAATTTGTAAAAATCAAGTCCCCATCTAACATGATAATATATATTCATGGTAAATTAAAATATGAATGTATAGACCAGTTTAATAACTTCATCAACATCCTTTGCATGTAGGATAGAGCTTAACAAAGACTTCCTTTTTCTGCCAAGCAACTTTTCCTTAAAAATATTATGATAACTCCATATCGATCAATTCAAATATCCACATTAGCTCCAGGTCTCCGGGACAGGAGACCATAACGTTTACACAACAGTACGATACAGTCTGCGTTGTTATTTCTGGGTTTCAGCATGTTTCAAATTTTGATCCAGAAAGAAAGATAGGGAAGTCAAATAGGATTTCATTTCTATTTCCAGGCCTGAGCCCCGAGGCTCTGGTGGATCAGCAAGCACTGTTTTACTCCTTTTCCTAGCAGAAACCACGAGTTCCCCTCAGTTAGGGGAAAGGACTGACTGTTTAGCTTGGGCCTAGCTGAGAGGGGTTTCTCAAGAAACCCTTCTCGCCTGTGTTTACAACATCTTGTGTTTGACAGGTTCTGGTAGGAAAAAATGGGAATAGGAAGCAGTTTTGGTCACTCAGTAGTTGTTCAGATTGCTGTTTTGACTCATTTTCTGTATACCTAAATACTAATTTTGTATCTACTCCTTTTGCAAAATCAGAAACGACACGTGACACACGTACCAAATAAAGTTGCTATTTGTCTTGATTTGTTGAGCTGATCTCAACAGTGTTTCAGAAGAGTCCGAATGACTCCCAAGGTGTACAAGTAAATTTCTTTCATGGTGAGTAGCACATGCATGCCTTCTTCTCTTCCCAGGCGGCTGATGTCTTTCTGGGAGGGCCTTTTCCTACTGCATGGAAGCTGCAGAGTTTAGCTGGTTTGAGTTTACATGATGGATATGCTGAGCAGGTCAGGTTCTGTTGCACTTGGTGCCTGCTTCCACATCCTCTTCCAGAGTTTCAGATCTGCTCTTGGTGTTCACGAATTTCCCTCCATGCACTTCAGAAACGTTGTCAGAGTATGGAGGGGGCAGAGTACGATGATCAGGAAGAGCGTGAGGGATCTCAGCCTGAGGAAAACTTAAAAGAAGCCCTTTTTAGTTACCTGCGTGCAAACAGAGGACTAGAGGCTTACATTATTCCCTAGAGAAGTGAAGCTTTTTGCCTCACTCTCTGATAACCAGGCACTCCAGACAGGCTGTTGTAGATGAGTCAGTGGCATCTTTGGCTCCCAGCAGGAAAACTCTGAAGTGCTCTTGGTAATAGCTTCAAACCTGCAGCTCCGACAGGTATTTTTAGGTCTGTCTTGAAGACATATCAGCTTCCATACACTTCAGCTTCTTTGTCTGGAGTCACTACAGCTCCAGACATATCATTGAAGCGGGGTATAATTGTGGTCTCATGCCATCTCAATCCACCCACCAATCTCAACTGCTTTAAAGGAGCCTCCTGCTGTGCTACAGGGAGTATTTAGAGCCTTTCCAAGCAAAAGCAAACTTGAACTGTGGGTTGCGCCTGAATTTAAAGACTACCTTGGAAGGAGGAGGAATGAAAATGCATTGTGAAATCTCTTGTTCAGAACGATCCGATTTATAATGGTGGAATGCTTCAAGCTATGAATTTCATTGGCGGTATATGATTTATACTACTTACCGTTGCAGCACGCTGAGTTTTCAGTGAGTGTTTTCTGTCATTATAGGAGAAATGGTGAGACATTATAAGACTGCTTAATAGTATAATAGAGGTCTGCTCCATATCGTTATAAAAGTGAGCATGACTTGGTGAGAAGTAGGAAAACAATCCAGTAAGCAGCACGTAAATGTTCAAAGACAAATTTTCCAAGAAGGGCAAGAGAGAGGAGGAGCGAAACCCCTTTCACTGTTCCATTTAGATCAGGATTGTGTCCATGCTAGAACACTAGAACATTTATTCACAGAAATAATCCCTTTGAACTCAGTAAGGCTAGTAATTGAAGTTTTGTTTACAGGCTGCACGTAGCTTCACCAGGCAGCTGCTGTTTATCCCACGCAGTTTCAGTTTTTTCCTTTCAACAACTTCTGGATGCTTTATAGACAGTACAATAAAATGGGAAATACATATGAAGAAAGGAAGAGTTAATGAGGGTTTTGGGAAGTCTAGAAAGGAGACCGAGATAGTGTTTTGTTTTTTTTTTTTCTTATTTTTACTACTTTTGTACAGCCCAAAGGATAAAATCAGTAAGAATAGATTTTTTATTTTCAACCAGAGCTGTATGCTCATATTTAAATTATAACTTTTAATCTTCTATAGCTGTTGAAAGATGTGGCTCTGGCTGGCTCCTTGCTTCTAATCAATGAATAAAGTACAAATACCACCAAGTCTGTCTTTCATCATGCAAGTGAGAAATCTGTATGGTCACTCTAATACCTCTTACCAAAGAGCAGCTGGGATAAGATGCGTGCTTTGGCGAACTGAAGTTTTTTTAACTGCTGGAAAAGAGCTGGTTGAATTGTTGGCTTTTTGCAATACAAGTTTTTATGACTTATTCTAATATAAAACAGAAGATAAAGGGGAAACAATGCAAAATAATATATCAATAACAGATAACATTAACCTGATTCTATCACACAGTTTCTAGAAATATTTCAGACTAGTAGAAAAGTCTTTTCCATCCAGTTAAATTAATATGTGAACAAATAAGTATTAAAAGTCAGAAAAAAATATTAAATAGAAGTCATAGCACTTAATATTGAGGCTGGATGAATGATAGTGCCGATAAAGTTTTCTAAAGAATTTAAGGTATAGAAGCTAATCTTATAATTTATATCACTTCTTTCAATCGAGAAAGGCAAATTGGAACAGTATATAAAGAGAGGGAGGGAGCACAAACATGAAGATAAGTTAGTAACCTAAAAAGAGTAAAAGGACAATATGTATTTTTCCAATATGGAAAATTTAATTAAATTTATCTTTTTAGATCTTTTTAGAACTACATGGATGGAAAGAAACAGCAGAACCAGCCACAATGATGTTTTACGTAGAACGGAATTAGTTTGTCTGAAAATGAACTGTTTTTCTCAGGAAGTATTTTGTAGAAAGAAAAACATTCAAAAACAATAGAAAGAAAATATTTACTCCGGTTAAAAATCTTTCCGTTTTTCTTTGTATGAACAATTGAGTTGTTTAGCTTAATTGGCACAAGCACACATAGAGAATGAAAATAATATGTATCAGAATTTTCACAGAAATAATAATGAGCAAAAATTGAAAAAAAAAAATGTAAATATTACATTCAGTAACAGAAGTACCTAAAAGAGGCTGTTCATCTTATTTGGAGATAAAGGTAACATCTAATTCCTACTGAGCTAAATTGCCTCCATGCAGAAGCACACTGTGCTCAATGGTAATCTTTCCATACATTTCAATGGGCTTTAATTAGGACATAATTTTCAGTTTGCCTCTCTGCATCCCTTTGCCAGCAACTGGTCCTTTGTAGAACCTGCTGGGTTTAGTTTATAAAGGTTTTCCACATCTAAACTGGAAAGATAATATTTGGTTAGATCCCTCATGGTGTTAATGACCATTCAGCTTGAAACACAGATTCAGCTCTAATCCTGACCTTCCTCAGTCGTGGCTGGGCTCTTCTCTGCGTCCAGGGTGCTTGGGCGCCCAGGTTTGATCTACGTGGGCTTCAGCTAGCCTAGTCCCAACCGCAACTAGAGTATCAATGTTAAGCAACCGTTGCAGCTGAGTTGTGTTTAACGCTAACAAAAACATCATAGTCAGAATCTGTCTTCTTCTCGGTGTTTGTCCCTTTAATATCTTCACTCTGCAGGTTATAAAGGCAGGGATTACTTCTCTGGTCTATATGAGAGCAGAGGTGATTGTCACTACAATAATGCAAATAATATTCATGCAAATTTTAAAACAGAAAATCGTGTTGTGATGTGAATATAGGGAATTTAAAAAGAAACAACAGTTACAAAAATATATATTTAAATTACTCTTCTAATATATCAGTAGTTACATGCAGTATAGGCTGGGTAAATGGGTAAACTGTGTTCTACTTTACATGAATTTAAATCTAATGCAAAATGGACAGATCATTTCATGCCTATGAAATTAAATCCAAATAGGTTTGCATAAGCATTAGGTTTAATGATCACTGCATGGTATAATTAAAAGATGATGTTACCTGAATATCAGATTTTCTGTGTGCATGTTTATTTGGAGTTTTAATTGAAAATAAACAAAATCAGAAGTGCAAAAAAAGTAGAAAAGATGTGTGAAATGTAATGATAATGGTTGACTTCTAAACAGCCAAGGAAATTATAGTCATCTTATGTGTGGGACAGGAACAAACACCTCTTAATTGCACTTCATTATAACGTACCTTTCTCTTCTCAGTTGTATATATTAATTATAAAAATCATGTTTCAGAGACGAAAAGCTGTACAATAGGTTTTTTTTTCCCTCCCTCCCTTATGCTGTCTGCAGCAGGATGGAAGAACAATATCAACTGTCATCCACAGAAAGAGCTTAAGAGCTTTCAAAGACAAATCATAAAAAGAATGAAAGGCTATTATAAAAAAAGGAGGAAAATGCTTTGATTTCACAGATTTGCTACTTATTAATGTTTAAGGTTCTCTCTTCTTTTTAAAAGTATCTTCTCATATTGTTTTGTATGTGTTATGTGCAGGTACATCACTTTTTGATGACTATATCACATGACATGCGGATTACGTAGCTAATTATTAACGGATGGAGGTTCAGGGGATAAGATATGGGAAAAGATGCTATAGCAGCCCTCCAGGACTTGTATCAGTTCTTCAGATAAATTGTAAAAAACATGAACATGAATCTCATGACACAAAACAACACTGTCTTTTGAGATCTTTTTCTTTTTTTTTTTTTCGTTTCGTTCATGTGTTTCTTTAGACGAATACCTCAAGACCCTTGAAAAATAAGTTTCTTTCATAGTTGTCCTACCTCTTTTGTGTTTATCTGGGAGCAAAATTTTGTAGCTGTAGATCTCTTTCATGGTTTGGATTTTCCATGGTCCTGTTTCCTGTATGATTAGCCTTGATGTTTACTCAAAGCATACATTCTAGCTTACAAGACTGAATAGTCTAACTGGTTTCTTGAATCTAGGAGCTACCTTACTGATGAAGATGTGAGTATTTGAGTAGCCTTGCTGTGTGACCATCTGTATGAAACTTGGTGTGCTGAAGCAGGTACCATAAAGCAGTCAGCCATTATCAAGTTGCACTGGCTTTTAGTAGCTATCCTTTTGAATTTTTTTACTGTTTCTCACATCTTTTTCCATTTCACTCTAAACATGGGATATAGTTTCCTGAAGCAGGATTCTGTGGTGCTAGGTGTCTCGGGTGCTTCCTAAGGCTAAATGCTTCATTTTTCCTGATCTTTACAGCATCTCACGCAGCCTCTGTGGATCTTGCAGATGCAATGCCTGTCAGAGTTGTCAGCAAACCATTTTTCTTGCATGCATGGTCTATTGATAGCAGGTGAAGACTTATATTGTATGTATTGTGCATATGACACATATATTCTTGGGAGAAAAAAATTCAGTGAACTATTTCATTAGTAACCGTGACTGTCAATGATTCCTGAAGGGGTATGTACTCACAGAGATACAGGTGTCTTGATGATGCTATATGCTTTTCTGTGTGTCTTCCAAACTTTTAACCTGTGTCTCCTTCAGAGAAGAAAGAAAAGGAAAAACCCTCCTATCCAAATGGCAAGTTCGTTACCTCACTGTATTCCTGAGAAGTTGAGGCAGACCTCTGTCAGTTAACGTTTCCCTGTTAATATGTTCAGATTTAAGTTCTGCTTTCTCGGAGAGATGAGGTAACTCCTCCCAGAGCTGCATTTGCCTTTACCAGACCTTACGTTTGCCCTGGTGGGAGGGAAATCCTCCATGTCCAACAACTTCAGGCTTATTAAATTTAAAGTGGTTATAAAATATGTATGAAGAAGATAGGCACAAATGTCTATGTTGGGAATACAGATTATTACTTCAACACTTGCCTAATTGGTTCCTTTTTCATTTTTCCCCTACAACAATTGTTAATGAAACGTGATAACTGAGAAGTATGACTCCATTTCCTTTCTCAGGGGCAATTGCAGCATACTTACTGCTTCAATGGATCGGTCAATGTATTAAAAGAAAGTAAACAGAAAAGGAAGGAAGACTCCTTTATAGAACCTGCTCTAATTTGCAAGTAGGACTTAGGCAGGCCAGCAGGTCATCCTGAGATCTAAAGATAACAAATGTGTTATCTTTGGGTTTCTCTGCTGTATCATGTGCCGCTCCATACAAACAACATACGCTCCTCTGAGTGTGTCTTCTTCCTGTTATAAACTGCTCTGTATTATGTGTCAGAGTAATTCACAGACACAACATAATCACAGAGTTTCTCTGGACTCCTCTCTATTTGAATGCCATTTGTGAAGTAGTTTAACCATTAACATGTGTAAAGCTATCAAACTACATGAAGAAAAATCACATGATACATTTTTTTTTCCTGAGGAAATATTAACTTTAAGGGAAAATAAAGCTCAAAATAGTGAATAACCAGTCATTTCAAACACTACTAAATAAGCTGGGATAACCAACTTGTCAGAATTTACATAAAAACGTAAGGAAGTTAATATGAAATAAAAAGTCCATGCAAGCTTTTATTTTTACAATATGTGCTGATGTGTCCTTGATGTAATCATGTATGTATGTAATTAATGAATGATTCACCTTGAAGACCAAACATTGATTCATATCTCATTGAGGATTTGAAAAAAAATAATTTGTTTAGAAACTAAAAGAAAACTGTTTTGTGTGTTACAAAGTCTTAAAATTTTAACACAATTTAATACAAACTTAGCATTAACATGGGGAATTGGAGCTGATAGGACATGGAAAGTTTCAATTATGATAGAAGTGTTATAAAACCTCAGACTGTTCAGGAAATCTTCAGGTAGAAATTGTATAAATTCAGTGGATGAAAAACACTTCTCTTTCGTGCTCTGTGATGTTTTATTTTAAAAATGTAGATTTATGCAGCTGAACTCAAAATGTAATCATGTGAATTTTTTTTCAAGATTTCCATTTATTTATAAAGCAAAAATAAATGTATTCATAAAGAAACACAGCTGGAAATATGACCAAGTTGCTCTTGTTAAAGAAGATGCAAAATTGTGCAAGTTCAGAGATTTCACTAGGGGTTATAGCCATTTCTGTGACACTTCACCTAAATAACATATTATTAGGTAACATATCTGAGGAAAGATATGAAGTAAACCACAATAGTAATAAAAGTAGCTGTGTATAATTCCAGAGAACAATAAGATTTGGCTCTGTGATACATGCATATCAATCATAACAAGATTTTTTTTTCTGATCATGAAGTGAGAACTACTTTGGGAAGGTCCATCTTGGGTTGGGGGCAGGTAAATTTGCAGGAAGCATTATTTATTAGTGATCCTTTTTGATATAATAGGAAGGCTTTCGTGTGCTGTCGGAAGATTGTCAGGGGTGGATAACAGTTAATTTGATAGCCTGGGCATTCATCGTGTGGTGAACCTTTTCTGACGAAATAGTTTTTTTTACAATTATGTTAGATGGGTGCCTGTTCTGGTGTTAAAAATGGGTGACAGACGATTGTTAATGCCCTAGAATAGTGATATAACAGAATTCATGTCCAAGAATTAATGCAAAATTCACCTCTGTATACAGAAAAACATTTGTCTTTAATTCTTCGCTAAAGAGTGGGAATGAGATTTGCATAGTGTTCTGGCTTGTGCTGCATTTGATTTGCTCAAAGTAATTCTTCAGTGGTAATGATGCATGAGCTAGAGGATGAGCACTTGAAAAGCACAGTGCAAATTCAGGCGATTTGCAATTTGTACGGTAGCTCAAAATTTGTCTCTCCACAGAAGTATGTTCCAGTTTTCCTCTTGGAAGAAATCCTTCTCTTTTTTGTTTTCTTCATTTCTCTTAGATAAGTTAACAGTTATCTTAGGTAAAGTCTTACAAGCAAAGGATTATAGAATTCAAGTTGATTCCGGTGGTGTTACCACTTTACAGCAGCATGAGAATAACAGAATTCTATAGCTGATTTACATTCCTGAGAAAAGTTGTTGATTCTTTCATGTGTAACTTGGCACTATCCTCTCCAATTCAGAGGAGTTTAGTTGAGAACTTCTGAAACTTTCTGAAATTTTTCTGAACTTTCTGGTTCAGTGATTTCACTGCTGTTCACTTAAAATGCACATATTTTACCTGACTTTTACATTTCATAACTCTTTGTGGCAAGTATGATTCAGGCTAATTCACCTTGGTATTGACATCATGGAGTTTAATGACATATGCATGGTTTGTGTCACCACTTAAGAAATAACATAGCTCTGAGAATTTAGAGTGATCTTTGGCCTTTGGTTTGCTTAATATTGTGCTTTTATGTTTTTCTAATTTGTTGAGAACTATTTGTACTTTGGATTATTAATCTATAATTAAATGTTGTCCTCTGTGTTCATCCTGCTGACGATATTTGGAAGCAGACCAAAGCTATTATCTCTTCTTTAAAATTGTGGAAAACGTTTATGTCAGTGTTTTCTTCTTCAGAGTTTCTTCTTCACTTACAATCTTTTTGGAAATGTATCAGAATGGGACAAAATTAGCACAAGGGCAGTATTGGTAGCTATGCTAGTTCTGTGTTTTTGCAGATAGAAGCCTTGAATATCCTGCCTAACCAGAACCTTAAATGGCATTTTGTTTGTCTCTCTCAGTAGCAATGAGTCAAGCAGAGATTACGTACTGTCACTTAATTGTGGTTTGAAATGAGCTATGGTCAGTCGGTGTCTGAACTCATTGTTTAATAATCAACAACGATCAGTAAGGAAATATCCTATATCACAGGGAACTGATAAGGAAATGACCCCCAAGGCACTATGTCATCTCTAGGCTGTCCCCATGTTTGTTTCCTCTAGGATCCCTCCGAGAGGGCACTTCAACGTGACCAGGCGGGCTGGAGTGCATTGCCTTGCAGTGGAGTATCTGGCTGTAGAGGGAAAAGCCCTTCCAAGGGGCACTCAGAGTCATTGCTAGAGCTTAAGTTGTGCATAATTAGGATCAGAGTTTTGGCCCACTCAAGTTTTTTGAAAGATTGAAAGCCTAGCTGTTGTTTGAAAGTTTGCACCATATTAATCTAAAAAGAAAAATCGAGTGTCATGCCACAGGGAAGCTTTTGTTTGGGTTAAGCCTTCAGATTTGGGTGCTGTCTATTGTTCTGAAGGGGTTAACAAATGAAAGTAAAAAAACTTCTTGCTCATCAGAGGTAGGCTGAGCATGAGAACCAGTTTCTTCTTAGCCTCATGATACAAGACTGCATAGCATCTGTGCCTCTACTGTGACTGCAGCCTGTGCAACTGTTCAAAGCAGTATTGAATGGGAGAGTAATAAGATGGATATTTGTGTAGAGATCTATGTGATCAAACATATATACTTCTTAATGAGCATATAACAGTTTGATATTAGTCATATAATGTGTTTTCCTTTTCTTTTCCACTATGGTACCGTGTGACAGATGGTATAAAACAGAGCACCTCACCTTCTTTAAAAAATGAATCCAGTTATGAACATCTGGAAGCACAGAATGCTGAAAAACAGAGGCTGTGTTTCAAAAAATATTGGGAAGGTGGTGGGAGAGGGAAACTCTTATAATTCTGCTTCATTTGGTTGCAAGTATGCCACGTTATTGGGAAACTTTTTTACTTAGGCAAAATTTCAACTGCCATCAAAGAGAATTTTTCTGAGTAATCTGTATAATTTAATCTTTAAAGGCACTCCATTGATTTCAAGGGAACAGAGGAACTTCTGATGCTACGGTTCAGATACCCATCTTACAAATTAAATGTAAGCGAACATTAATCAGTGCTAGTGGAAATGTTGGAGGTTCTTTATAAATGGAGATTTTTATGCTCTTCTTTCCCCAAGTGCTACTGCAGTGAAAGAATATGCCAAATATTGACCAAATCTCTTTGGGTAAATCTTTTTGCTCATGTAATTATCTTTAAGTGTGCAAGTAGTAAATTTAAAAAAACATGTTCCCTTTCACATCCTATTGCAAATTTCAGTCACATTAAAAAAATATTTTTCTTGTTAATATTACTGTTAATTAAGTTAGAAAGTTTCATCATAGATTTTAAGTTATAAAGAAAATATTTTAAAGTGTAAAGGTAGTATGATGAATACATCAAAATCCTCATGCTCAAAAGTGGCACCTTTAAAATGTGGATTCTTACTAAATGAGATGTATAGCATCACGGAGGAACAAAAGAACAAGAAACATAAAAGTCAATTTATGCCAGATTTTTAAATTAATTACAGGCATAAATAGCTATGGGATAGGGCACAAAACCCAGATAGCTGGGTTATATTGGAATTTTGTACTCTATGCTGACCAAGACCAAGTAACTTCCCGTCCACTTACAATTCAAGTATGCATTTGTTCTGTTTGTTCAATGCAAATGTGGTACAATTCCACTAGCAGAAATGCACCGGATTTGAGCTGCATAAATATTGTTCAGAATATGGCTTTTCATGTAATAATGCAATAGTGTGTAAAGATGAATCAATATGCCTCAAAAATACTAAAAAATAACTTACGTTTGCAAACACAGATGCCATAAATTACACTGAAAATAGGACTCCACAACGCTTTTTAGGTTATTTCATTTCCTTGAAACGGTTAATTTCTAATAATTCAATTAGCGATGCAACAGGCTAATAAAAATGGAAGCTCATAGTGCTGCATAGACAAGGCCTTCATAACATGTTTAGAGCTCTTTAGTTCTGCTGTTGTTTCTGTGTAAGAATCAATACCACAGGCAGCAATTATGCGTTGTTGTTTTTTGGCTAAAATTCCCACACATCTGGGATAAACAGATATTCTATGCAAACTTCCTCTGTTAACTCCACCAGTTTCCATGGAATGACTCTCTATATGCTTGTTAAGTAAATGATTGTTATAAGACTATGGAGACATGGTTGATCAAATTAACCCCTTTTATCCAGCCTCCAAAATGGTTCCCTTCATTTGCCTAAATTCAGCTGCTTTGGGGAATTTTTTCAAGCTTGAAGGACTCTCTGGATTCATCACATTAGCAAACTGTAACCTGAGAAGAGGGTCTTTGGAGCAGCAGGACTTCTTTGGCCCCCAATTGTTTTGCTAATCAAGATTATTGCCACTATTGAGATGTGGAAAGATAGCCTAGCTGACAAAATTTGTCAGCTTCCCATGAAATAGTTCTGTCAGTTTAGTCAGGGTGCCGGCTAATATTAACATATAAATGAAGTCTCTCCCCCTCACCCCTTAATAGATGCAGAGAAAATATAAACACACACACAAAAAACCCCTCTGTGCTTAAATCAAACAAGCTTCTTTTCTCAGCCCTAGCCCATGTCCCTGGAAATCCTGTGAGCAGTGGAGCTAAAGGGAGGGGGGAGGGAAGCAGAATTTGCACAAAACTACTTTTAAGCCATAAAGCAGCAAAGCTCCACTCCCCTGCTGATAGCAACAGGAGATTGATTACGCCTGCAAAAGTACAAATGGTTGCCTGAATGCAAGTGGCAGACCTCCAAAGCAGTATGTTCTATGTGCTGGTTTTACATTTTATAGCAGAGGACTTGGATACAAAGTGGAAAAGTGGAACAGGGGGTATGAAAGAGTTATCTTTGCCCAGGGGTCAAACCCATGAGAGCCGCCCCTGCTAGTTTTCCAGCCTGACCACAGAGAAATAGCAGAGGGAGCGCAGCCCCTGCGCAGCCATCGTCCCCGACGGTCCCTCCGCAGCCTGAATCACCCAGCACCTGTTTTTTGCCTTTCACTCTCTTTTCTCATAATCAGAATACATATTGTATTTTCCAGCTGACCTGCAAGGTGATAGAATCTAATGTTCTTTCACCCGCTTACACAAATTTTGCATTATTTTGTCCAAAGCAAATGCCTTGCATCATTCTGGCGGCGATTCTTTCAAATCCCAGCTGTACCAAATCATAAAACGGGAATTCAAACTTAGACGCATTTTAATTGTAAATGGAGTCACTGAAAGTTCACTTAATCTTTTAGGCTGATTTAAATATAAATAAATTAATATCTCATGATATTTGTAATCTGCAACTTGGCAATATTGACCATTTGGTACTAAATTAGCTCTTGAATGGCAACTGTGCAGCAGCTTTGTGTAGTTAGTGTACGCATCAGAGATGACTCTTCTAACAAGTTCAATAGGCTTTGCAAAGCATAGCTTTAAATAGAAGAAATCCTTCAATCATGATTTGTTCTTGCTTTATAAGAAACAATCAGATTATTCCTTTGTGCTGAACTGTGACAATACTCGAAAGCATGAATGAAAACTAGAATATATGTTCCCCCAGTGGTTTGTATCAGCCTTCTTGTTCATTAGGCTAACATGAAAAATAGATTTAATGTGTAAAATATCTGTCACTGAAGAGAATATTACGAAAATGACTTGGAAGTGGTTTGTGGGAACTTCGAAGATAATGAGTTAATGACAAAGCACAGTATTTGTTAAGTAGTTCAAAGCACATCATTCCTAAAGAGGTCTAAGCGAGTAGCTAACCTCCCTCCTTCATGACTTTCAGTTGTCATACAGAATTGATTTCAACTTCTCCAAAAATGTTGTGTAAAATGCTGCGTTAGCAGCTCAGAATGTGGAGTTAAACAAGCATAATCCAAACACTGTTGTTACCTATCGTGCCGTTAATTTAACTAAGATGTTAGATTTGCTTTCTAAACTGATAAAAAAAAAAAAAAGCTACAATATTATACAATATTAAGCATTGCTTAGATAGAGTTAGTAATAATTATAATAATATGAGGTCTCTTGGGGTTAAAGTCGCAGTCTGCTTAGAAGTTCAGATCTCAGAATCTTTGTGAATTTCCTGGATTTCCCCCCTAGCCCAGTAAAGCTTCCCTGCGTTGAATCCTTCTCCCTCCTGTGCTCTGGCCTTCTCCTGCATGGTAAGAGGTGGGGAAAGGCTGAGGGGCATCTTATTTACTGTGCAACATGCAGGAGAACACTGTCGGTGTTTTTGTACAAGTGAACAAGTAGTCTTTGCCCCAGGGAGTTCCCAGGCTGGAATAGCTTTTGGTTATCCATAACAGTATCAGCTCATCAAAACGTATGTATTCTTACTTTATGTTCATCCAGCTCTAGAGCTTCTCACAGTCTGCCTTTTGCTATAAACATCAAATCTAAAATTTCTAGGATACCTTAAATAGCTAAAGGAGTAATATTAACAGTAAAAGGCCAGTCCTCTACTAACGAGCTCTCTTTCAGGTCAGCGTCATCCAGAACTTGCATAAAGTCTCCAGGTAGGAACTTTATGATGCAGTTGGTGTGATACACTCGACCGTGTGCGTTAAAACCTCAATTTACTCTGCATGACCTTCCCTCCCATTTGTTTCTGGTCCCACTCCCTCATTTTGCATCTGCAGGACTTGTCAGGTATATACAGTTCCACTAGGAAAAAGAAGTCCTGCCCAAAGGGAAGGGTGTGGAGCTTTCCTCTACTGCGGCAGCCGCCCGGCTTGCAAACTTGCCTTGGGAGGGGAGCGGAGTGGTGCTCATAATGGACTCCTTCATACCTCGGAGAGAGCAGCTGCCTCACACTTCAGTGCACACAAACAAAACACCTGCTTAAACCCAGAAAAAACAGTAAGCAATGAGCCCAACTATACGTTGGTTGTTGTTTACACTTTCTCGTCTATCCTTCTTGAAATATTTTACCATATTTTTCTGCATTTTTGACATTTTGAAAAACTGTGGTTCTCTATTTATAGAAACATTTTCTTCTCTTATTGTGGAACACAAAAAAACACTGCGAATATTTTGCTGTTCATGATTAAAGATAAACCTCTAAAAGTTTGGATTGCACAAGCATCCTGCAAGTTTGGCTACACAGCTTTCAGATCTAATTCAAACTGAACTGCATTACTTGAATACAAGCAGCCCCTCGTTCTTATCTGTCCTCTTACAAAATATTGGACAGATATATAATGCCAGCTAATTAAGTATTTTTTTCTCAGATGCTCTAGGGACACAGAGGTATTTCTTGCATGGAGTAACTGTAGAGTTTCATCCATGCTACTGAAGGATTTTTTAGTGTAACTTCAAGAGCATAGCAAGGCTCTTTTTACCAGGAAACTGGTATTTTGGCAGTTTCATTTTAAGCCATACTCTGCAGTGTATCAGGGTGGGAGACACGTGGCTCTTCAGGAATGGCAGAGAGATAAGTAACTCCACTGAAATCAGTATGACACTGATTAAAAGGGGATGAACTTGTATCTCTAGATTCCAAGTAACATACTGTAATTCCTCACTTCCCAGACCTGTTTCATGCAGCTTGATCCCAGTTTCTGGTAGATTTTTATCGTTTTCAGCAGAAATGCCCATCAGTACAGGGAAGCTGTCCGTACTGGTCACTCTAGTTCATGTCAGTGGCTATGGTCATGGGGTAGCTGTTATCATCTGGTCTGTGTGACACAAATTTATCACCTCCACCAGTTCATAATGAGCCTGTCTGACACCGTAACACCCTATACTGCCACCAACAATAATTGTCATTCTATTTGGAAGTCGCAGAAGAGAGTTAAGGACCTAATGTTCATATTTTAAATGAAATATTCTCTCACCGTTGTGGGTGGTCTCCTTCCTGGACATTGGTAGGACAGTATAGTTGCAGTACCCACTGCTATTGCCTGAAGTATGCATTAAAAAAAAAAAAAAAAAAAAAGAAAGAAAGAAAGCCTTCAATGCTGGGAACCTTTTAATGTTCTAAGTTGAATATGCACATAGAGTATACATTAATCAAAATAAGTTTGAACTTCCTTTTTATTTTTAAACTTGCTCTGAATTTTATTGGACTGAGTAACTCTAAATAACAAGCATAACTGTTTTATTTAACCAAGGGAAATGAGTGGGAACAAGTTCTTCCTGACAATGGCTCTCTGCTGGAACCCAGAGAAGCAAATGCAGGCAGTGCAGTAAGGAAGATCAAACTTGTTACACTGCTGATATTCTAAGAGTTTGAACTCAGACTCCCTGCTGGCCTCAATTTTACAATGATAATCATTTCCTAAAATGTCTTCATTTTGTAAATGAAGCTGTACCTCCCTCTGAAGCAGGGGTTTGCAAAGATTAAATCATTTACATTTCAAAGTGTTCATTTTTTGCCAGTGTGAGAAATACTCGAGCAGGAAAATGAGCCCTCCTTTTAATTTTTGAAAGCCGGGGGAGCATTCATAGTGAAAATAATCACAGCCTATTACAGCAGCCTTGCTTGCCCAGTCCCACTTCAAAAGGATGAGCCTATCTTTTCCCCGCCCAGCAGTGAATGACCACTTAAATGAGTGACGGCTTATTAATACTATGACTCAGCCACTTCTCGATAAGGAGAACAATAAGGGGTCAAAGCTTGAGCATCCCTTACAGGAATTAATGAGAACATGTTGCTGGTAATTTGGTCTTTTGGAGATTACATTTAAATTAAAAGGTTCTTGTGTCAGGCTTAATGGTGTGACCAATATCGCCCCTATTTAAAATCCAGAGCCCACATTTTTGTCCTTTCCACCTGTATAATTTCATTGACTTTATTAAGGTTGCCTCGGGGGTTGGGCACCGTTTAAAGGAAAAATCAGAGACACTGACAAAACAAAACTTTAAGGAAGTTCTCCAAAAATAACCCTAAGAAATGATACATACTTAAGGTCTCTTAAATTATACAGTTGGGCATACTGCTGGTTTTGGAGTCAGGACATATTATTACATAAACAATAAAATGTATGTATGTAGGATACGTTACATTAACATTTATGCATGAGACCTGGCACTGATTCACTTTCAAAGAACACTTACCCTGAAGTTGTGGGCTATTCCTTTTTGAGGAGCAGTTTAACCATGCAGAGGTAACAATGTTTGTGCAAGTGTGGGGGCCTTTTCTTTGATTCCTCAGCCTTCTTGCCATTTAAAGGACTTAGCTGGGATGTCTGTTTTTATTCTTACATTTTATTTTTAGTTTATTAGTGATATTGAAATTGTTCTTGACACTTTGAAACTACAGCAGAAAATATGATGGTGGGTTCAAGGTTATTTAAAGGAGTTAACATTTACTTATCTTGTTCTATATGTTATTAGTTACAGGACGCAAATCTGACCTACAGCTTTTCCATTATCTTTCTCTTCTTCTCTATTACATTGCATGTAATAGCTTTTACTATCTGAAGCCAATGCAATGATGATCTAGTTAGGATCACAAATATCAAGTAGTGTTTGTCATGCTAACTAGTTAACATTTTTCTTACACAAACATGCATTATATTTTCAAGGCACTCTTCGTTGGAAAAAGAGTGAACCAACTATTTGTTAACATTTTAGACAATTGCGCTGGACTTTATATGCAGCTCAGTTCACTGTTTTCTCGTTGGGTGGTGGTGATAAAAATGCAGAAGAAATGCAAATCACTATACAATGCTAGAGTACTGTACTACTATACAAATAAGTAAATTATAAGCCTAAGAATTTTATAATGGTCTTGATGTGTTCTAAGGTACCAAGAAGTCATATAATAATTGTCCTCTGTTTTATTCATCTTCTGTCAAGATGATATTGTTAAATTTGGACCTGCTGAAAAACTCTATATATGTTAAAAGATCTAAAACCAATAGATCAGTGGTATAAGAAAAGCAAATATGACTGTGCTGAAATTACTTGAAAAACTGATAAAAAATAAGTAAATAATGGAAGGATATTTGTGTACAGTACCAAGCCAGAGATAAGATTCTCTATTCCAGACAGGAAAAGATTTAGATTTGCAGTGGAAAATAGAACAGGTTCCAGTGCAAGTATACGAAATGTTGAATAATGCCTCAATGAGCCCTCCTTATTAGGCATTAGTTCAGCATTGGTGTGATTCTTGGAGAAACTGATAAAATGTCATTTTGAGCAATAGTGTGATCAGTTTAGGAATTCAAGAGGTAAAGGGAGGCTAAGTCCACATGGTAGCATCATGATGACAAGTGACACTGCATTGTTTAACTCATTCCCTTGTCTTTAAAGGTACATAAAAATGTATAGAAAAAAATGCATACTGGAAAAGATCTCTTCTATAGTTTGTTCCTCCATTTATTATTAGAACAGAGGTTCTGGGTAGCTGTGATTGTTTCTTTTTCCCTCTTCACCAGACTGACAAGATCGGGTTTTATGATGAATCTTTGCTGACATCTGGGGGATTATCAGTAGTCAAATGTTCAAAATATACTGGTTGAGTGCTTATGAGAGCTATGCAACTCATTTCTCATAGGAGCTCTAAGCCCTGTAGGCTCTTAAGGAAGTAGAAGTCATCCAGGTTCTTTAAAACAACCCTCGCTTGGGCCCCAGCAGTGGGTTTTGTCCTGGGTTTAGTCAGTTAACCATTGGGTACTCCATGCCTACTCGTGATGCAATAGGCTTGCCTGTATTGCTCTTGCCAGAGGCCATGAAATCTCGTACGATTCTGAAACAGGACTAATCCATAATCAGGAGAATATTTCATGACCTGGGGTCTTAAAGGGCCTCTCTTTGCTCTGCAACAGCTTTTAAATGGAAGCTGGAGCAGAGCAGCAGGGTGACCATGGAGCCCTGCTTAGCAGCGGCCGAGAAGAAGCGCTGGCAACCCCCAGCAGCGGGGAGCTGGAGCTGCCTGGAACCACTGCCAGCCACAGCCTTCCTTGGGGACGGCTGGCTTGATGCAGGCAACTCTTGTGTTGCGACTAGTGACTTGTTTCTCGTTGCTGAGAAAAGCGGCAACAAGCCAAGCAAAGCCCCTTTTTGTCCTTTACTCCCAACAGGGGACTTGGTAGTGATCTGTCATGTGCCTAGGAATAATCCAGGCAAAGTCCCCGTATGCAATTAAAATAGCTTTTGCTACTGCATGTGTTCCTCTCTTATGACGTGGTACTCCAAGTTAGTAATACTGTTCATTCTTTTATTTCAGGTTTTGGTCTGATTTCAGTGCTTCATTTTCTTGGGAGGTTTTCTTGTACATTCTTTTTTTTCTTTTTTTTTCTTTTTCTTTTAATCAATACTTATTTCTTAATATCAGCACTACTTTAAAATAACTCTGGCAGCATATAAATTGCATAAGAGATGTAATTAATAAATATTAATGTCTAAGACTAGCCAACTGTCCTTAATGCAAATTCCAAAACTTTTCATGATCAGACATCTCCAAATTATAGGTTTACTGTTTAATAAAAGTATTAGCAGCACAGACTTGCATCTCACAGATAAATTGTATCTCTTTTGAACTGTCACTACAATAGTCTATTACCATTATTTTTATGCCATTGTAGCCTTCATTAGGCTTTTATTTGTAATTAAAAAAAAATCAGTTTTAAGGTATTTGAATGTAATAGATCTAATGGTTTTGCAAAGTCAATCTTACTTGTTTATCTGTAGCTTTTGTAAGGTTTTATGCTATTTTCCATAGCTTTTATATTCTGTAAAGAGCCTGTAATAGAATACATTGTCCCTAAGATCGCTGATCTTACATGATGATGACAAATATATGGTACACAGAGTCTCACAATTACTCGTGTTCAGTAGTACATCTCTGGCAAAGTATTTCTGTTAAATTCAGTGGAACATTCCAGGAAGTAAGGGACTGTGCAATACACTTATACATTTGTTTTAGCCATCTTTTTCTCATGACAAATCTACGTCTTGTAGAGCAATATTTAGAATCATTTGAGAAAAATGTCTTTCATCAGTAAATATAATTTCATTAAAAACAGAAAAGTTCATGCAATCTTCCTAGTTACCTTAAACAATATATATATNGATTACACTGGTTGGTCTAAATCAGAGTGCTGCCCCACATTTTAGTATTATCACCTCCTGTCCTGTAGGGAAGCGAGTTTTGAATCTCTGTTCCAGAAAATATTTCTACAATATTTCTGTTTGAAATATTTACACTATTTCTACAATAAGTCTACATAATTGTAGAAATTACAGATTAAAAGTGTAATCATAGAAGTTGAGAAAATTGGTACAGAGTTGTCAGGAGGTAGCTAGAACATTCACCTGGCATCTGCATGGGGGGGAATGCTGCCACATCCATGTATCTGATTAGCCCAGGCTGAGTGCCTACTTGTTGATTGAAACCTTAAACATTTCTCTTCTCTTCTTGTGCAGGCTGGAGACTGCATTGGTAAGAAGTAGATGGTGTTCAATTCTGCTTTTTAAACGGGAACCTAATTGTAAGTATCTTCAAGAGTTATTTCTTGTAATTTTAGTAGATCAAATAGCATTACCTTGCTATTTAATATCAATGCTATTCAAATATGATATAAAACAAGGGGCATTGTGTTTTTTCTTTTGGGATTGAACACTCTGGATCTAATCCAAACTGTTAAACTGAACACTTTCATTGATGGAAATTGTATTAGTCATACTTAAAGTCAAGTTTATATGTGCTTTCAGTATTGTAGCTCTCAAAATGTGTTGTGTTTATTCAGGATCAGTTCCTTCCTAATGATGTTGGAAGTGGTGTGGTTCCCAAAACCATGTTTTAGCATTTCTCTTCTGAGTAACCATGAAATACTGAGATACTTTCTGTTGAATTGATTTAGATTTTGTATCTCATAGGTCCTGATCCCTCAACTAAAACATTTAATAGGCACATGTTTGGGAGTCATAGTTTTTTAAACAAAGTGTTAATGAAATGTGTATAGCTTAGAATGAAGTGTACTATTGCCAGATTCAGTAGGACTCCCATTCTGAATTTGCGTGCTTTAAAAAAAATTACTGTGTAAAACACTCTGAGAGTTGAAAGATTAGAGTGGATTAATGTAGGCCCACCCCCCTGAGATAAAACTTTTTCATAACTGATTACCCTTGATGCAAGAGAAATGCAACATACTCTCAATTGCCATCTGATAGTGAATCATCTTGTGGAATACAGAGCCAGTTTGATTGTGGGACACATAGTCCAGGTGTAATTTCTCCAACCTGCTGGAGTTAAAATGTTGCCAGGATTATGTCCTGTATATAAATATAGGAAAGAAATAGTCCTGCTGGAGACTTGATTCTCAAAAAGGTTTTTAAACAAATGGCATTTCTGAGAAATTGAGCAAAATGTTTCAAGATAAAAGAATGTTAAATATAGCTAGAAATAAGAGAGCCATATGTTCAAAGCGTATCAGCTTTGAAACCATGCACTTAACCCTAGGACTCAGCAAGATTTCACGTTTTAAATAAAAAAAATTAGCTTCCTGAAAAGATAAAGTTCATTCATCTTGAGGGTAACCTAGAAAGAAAAGAAGAAAAATATAATCCATGGAGAAGCCTCTCAGTAAGATAAGCATCTTTGACAATATAAAAAAAGAATATAACATGTAAAAATAAGATGGATCATATCCCTTCATAAAGAAGTCTGTTGTTACATTTGTACATCAAAGTAGGAGTAAGGTTATTTTCTGAATGTTTTTTTTTTGGCTAAAAAGTACATTATCTTCCAAAACCTTTGCCAGAAACATAAAATCTTTGTTCAATGGGAAAGAAATGCACTGTTTTAGCACTCCTATTTGAAACACTATACAGAACACAGGCTGTTCTAAGTTCAATGTGAATGCTGCGTAAATATACCCATTAGAAATTTGGTCCACTAGAATGAGATTATTTGGTTGCTTCTAAATGATACTGATAAGTATCAGCAATTGTGTGTAACACGGTATACATGTGTTTGTGCAATAGTCATCTATGTTAAATTAAATTGATTTTCTTTTCTACACAAACTGAGCTTTCATGCTTGAATCAGTTTTCCACTAACACAAGGGCAGATCAAGAAAGCGATCAGGAAATGTGTAAAATGGATCAGTTCCCAAAAGAGTAAGTTATACTTCTATTCTTGGAAAAAACATGCGGACATGTTGTCTTAAAAATAACTGCATAAATTACAGAAGAATGCAAGTTAATTTGAACTTGCATATACAGTGCTTTGGCAGTATACGGTGTTCCTTCTCCAGTGGAGCTTTCTTGCATTCAGGAAGCATCAGTTCTTGTAGTGTTGGACCATTCACTTACACAAACGCTTTCTAGCTTGAAGTCTAACAGGTCTCATTGTCTATGTCAAAACTTCAGAGCAGGTGCCCACTTAATGTACCTTGAAGTCCTGGCCTGTTGACCGCCCAGGCTGTGATAGTGCCGCAGCTCTCTCTGCTCATATGTCTAGGTCACACTCTAGTGGGAACACTAGAAGTAGGTGCAGCCAGATTCAGAACTTGAGAAATGCTTTTGGTTTCCAACCATTTCGATGTACCCAGGTAAAACCTGTTGCATTCCCATTCCCCGTTTCAAAGAACTTAACAACCAAATTGTTATTGTGTTAACTGTGCCTGCATGCAAGTTAGTCCAACATCTTTTTAGAAATCAGGTTTACCTTTTCCCTTTTGTACTGAACATTTCATAAAAACTAGCAAAATAGCAGTTGTTGTAGTGGAGGAACCACACACAGTGCCATTGGCAACACTGAGAAACAAGGAGAATTTAAGGAATTCAGGAGAAAAAAATCCCCAATTAAACCTGACTAGATACTTAGGATCATAAATGCTTTTTGAAAAAGCGTCATGTTCATTAGATATATCAAAAGAGGTGAATACATATTTGATTGTCTTATTAAGGGCCAAACTAATATTTTTCAATAATTTACTAAAGCATGGGTTTAAAACTCTCTGTTGGAGAATCACTGTTTGAATAAATACGATGTGTTTACAGTATGAATGCTTTCTCTAGAGGTTGCCCTACCTTCTGCTGGTTGAGTCTAACCCTATTCAACTACTTTGACAAGATTCTTGCCTGAAGTAACATTTTTAATTAGCATTCTTGTTTGTTTATGTCTAGAGGTTGAGGGAAAAATAACTAAAAACTCTGGAACAACTATTGAGTCTGTACTTGCTCTAAGCTGAAAGAAAATAATTTTTAGTATATGTTTAAAATTATATAACACGTTTCAGATGTTGGTTCAGATTACTGTTAAAATACCATTCAAATCTGGGAGTGTTTCTTGCTGGTTTTATCCTTTTAAAATTTCCACTGTGCTTTTTTTCATCTTTAATTAAATTTCAATTCATTTTATAATACTAATTAAAGTATTTACAGCAAGAAATTCTATCCATTTGCAAAACTGCAATTAATTGGAACATTTTCACAAACAAGCAAACTTTTTAGAAGTTTTGCAAAGTCTTTATCCTCTATTTGTAAGACATCGAGGGTTAGATCATCAGCTGGTATAAGTCACTGTCATTCACTGGAGTCAGAAGAGCAATTCTGATTTACAACAGTTTAGAATTTGGCCAATAATCTAATTAATTTAATCAAATCCATGTACAGACACCAGAATAAACAACACCAAACAGTTAGGCAAGTAACCTATCTTAGAATGAAAATAAAATGAATGTCCCAGGCTTCTTAAATCACTGTTTCATTACATAGCTTTGCTTTCTATCAGCTTTGATCTCCTTCATTTCATTAGAGCAAACTTCTCATTAGAGGCATGAATTTCTTCCTATGAAATTGATCTCACATTCAGCACTGATATCTAGTGACTTTTTCCAGTTTCAGCTTTAGTCTTTTTATACAGCACTAAAAAAAAAATCCAAACACAAATTATTACATCATAAGTAGAACATGTGGCATGTCCAAAACTGAGCACACAATAAATATGTTTCTAATAAATACTTCGGTGCTGAGTAAATTACAGATGAGAGAAGACAATAAATTACCATTGCGCTATCAATTCCTTTTCTTAGCATGGTAGCAGTTATTAAATTAGTTTAATCATAGCCAAGCAGTTGAGGTGCAGTAGCGTTGCTTATTACACCAGCCATTATCATCTCACTGCTACCTTAGGCTTTCTTATCTGTTTTGTGTTCACCTTCTCTCTCAGCTGCATAGTTTGTAAACTTTCTTATTTTATAAATATATATATATATATAACGTAAATATATATTATATATATATATATATAACTGGTTGTATTTTATCTGTCACTACTGGGCCTTGATATATGATTCTGGCCTTCAAGTTGTGTCAAAAATATATACTGATTATAATTTCAGTGCAACAGATGAAACTCATTTAGCCTCAGGATAGGACATTGTGCAAAAATCTTACTTTAACCTGCATTTGTTCATAGATTCATAGAGAAACAGAGGGGGTAAAACTGAGAAGGGTACACCCACAACATACAATTTGAGCCATTTCTCTACTCAATGTTAATTCTTACAGTTCGTGGTTTTTTTTTTTTTTCTTTCCCATGAAGTTATACCAGTTTATTTTCAACATTCATGAGTTCTGAGTATTTGGACAAACCAGGACATTTTCAGGGGGTTCTCTTATCTGTAATAAGAGTAATGGAGGGCTTACACTTTGGCATCTGACAAACATTGCATTTAGGAGTGGTTTCTTATATCTGTAGGCTGGACAAGTGGGGCTTTTGCAAATACATTGTCCCATTACATCTTTCTAATTAAAGATCAGCTGCAGGAAACAGTAAATTTAAGATAGTGATGACAATATTAAAACTTCCTGAGGAAAAAGGAGACTATTGAAGATAAGGAGGCAAATATCCTATTAGGAGAAATGGAAGTAAATGCTCTATGGTGACTCTAAAGCATTGTGCAAGTATTCACAGTGGGCTGTAGATGAGAATATGAAAAAGATGAGTGTTATAACATCAAGGGGTATGAATGACAAACAGATGCTAAACAGACAAATGAGCTATGGCTGAAGGAGGCCAGTGCTGTTGTATGCTGAGGGAAGAGAGAGGAGGAAGAGGTGGATAAAAAAAAAATATAGCCCCGGAGAAAACTGAAAACCATGCTGAGAAGTAGTCTGGAGAAGATCACAGGAAACAGCTTATGGAATTAAAAACATTTGGGAAATTACAGCACTTAGGAGGAATTAAATATAAGAAAGTAATGGTCATCTATGAAAATAGAAACTTCAAAAAGGAAGAGACTGCAGCACAGAACCTGGAGGAGAAGAGCTACAAAATCAGTAGATATGATCTCAGCATGAATAAAGAGAGAAATGCTGGGGACCCTGTGCAACATAGCAGAGTCTCTAGGAAGACCTTTTATGAAGAGTTAACAATAGGCTTTGGCAATAAAGAGCAAGGGAATGTCTGAGAAAGGAATATCTGCCCAAAATGATGGTCTTACATCAGTCCCGTCACGACTGGGAAGAATGTGAATCAGATATAAATAGCATCTTAATTTTTTTCAAGTGGATATAACTTGCTTTTCACTGATACTCCTTACTGTTAATTTGTTAAAGATGCTGAGATTATTTAGATAAATATTAACATGATTTACAAATTAATGTAAAATGACATTGGAAGCAGAAACACTAAAATAGTGCAAATGTGTTTTTTTATTCTCTTAATGAATTAACCATATTGAAAGTATTACTTTCAGACTTTGGGTATCCATGTAGGCCAGTGGAAATATTTGTCAAATAATCAGATTTAAGAAACGGATGCAAGTATAGATAAGAAAATGAGTTCATAATGAGAACAGATGCTACAGAGACAAAGAATATCTTCAAATATCATATATGACTTAATCCCGTGGCCATTTTCTGTATGTGTTCAGAGTCTAACTTTTAAAAGTATTTAAAAAAAATTCTGCTCAGCAGTGCAACATGTGGCTGATTTAGGAGCTGCATACTTAATGCTTACCTCCATGCTCATGCCAGTCAGTGATCTTTTTCTGTATGCTTGCTGAGTCATTTCTGTACGTAAGATGATGTGAAGCGGCATGGAAGCCCCAGCTTTTGTAGAAGCATTAAGGTTGGTAAAGACCTCCAAGGTCATCTAGTCCAACCATCCCCCTACCACCAATATTACCCACTAAACCATGTCCTTAAGTACCACATCCAACCTTTACTTAAACAGCCGCAGGGATGGTGACTCCACCACCTCCCTGGGCAACTCGTTCCAATGCCTATCCACTCTCTGTGAGAATAAATTTCTCCTAATTTCCAACCTGAACCTCCCCTGGTGCAACTTGAGGCCATTCCCTCTAGTCCCGTTGCTAGTTATCTGCCAGAAGAAGCCGACCCCCAGCTCACCCCAACTTCCTTTCAGGTAGTTGTAAGACGTTGTGTTTCATCTCATTTCCTTTGTGCAAATATTTCTGAGGTGCAGACATTGAGATGTAAATACCAAAATCTTACTGCATTGGACAGGAATTCGGCACCTCAGCACCTTTGTAGATCTCGGCCTAACCCAGAGTTTCATAAACGGGGCCTAGGTCAATCTGTTTAGTACAGTGCCTTCTACCGCCACTGAGGTAGGACTCAGTTTTAAGTGCTTAGTATCAGAATGTAACTTGATTGTTAATTTAAGATGTGTGAGACAATCACAAAGCTGGTTAGGCCAAAGTAGAGTATCTTCAGTGTAAGACAATGTTCAAACTATAGGGATACAGGGGAAAGAATAGCTTAATTGTGGGTTCTGTGAATGACAGTCCAGGACACTGAAATGTGCCCAAGGGCAGAAACTCAAATTTCTAGTGAAAAATTTTGTTGAGCACGTGTATGTATTTTATCTTCTACATGCCTCTGGGGCTACTTGCCAAGAGAGAGCTTTTGAACTGTCAGTTTTGTATGTAGTTCTGTCTGACACCATATATAGGCCTTACTATAAGGGCTTGTTTTAAAGTTACAAAAATCATTAAATGCTTCTGTAACCATAGTCAGGGTTTTAGGTGGTATTGCAAAATGTCTTTGTAAACTGAGCATCAGTGAATGAATCTAAAAAAATGTAACATCAGAGTAATGAGAAAATTTGGAGAAAAAAAAAAAAAAAAGAAGAGAATCATGAGCTACTCAATTCTGCTTGGCCTGCAATTTAGAAAGAGGAGATGCAGCAAGATTATCGGGGAGACTGTCACAAGAGTTGATTTGAAGCTGACCCTAGACTTACTCTTCAACAGTAAGCACAGATTTTGGAAATGTGCAGTAAATGCAGCTGACAAGTGGAAATAGTAGAATCAGAATATAAAAGAAAGAAGAAATCAGGGTCAAACACCAAGTTCCATATGGCAGCAACAAGTGTAAGGCAAGCTAAGTTTACCTCATACAACAGAAGTCTCAAGTGTAGAATGCCAAGCTAGAGCCAAAAAATGAAATTTCTTCCTCATCCACTTAAGCAGTTTAGTAACTGTGCAGCTGGAGAGAGAAGAGGAAACAAAAGTGCAAAGTTTCTGAGAAAATTTAAAGATAAGATATATGTGTGCTAATAGGCCAGTGTTTATATTCTCCTCCTTTATTTCTCCCCAGCCACTTTCTGAAATCAGAAGGGTGCCCAGCTCTGTCCTAATTCCCCTTCAGGGTTCTGGCAGCAGAACTATTCAAAGGAGAAGTATAACTGCTTTCTTCAGGAGTTCAGCAAACTTTACTGCAGCCAGAGCCCTCACAGAGCAGCAAGGGCCTACCCTAAGGAAGCTGAAGGTTGTTTTACTCCCCTAAGAACATCTTGTTCATCCTTCTGTTTCTTCAGTCTTTTTCTTAAACCATAACCACTTGCAATTTGGCTTCTGGGTAAAAAGAGCTCATTACAGTACCTCATGATTCAGAAACATGAAATGAAGATTATTTAGGCTACAGGATTTCTTCTAGTTATGCTGAGCTTGTGGCTCTTTTTTTATTCTTAAAGGTGACCTCAAGTCAACAATACTTAACTAAAATACTCCACATGTTCCAGTTTTGGGAGACCTAAATGTCATATTGACCCAGAACTCTAGAACTGTGAACACTCTTATCTCTAGTTAACCTGCAAAAGCATCAGATATTTCTAGGCAGAGAATACAAGGCTACATGGGCCAGCAGCATGATAAATGGTTTAATACATTAATTGCATCAGCATAGTACAATACCATTTTGTTCTTAGGTAGCCTTTTTCATTCCAAGTGCCTCAAAATGTACTCCAAGTTTTTATGCAACTTGCAGCATAATTCTGCGTTGATAATATTGAAAATAGTTTTACATATTTTACAGAAAGGCTGCTGACATGTTCTCTATACATCAGTCCTGTTAAGTGGAAAAGAGAGAAGCAGTGAGGATTTCTAAGCTTTTCCAATGAAGCTTGCTCTGATAAATATATCTAGTTGTGGCATTGTTCTACATGGATTCCGTATTATTTGAATACTCCGTGGTGATGGTTTCTGTGTTCTGTGTGAGCGATACAGAAGTGGTTCTAAACATAGTTGTCGTGGTCCAATTAAGTACAGCTAACGCAATATCTACCCATAAAGTCTAGGATTCATCAGACTTCAAAATAGTTATTAAGATAAAAATGAAAAAAAAAAACACAAATTTTGAAACATTAGCTTTAATAAATTTTGTTCCATAAAATTAGTTTTTGAAGTAGAAATTTATTAGGTTGGTCATGTAAGTATCTGTCCTGCAAAATTGTATTTTCTCAAATTAAAAAATGTCTTTCTTACAGTATTAGCTACCAGTGTCTTTTCCTGTCTCTTATGGTTTCCAGTACCATGTAAATTCATAGCTCTGAAGAATGTTGTAATCTCATGTCATGAGTTCCTGAATTAAATATTTATTTGCATGATATATTGAAGCAGTTTTAATGCATCTGAGACAGGATTAGACTACTTTTTCACAAATATTATTTTGTTTCTTGAAAATCATTGTAAAAACTCAGTCAGATAACATTAAATATCTTCTTTAAAGCTTACACAGGATACAGAACGGTGGGTACAATGCAATCCTTAACTTGCCCCTATTGTGCAGGAACAGAACAACAGCTTCAAAGCTGCTGGGGATCTTACATATCTCGGATGTGCTGCAACAGTGCAGCAAGTTATGAACAGGGCCTAAGCCTCAAGTCTGAATTCTTGCCTTTGTGAGTTTGTGTCTCATCCATGGAGAGCATCAGTTTTTGCAAGGTACTCAGAAATGCAGCCTGCCTGTGAATAGGACCAGATGGATTGTTTTCTGAAGTTTGACATTAAGACAGGGAATGTCTCCTTTTTTTGGTCTGATACTTCTGTTAAGTCTGCACCAGGATTAAAAGTAATATTAAGGATTTTTACATATGAATTAATTCATTTCAGTAATAAAATTTATATTGATAATAACAATTGTTAATCTCACACAATGTTATGCTGTTCTGTTCTGCTTTAAAATACTCTGGAATAGAAGATGTTATTGTTAGTGGGCAGAATCTAAACCCACCCCAGTTTCAGGCTGTACTGAAGAAATGATTATAAGGTCAAAGTTGCATATTCAAAGTTATTTCACAGAGGAAAGTCTGAAGTGGTAGCCAGTTTTGTAAAATGTTTCAAATGTACTGAATTGGCTGGCAAATATATATATCTATCTCATATGACAAAAGATGTATGAGTTTTCACAGCCCCAGCACGTAAGCGAGCTGCAGCCCCCCTAGTAGTTCAGTCGGGTTACATTAGCTGCTGTCGTGTTGAATCTGCTCCTGGACAACCTCCCTCAGTTTACGCCAGGAGGCCAATACCACTCACTGTAACGAGCGGGGCCTTTAGCTGGTCAGAAAACAAATGCTGTATTAAGTTTAATTACTTTAGCCATCTACTGATGATCTGAAAAAAAATCTTTTAACAAAGCAGGCACATTGAGCTGGGCTGTTACCTTGTCTCTGTGCTCTTTCACTGCACAGTCATACAGAAGTGCTGCAATCAGAGTTTAAATCCTTCGTTCTTTAGGCCAGGCATGAAACATGGAAGCAATTTCACTTTACCCTCCCTCCTTAAGTTTTGATTTGGTGACATTATCAGATTTAGAGAGATGAGCTTAATCTGTCTCTGCCAATATAGAGAAGTGAACTGAGGGGGAAGATGGCATTACAAATAGGAGCTCAAGAATCACAGGCCAAATCCTGTTTTGACTCAAGTGGCACAACTGGCACGACTCAACGAAATGAATAGTTGCAAATCACTGATAGTAACACCTAATAAAACGTGCTTTCTATTCATGAGGTTGTTCCCAGTTCATACTTGTATTCTGTAAAGCAAACCTGAAAAATCCTTGAAATATAAATGTATTTTATATGGATGGGCCACAGCTGAGACTGCTGTGAAGGAAAACAAGGCATATGCTCAAGACAATGTAAAAACAACTGTTGGCGTTTGATTAGCTATACATGTCCTACAGGAACATGCGTCTTAGCACAAGCATCAACAGTTGGATGTTGTTCTTGTAAAAGTCAGCAGAAATCTCATCTCCTAATCACAGTTCTGAGACTTTCAAGTACAGGTTTCTGAGAGGGTCAAAATTCAGTATGGATGACTTAACCCCTCCTCTGTTTGAAGCTGAACGATTGGGCATCATGAGTTTCATTATGAAGTGGATCCTTGAAATTAGTCCTTAAAATGTAGTAAGTGTGAATCTTAAAGATACAGGAACAGTTCTCCTGAGAAGTAAGTGCAGGACAGCTGCTCCTGGCCTGTTGGACTATGCTTTGCCACCCTCTTGGCTGTTCTCCCAGTGTGCTTTATGGCACAAACGTGGAACCCATTGAGAACCTTCCAGAATGCAAAGATTGTACAGTGGGATGTTATTAACTGAATAATTGTATTGCTTTCAGTTTTTAGTATTACTGAATTTCAGAAAAGCAGAGAAGAATTCTTTTAGATTTGTTATAACTACATCTACATGGCAACGTTTACTCAACTTGTTTAATAGGGCTGTGCTCTTTTTTTTTTTTTTTTTTTTTCTCCTTACAAGTGAAACTAAATCACTGGCCTGTTCACAGAGAAAAAATTCTTTGGTCTCAAGGCTTTTGTATTCAATAGGGAGGTTGGACTGTGCTCCAACAAACAGAATTATTCAGCAAGTCATTGCCTTCAAGAAGTAATGTGTAACACCTTGTTTTGTTCCTTGGTTCAAAAGGCACTGTCACTGTTGTACACCAGTGTTTAAAAAAAAAAAGACTATAATTCATATGCAAACTAAGGGGGGATTCATGATTTCATAATAAAATGTTGAAACGCTTTGATCAAAAGCTGGAAGGAGGTGTGAAACAGTGCTTCAGAAACAGACAGATATTTGTGTAATCAGCCTTTATGTATTGCCAGTTCAGAATAATAACATATAAAAAGCCCCAACTTACCTCATCTGCCTGGTACAGCCAAGGCATAAATAAAAGAGAACAATGGAATTACTATTACTCACTCACTGAGCCCCAGCTACATCACTGTATTCTTTATAATTGCTGGCAAGAAGATTAATGTTTTGTTAAATATCAGAGTAAGGTCACAAGGGGGCTTGCAGGGCTGTCTAAACATCTAGGCTTTAAACTCCTTCCTTCCTTTCTTCCTTCCTTCCTTCCTTCNNNNAACTTCACGGAAATTAACTTGAAATGTTTCCTTTAGTAATGGTGATTTTTGCATTTTGTGTGTTTGAAAAGCAGCTTCCAGTTTTGACAATGCAAAAAATAGACAAGGGCCGTGATTGTTGTATGGCTGATAAAGCTTAATCACCATATTGATAGGAAGATGGTAGTTTTTTTGTGTATTAGAAGTAGACCCGAGTTCCATTTTGTTTGCCATATCTCTTCCCTCGTATCTCTTAGTCCTGTTCAAATTATGAATATTTTCTCATCACATTAATGTCACCATTATCCTAAGTAATGATATATTCAATTTAAAAGCAGTCATCTTAAATGTCCAACTTAGCTTGTGAACACTAGGACAATAAAAGTTCAGGAGAAAACCTTACAGTTTTGCAGAATGAGGAGATTTATGCCTCCTGAACCCTCAGAGTGTTTGTACCACCAGACTGAGTTTACTAGCTCCAATTTCAGCTCTCTTGCAGCAAACAAATACTGACACTTCTTCAAGTTCTTTGTGTACATGTCTTACAGTTATCAGCCTTCCCCGTCGTTCATGGCCTGGGCGAACTAGAGAAATAGAGAAATACTCCATCATAAATTAACTGATTTTTTTAGGGAAACTAAAACATATGGTACATTTGATAGATCAGCTTCACTTGGGAATGAATGCCCAGATAGGAGATTTCTGGTAAATATAAACGTAGTTGTTTCGGGTGAAGGAGCAATGAGAAATTATATGGTCATCTTAATCTCTTGTTTAGACTTGCCAGCCATTTGCAGAATGCATGTATCTTTCTCATTTGGCTAAGATTATCTTCCAGATTATACAGGAGCAGTCTGGGCAGCAGCAACCGCTCTCACACAAACATGATGTATTCTACGGGTCTCCCTCTATTCTTACTTCTTAGAGGTGAATGCCCACAGATCCATCTAGTGTATGTTTACTTTGTAGAAGGATTCTTTGAAATGGGTGCTTTTGGCTCTGGAAGTGATCAGCGTGTGGACCGACATGCTGACTGCCACGCGAGTGCCACAGCAATGCGCTGTGCCCTCTCTTTCCCTGTCATGGTACTCAGCTCACTGAGCAATCACTTCTGGAAACACTGAATGGGGCATTAGTGGGACCAATAAAACAGAGTAAGGTTTGTACTAAAGAATAGTTATTCTTTGGTGTCATTTGCACACTAAAACACCCCTAAGTGAAGAACTGAGAGGGCTCCTTAACAAAATGGGGGCATTAGGAGTCCTTTAACATCTTTTCCTGGAATAGGTCTTGTGTTGAAGTGGGGTAATTTTACATGGTATTACTACTTTTATGAACATTATCTTCAGTTATCTAATATTGAATAAAACTAAAGATTTCAAAGAGCGATATATGGATAGCAGTGGTAAAAACTACACATTTAAATTCCACCATTTTGCATAGAAGTAGCAGTGCTACTGAAGAGCAGCAGCTCTATAAGCAGTCCGCAATATCTGGACTGCTCTGAAAGGTTCCAGAAAAAAAAAAAGAAGGTTTAGCAATCTGAGTTAATGGAGGTAAGAGATTCAAGAAACCCTGATCTTAATCCAGTTTAATCTGTGACACTTGGAAAAAGTGTTTTATTTCATCTTACCCAGTTGCCTGTAAGAAATGAAAAATCATGAACAATCAGCTCCTATTTTCCTGGTGGTCTTTGGAAAATGCCGTGTCAGTAATTACATACCAACAGGCATTAAAGTGTTGCTACAAGACTCCCTATTCTCTACATTCTTGGATGTGAAACTGTGAATATTAACTATAGAAAATTCAATTAGAGGACTAGATGGACTAATCTAAAAATATCCTTTAGTGTCATCATTTCTTGTCACCATTAAGAGGTGTACCAATTGCCACACTATAATCATTGAGTAAATACTGGAGTTTTTCCCTTATGGTTACAATCCACTACAATCCTAAAGAACAGGAACAGAGCCTGGAAGGAGTGGCAGTGAATGGGATTAGTTTAAAAAAAAAAAAAAGGAAAAACACTTGCAGTTCAATTCATTTCATTTGTAAGAATTAGTTTTGAACCGTGACAAATATTGTGAACAAATTACTCTCTAATTTGAGTTTGTACATTTCCTCTGAAGACACAAATGCTATTCCCACGTTACATCAGCCAGGGATCTGGTGCAGTTTTCTGTACGTAGCAACAAGTGAATTGAAAGGTATGGACTGAAGGACTCAGCAGTCTTGTGTCCATTTTTGCAACAGAAAAATTATTAAATGTCAGTCAATAAGGTAAGCATAAATCTAGCCTCTCCGATTTTCCAGCCTCAGCAGGGCTTGCTGAATGTCCAGTCAGGAGATGTTCTGAGTTTTCACACCAAGCTTGGTTGGTTAGTTGGTTGTCTTCAAAGAGAAGTTGAGTACATCCACAGATTTTTCACACTGATGTTGTATTGCATGTTATGTACATTGTGTACATAATATGGGCATTATGGACATATTATGTATTTCCCTATCTGTTCTCGGTATGATTTATCTAGAGTGCAGAGCTGAAGCCCAAGCCAATGGAAGCCCAAGGGAAAATAAATGAAGCAGAAAAACAGCAGAGTGAATAGTTTTAGAGAGCGGGTCCAGTTCCTCAGTTCTTTCTTAATACTGGCAATGAGGACTTTGCTAAGATTTTCAGTCTGGTTTCAGAATGTTCAACTCAGTAACATAAATCTTCTCAAATATGGGGTTTCTTAAAAATTCCTCTCTTGGAGATACCAGGGAGGTTCACTTATCAATTTTTGTCAGCCCAGGTCACATAAGTCTCAAAACTGGCCATTATTACTTGCATGTGCCTGATCATGAAGCTCATTTGTCAAAAACCTTTTACCTTTCCTCACCTTTTCTTCCTTGTGCATGTTTTTTCACTGATGTTTCTCTCAGAATCATCTCTGGAATTGTTAATGAGGTTTAAATGAAGAGATCAAACCTAGGTTTTGCCAAAAATCAGAGTGGTTTTGGACTAAGTGAGGCTGATGGACAATCAGCTGAGACCTACAGTCCAGAGTCATTACGGTTCTTTTAATCCTGGATCTTGTACGGCTCTATCCTTAGCACAATCCCCAGCAAACATGTTTCTTAACCAGCTTCAGTGGCTCTTTTCCATTGTTTGCTTAAATTTCTTTTCCGATACCTCTGTGGTGGCAGGAGGCAAGCCAAGCTGCCGTTGTAACGTTGCAGCACTAAGGTTCCCCAAATACTAAAGAGCAACTTTAGTCCTTCATACAGCGTATCAGAATCAAATAGTAGCAAACCTTGAAAACAAAGGTGTTAGCGTGAGTTTTGTGTGACAGGGTCAAGATCAGAAAGGAAGTTTGTGGCAAAGTCAAGGATGGGAGTTATTTTTCCAGGCTCTAGACATGATGCATACCAACAAAAACGATGTCTTCATTGTATATGCTAAAATGGAAGATTATCGTTGCTTTGTTGTGAGCATTTCTCCACTGGTTGGAAACAAAAGAGTATGTTAAACTATTGCTACATGGTCAATTAATGAAAGTATTTATCAGTGAAATAAATAACAAAAAAAAGTAGTAGAACATCTTTAATGTAGGCATTCTTTAATAATTTTTAAATTAACAGACACAGTAGGCACAGCATTTGTAACAGATGTAAATATGTACAAGTGTGTATGGTGTGAATAAGAGAAAAATAAGGTGGAAGGAACAACCCTAGCAGTTATTAAAGACACATGACACATTAAAACTTAAAAAGTAAAAAGACTGTTCAGGTTAAGGACCTATAAAAGGTATTAACATGATCAAAAAAACAAGAATGTGAAATTAATTAGTCTTGCTTTAAAGGAGACTTTTCCAAAGACTAGAGTTCTGGTGATTTATGTTAAGCTGCTATGGCAAAAATAGTTCTATTTATTTGTTGACCCATTCAGCTGGGCTTACTGTACTTATTTATCACCTTGTTAATTCAGACAGATGTGATGTCATCTCTCACTGCTCTCATCCAGCCTCTCTGTGCTGCAGTTAAGTTAAATCACTGGAAAAGAGCAGTCAGGAGCATAGAAGGGTCCCGTAATTGAAAATGGGTGCAATTTCCAGTTGAACATTCCTGTGATTTGGAACTGAAAACAAAAGTGAATATACAGCTTTGTTTCTGGGAGAACAAGAATGGGAATTACTTTCTTTTGTAAGTATGTCCCGTGTATACATTTCAAGCTGTGATCATATTTTAGTAAGTACCATCTCTCCATTATTCCCATTACTTTGAAATACAAAAATATTACTGTGTCAACTTTTTGTCCTCAAGGGAGTCATGAACAAATAAGTCATTAAATTCCTAGAAAAGGGAGACACACTATAAACATCAAAGGTAAGAATGAGTAAGCTCAGCAATATAGTATGCCAGTGATAGACATAAGAACAGAATGTGCCAGCAATATCATAGCCCTGTAAAAACCATATTTAGAATCAGAAGACAATACTGGTTATTAGTCCCTCACTTTGTGATAGCTACTGTTCCTTAGTAAGACTCAAGGAGAACAAGAAAGACATTGACAAACTGGAGTGAGTTCAGTGGAGGGCCACCACGATGGTCAGCGCTAGAGCTCTTGCCCTGCGGGGAGGGACGCAGGGAGTGGGGCTCGTCCAGCCTGGAGAGGGGAGGGTTTTGGGGGGGCCTGACAGCAGCCCCCAGTGCCTGCAGTGAGGAGATGGAGCCAGGCTCTTCACAGTGGTGCCTGGTGGGAGGGCGAGGGGCAGCAGGGACAAGTTAAAACAAGGGAGGTTCAGACTGGAGATGATGAGAAAAATTTCCCCCCCCCCGAGGCCAGTGAAGCAGTGGCACAGAGAGGCTGTACACTCTCCATCCTTGGAGATTTTCAGGATCCAACTGGATAAGGCCCTGACCGGTCTTCACAGACTGTAGCTGACGCGTCTTTGAGCAGGAGGTTGGACTAGAAACCTCCTGAAGTCCCCTTCCAACCTGAATTATCCCAAGATCCTAAAAATGGAATAAAATGATACTGACCTTACTCAGGAAAAAAGAAGATTGATGTTTCAATATTCTGGAAATGTCTCAGTTCCAGAGTTGAAAGTAAACAGAGTTTTCCATTTAAAAATATATTAAAATATGATAATTCAAATAGTTTTCATTATATTGTAAAACAGGAAATCCAGCTCTCTCTTCTGAAAGGTCGTGTCGGGACATGAATTAGCAGGGAGAGTACTTTGATTAGAGTCAGTATTCATGAAAACTGTGTAAACAAATATAGCCTTGAAGCTTATGTGCCTGGTAATACACAGGGATGCTTCTTAGTTTATTGATAAATCTAAATATAAAAGACAGGTTGCAAAACCTGTTAGTGAGCTCCCTGGGAGTGTTCTCCTACTACATTTTTGTGTGATTTTATTGATTTATATGTAGCTGATTTGCCTTCAGAGGTACATGTGTGTCTCAGGTTCACCTCCAGGGCCAGAGCTGACCATAAAATTTGGTCAACATATTGCATCATCGTCTGCATTTTAGGTTGTTCTTGATCAAGTACACAGTATACCAACCAAAGATACGAATTCAAAAGCAGCTATAGTACTGAAGACTCTGTATCAAAACTAATCTATCAGTAAAAATCAAATAAAATTTTGATCTGCATCGTTAAAGACATTAGGGAATCTACTTCCCAGTAGATCGTTAGAATTTGGGCACATACATACCTTTGAAGATCTGCAATATTATTTGATAATGAGTGTTTTTAGCACATTAGAAAACATTACCCACAAAATCTGTCATGATTAAAATCTGATAATTAGATGAGAAGTATGTCATTTTATTTATAAACAAATTTACAAGGAAATATTTGATTTGTTGTTAAACCTTAGACTAAAAGAGAAATTCTGAATGGAAAAAGGTATTTGGATCTCTTCCACAAAGATGAATATGGCTTGGATTTTGTTAAGTCACAGCTGCCCTTAGAATCTGATGCTGTGAATAGATTAGTAGGAATAAACTTTAATTTTAGTTGCAAGACAGGTTAGACAGCTTTTATATCTCTGAAAAGCATTCAGAGGAACACTGTGGCAGGCCCTGAAATACCATAGACCTCCAACGGTCTAGTTTCCAACAGTCATCACATTACTTGTTTCATAAGGTCAAACTTTACAACCCAGTTACTACCATAGATAATTCCTTCAGAGATATTTTATCTTATTTCATCTTTCCTGTATTTGAATTTGAGAGCTGCTTTTGCAGAATTACAGTTTGGAAAGATACACCATATACAATTTAATTTCTTAAAATGACACAAAAATAAATTGTGACATGTAGGCAGAAGTCAATGATAACTGCAAATATTTCATAACCACCTCTCGAGTTTGTAGCTGAAAGCATGTGTATAGTTTTGAAACTACTGTTTTGCCTAGGTTCACTCATGAAATAGGTCAAGTCCCAAGAGATGAGTAGAGCTCAGTTTTGCTGCATGTAAACCCAAAAATTCACTGGAAACTTTCAGAACTAAACAGATTCTGTGTTCATATACTTTGTTCTGGATATATTGACCATCATAAGCACCTATACAACAACCTAAAACTTATTAAAAAAAAAAAAAAAAGCACAAAAGATATTCAAATGTGTTTTTAATTGATACAATTATTTTATTTTTATACTAAAATATCCGTTACTCATGTTGGAAAAATACATTCTATAATATTTATGAAAAACACTAAAATAACTTCAAAAGCATAGAGTAAAAATAAACAGAAAAACAAGCTAACTGTAGAGAAAGAAAATGCTAAGGATGACAAAAGAGAAAAGGAAGCAGAACCCCCTGGATTATTAACTACTCAAGGAGAGAGTCTCTTAGCATGCTGGAGATTAAGACTTTTTTTGTCATTTTGTATATTTAAAATCCAAACTAACAACATCAAAATAATATTGCAATAAGAAGCACAGGAATGAACCTAAATTGATTACGTGGGATATAACCTTTTGAGTCTTACCATACTCCAAACTGACCTACTATAATGGATACATTTTTTGTACAAGAAGAGAAAAGCCTTTTGCCCTTTCTTCCTCAGAAGTGGCAATAAGGAATTGAGGGGAGATGCCTGCCTACACATGATGAAAGGCTTAAGGCTCTGTGACTCACCGTGGTAAAATGTATTACAGAATCAAAAGGAAAAAGGATCAAGTAGGTTGTATTGAGTCAAGGTGGTCTGGGACCTTCACGTGTGTAAGGCTGGTTGGAAATGTGTAAGAGGAATAGGTGGAGGAAGAAATTAGAGTGAGGCCAAGAAACATGATGGGGTTAGCAAGGGTGGATCTGAAGGTAAATCTCCAAATTTTCACAGTAATTACTCATCTGAATTATTCTGGCTATCAGAACTGGCATTTGTATACTTCCATCATTCCTTGAAAACCACAATTTGAAATCATGTGGCTCGTTCTTTTTTTTTTTTTTTTAAATCAAAACCTCTCTTACTCCGCGTCTAATCCCCATTCCTGTTCGAGGGCTCCAGCCCTTGCGGTGGGAGGCTTGCTGAACGGCAAGGGATGGGGTGTATGTTACTGGGTGCGCACACTGGAGGGTGCTAGCATTTAGAAAAGAGTACGCCAATTGTGAGGGGGTCCTGCCACGCTGAGAAATCGAAATGGAAGATCTGGGGTTTTGTTATCTAGTTGTTGTAGGAGAGTGAGCTGTGACTGTGTGTCTGTATTCTGACCGCTTATCGTCCAAGCTAGACAAACATTAAGTGCTTTTTGATCCCTAGTCAGGCTATGATTTCCATTGCTTATATTACATATGCTGAATGCAGCTATGTGCAGCTCTGAAGCTTATATCATTTTCTTATTAGCGTATTTGTCCTTGTTTATATGTGTATTTATTTGTGTTTTCCTCAGGCTATTTTGAATGTCATTGGGGAGTTAAAGAAGATGTATGGCATGTTCTAAAGAAATGCAATAAAAGATAATATAGCATATTTCTTCCATGCCTGGGTATATTAATTCTTGCTTACATAAGAAAATACACAAAACAAATTGTAAACAAGGAATCATTTGGAATCAGATTATGCATGAATAATGATACACAGTCTCATCTCAGATATAAACAAAAAAAATGTAGTTTTACTGCTAATGGTTTTAGGAAACATTTTTCTTTTTCAAAGGAAATTACTCAATGTAATAAAAACATGCTTTTTAAAAAAATAAATGGATTAATTTACCTTTTGTTTCAAGAAAAATAAATAATCATAAATACTGCACTTAGCCCTAAAAGAGGGCTCTTTTACATGTAGTTGTCTTGGTGATGGAGTTTGACCTTGGCTTTATGATACTCATGTCTGTTTTCTTTAAAAACTCTTTCTGGCTTTTATGGTTTCTTCTTTGCCTGCAGTCCTTTTTTTCACTTACTGTTGATCACTCTGCATCTGATTCAATACTTATCAATGGTGAAATTCCTACTAGCTGCACTGGGCTTTTGTGTCAGGCTCTGTAGGCTTGATCCTTTTGCCAGGAAAGTTTATTGCAAAATTTGTATGGACTTCAGGGTCTCTTCTGTCCAGAACTTTTGGACATCATTGCATGCAGTCACACGTCATTTGTTCATTGACTTTTTCTAGTCTGTTGCTTCAGAAATTGTTTGCATATAAGGATAATTTTTAAGAAGGTGTAATTTCAAAAGTCAGGGGAATTGCTTGTGTTTTTGTGACATATAATTTTTTCCTTAACTATATATTTTTAACTTTATTCCAGGAAAAAAAAAAAATGTAGGAGACAGATTTAGTTGAAGGGTGTGAGTATAGAAAAAGACATTTTTCTTTGCTCAAATTGAGTAAAGCTTCTCAAGTGCTTTCAGAATTGAGGTTTTAATTTGTAACCCTGATCTGGCTGCACGTACAATACTAATAAAGTTTAATGAACATTATTAAAAGTTTATATGCAAGCAAATAGGGTTGCACATTTGGAGTAGTCATTACTGCCCTCCAAAACAGAAGTGGCTTGAGGTAGCTCCAATTTTCCATTCACAGAAATAGGAGCATCAGGACAGTAAGAAGGCGAGTGGGATACCCCAATTTCCCAAAAACATGCAGTATTTTGAGTTTTTAATGGGAAGCAAAAGTGCTTATTTTGCAAAGTAAAATAAGTAACAACGCTTCTATACAATGCTACTTTGGGTATAAAAATACATGTACTGTAATGATGCTCAAATATTCGGTAGTTTTAGAGCGCAGATGGAGAGCTGGCCGCTCATCCCCGCAGGAGCAGCGCGCAGCGAGGAGGAGCGCACACCCCGCAGTTCCCTGTCCTGCCCCTCACCGTGGCTGCTAGCTGATTCTCAATAACTGCCTACCTGCTCCTGCACTTGTTGAGAAAATATTCCAAATACTAGTAAAAGGCTTTAATTGAAGCCAACTTAGCTGTACAAAACCAATTTAGCTTCACCCCATTGTTGCTTTGGCTTATCTTCATCATGCGTAACTCAGACCAAAATACTGCTGGAAGATTTGCTAAACAGAAGTCACCAGAACTCGGGTAGCTACTCCTGTGAACTGGGCTTACACCTGTAATGGCTCAGACTTTGTCTGAGACCAGAGGGTCTGATCTGGAAAAGATAATCATGTGAATAAGTTGATTTTTTTTAACTCTTATTGGTTCAAGGGAGGTTAGTCCTGCAAATAAAGTTACTCGTGTACTTAACTCTTTGCCGGATCAGGTATTGTAAACTCTCTGGGGGAGGACCCATGTTTTTTTTTATTTGTCTGTAAAGTGCCATGTATACCTATGGCACTGTATAAATAAATAATAATAATAGAAACAATAAAAACCATCTAGGGATTAAGAAGGCCTTTTAAAGAGGCCAAATGTTCTTCACATAAATCTTGGATCTAATTTGAGCTCTAATAAGCTCCATTTCCTGCTTTTCCAATATTTTTAAGCCGCATTGCAATAGCTATCTTTTTTTTTTTTTTAACAGTTGTTTTAAGAGGGCCCTAAGGCAAGCATCTAATCAACCTAATGGAATTTTCCATGCAGTTAAGTGTTTTATTCAGCTCAAAGCGTTGTCTTTGATTAGACTTACCACCTTCCCTTTTGCCCTTTTACGTTATTTTGGCAGGCTCTGCAGGTGTAAAAGCTCCATCTCCAGCACAGCTCCCCCATGTGTGAAATAGCCTCGCAGTGTGTGCCTGCATGGCTGTCTCTGAGCTGCGGCAGAAAGCTTCGGAGCCAGCCCTGCGGTTCCAGTCCCAGCTTTGGATCTGCCCACACTACCTTCTAGACGTATGACAGCCCTCTGTAGGAGGCACTCAGGTCAGCTTTTAATTAGCTAACTTGTATCCTGCTAGTAACCCTGTAGTACTGAATGCAACCTCGGCCGGCTGTCTCGGGATATGTGCCTGGAGTCTGGGGTAGCCCCCGTAGCCTGCCTTGAACCCTAGCTGCCCTGTTGTGCTGAGTCTGTACTAGATTAATTACAGCTGGCTCAGGTACAGCTGTGGAAAGTACAGCTGCCTTAGATGGCAGTGTGGGCTTTTCTCTAGGTAGTGGCAAGCTCAGGTGCTTTAAACAAACTGTTTTAGCCTTTCAACTTTTTTTTTTTTCCTTGGTTTTCTAGTATGAAAATTGGCTTGAATCATATGAGGGTATAACTTACTACATTATGCTTAATATTTGCCTACCTCATGAGATGTTGTGAGGATTTTTAAAGTAATATTTATACAGCATTTTGAAGATGAAAAGCATTGGATAAGTGATAATTATTATCTACATTTATTTTCATGCCTCAGTTGAAACATCTTTTTCTCTTTGTCTAAAACACTTAATTTTTCTTCTGCTCCTTTTACTTATTTATTTTAATCACTGTGTTTTAACTTTATATGAGATTTTGGGATATAAAGCTGGAGAAGAAAGGTGCTGTACAGGTTACTTTATACTATGTAAGATGGTTCTTCTCTTGCTTTTTTTCGTCCCATGATGAACTGATGCTTTCACCATCCCAATTTGCAACCAGAGGTTTATTCATGCCAGAAGACAGGAATAGTTTGATTGTTCAGGAAATCAGCCAAGAACTCAGAAGGCCTAGATTTTCTCCTTTCTGAACCAGGTTTCTTGTTTGACATTGGAAAAGTCACTTAATTTCTTCATGTCTCAGCTGGCCATCTGTAAAGCAGAAATGATGTTTCCCTACTGTGTACTTGAGTTGTAATATTACTTTTCTATATTAGGCAGTGTTCACAAGTGTGATAGGAGATCCAATATACTTCAAAAGGCATTGTTAATCTCCTGTGTGCAGATCACTCATAGGATCCAGTGACTTACAAAATGGATATGAGGCCTGCATTTCGGAAATACATACTAATTTAACTCTCAGTTAAGTAAAGGAGATGTTTTCTATTTTCTTTGGTGAGAATCAGTAAACAGTTCTTCTTAAAATAATTAATGGGCGTATCTCCAAGGTCTCTGTGAATGTCTATTTAGAAGCAAGAAGATAAATACAGTAAAGAAGACAAATACAGTACTTCTGGTTTGGCCCCCAGAAGAACTATGATGAAGTCATGTCTGTGAATTCTACTTTGGATACACATTTCTGTGATTAAGTGTCAGCTACAAGTAGTCATTTCATGCCATTACGTGGAGTCCATTCGTGCCATGGTATGCAAAGGCATATCTTCCAGGGAATATTGTAATACTGATTGCTACTTAAAGACCATATATTAATAATTAGACATGGGGACATATGTGTCCATCCACCTTCCTAGGTGGAGGCTGGTATATTCAAGTCATTCCCTACTATAAGTAGAAGGGGAAAATATAAAGGCATTGTACAACATATGAACAGACAAAGGTTTCTAAACATAAACAGTCATGCTTTTATTATTGTTACTTGAGGAGCATGCAATGCTGAAAATGTGGGTAAGACGGAGATCAAAATTTATCATATTTTAATTGAATTCAGTTATGCTTTTCAAATGGTTTCTCTGTCCCAGTGGGAATGATCCATGGCAGGATAATGTTACTTAATAGTTTTATTTCTAAAACGCACCTTCTTCTCTCTATGCATGCAAGTGCTTTACAGCTCAATAAAAACCATTGTGAACAGACACTAAAACATTATCCTAAAAATCATTTCACTTTCCTCCTTAAATGTAGCCATTAAAGTAATAAAAAGAGGTCTACTACACAAGGAAAAATTGAGAAACAGAGAAGTTTGTGTGTGGTGATAACAGATCATTCTAATCGTGTTGAAGTTTCTATCAGTTGCAGTTTCACTGTCTTGAAATTGTACTAGCTACACTTAGATCCAGCATTCCCCCCTGAAATAGAGTTGCTTGCTTAAAGAGGTAGACATTTGCTGAGTGTATTAATTTTGAATAATGAAGATGAAGTTATAACCTATGAAAGGCTCTAAGTTCTTTATACTTTTGCAGCTGTTAATGTTCAAAAAGTTAAATTGATTATTACTGGAAGCTAATCCAGTAGTGTCATTGTATTTCTGTCCAGTTCTGATGTTTTTCCCCAGTACATCCAAGACTAAGGATGAAATGTGGGCTTCAACATAGTCAAGGGACTTTTCTTCTTTAAAGGGAGGAATTCATCCTAACTTTTTTAACTTACCTTACTTTTCTTAATATAAGAGATGTAAAGCAGTCATAGAATGTTTTTCTTTTGTATGTTCAGTCTTCTCTTACAAAAAGAGACACTGAGAAACAAAGAAATTCTGTCACGCTATGAAAGAGGCACTCAAAAAGAAAGCTTGGAAATTGTGTCCCGCATTCACTGTTTTTACAGATAGAAATGATGGATTATGTTAAATCCGCGAGCACTATGGCGGTAGATCTGCACATCAAATGGTGTTCTCTTAGCTGATGGTATCACTTACAGAAACCTGTTTTCTAGAAATTGTGTACCAATTTGCATTACAGAGAACACCAAAATATTTTATTTTATTTTATTTTGATATCTACTGGCTTGTGACAGATGTATTTTCTTTTAAACCTGCACATTGCTATCATTAAGCTGCCTAAAGACTTGTTTTTCAACTGAAGCTTCTTCAGAAATAAATTTGTTTGCCCTTCACAGTGTGTGGTGATGCAAGAATCAGAGGGCGGTACTGGGAAATCATGAGTAAGAAAGGGTAGCTTCCTTCTAAAATTCTTTTGCCTAAAACTTGAAGCTAAAATTTCTCGTGTGACAACTCTTAAGGAAGTCGTAATGAAAATTTATTGAGAAATGAATAGTCAAAAACTGAAGTGTTGAACAGAGCCCTGATTAGCTTAACTTCAGTTGTAGGTTTGGCAGTCTGGAAAGACACCTAGTAACACAAAAGCGGGGTGGTCGAATCGCAGTATTACAGAACCAAATATGTACTTACTAAACAGGAAAGCGCAAGTTATCATGCCAGGTAGATCTTGGGTTAAAGGGTTGTTTTTAAGCTTGGATAGTTAGCAGGAAACAAGAAGATGACAGGAAATTATTTCCTATGGGTTAATAGCTGTGGTTAAACTGCTCAGTTTCAAAATACTGGTTAGTATTTTGATGCGTTTGCCATCCATGAGCCCAGAACAGCCATGTGGGACTCCTAATAAACAAGGCTTTGAGCTGAGGTCACACTAAATGAATCCACTGAAGATCACTTCAGTCCCAGAAGCCCCACAGTTGTCTGTAGTCACTGCCTGGAGTGGTACCTCATTTGAATGTTTCAAAACTAAGGGTTCTTTCCTAGGGTGAAAAATCTTCATACATTACCCTAAATTTGTTTTTTCTCCTTTGCTGATGGAAGTCTTCCATTAGCTTCCACTCTGTCACCTTGACATCGTTTGTGATAACGATCTTTTTTCCTACTTCTCCACATATCATCTATTTCATTACAGAAATGCACTTTGCTCAAGGAATTCAAGCTAAGCACTCCCAAATGTTAAAGGTATTTGAAAGCCAAACCCAACTCTGCATCCAAATTTTACGATCCTTAAGAGAATAGAAACAAAATGCATGGGTGAAGCTTTGCCTCTGTTAAGCGATTAGCACATTTCTAGTTGAAATGAGCAGGGCAGATATGTATCCAAATTATCAATAGCTCTAGCCACTTTAACAGGTTTTGAAATAAGAAGCTGGATGTGAATCCTGCTTTATTAGTTTCTGTTTACAAGTGAATTTAACTTTGCAAAGTGCTTTCTGCTTACATTTTAGTTACTGTCCCAACTAAATTTGGCTTTCCTAAAACAATCTGAGAATTTAAATGAGTTTCCTGTCCATGCACATTTGTAATTTTTGTACTACTCATTTCTTTTTTTGATAGCTTTTGTTTTATTCTCTCAGTCTTTTTTTTTTAAAAGAGAGAGAGAGAAAAGAAAAACCTGCCACAAAAGTGGAATTTTTTTTATTGCATTTCATTTTAAGTCATCTTTTTAAAGATCTGTCATTTATACAATGACAAGAAAACTTTCTAAATTGGAACTAATTTATGAATTCCTTCTTTTTGGCATAATGTCACTTTGCAAGTTAAAATGATAATGACTGGAAAGATCAAATATGTTTATCTAAAAAAAGAAAAGGGGTTTTAAGAGTTTGCTCTCATTAAAAATCTTTGCAAACTCTGTACACAAGCAGGCATTATAGATTTCTATGAGTGCAAAAATACTTTCAATTAAGAAGAAACTGTAGCTGAGAAAGGTGGTTTGAAGACACCTCAAAGTCTCTTTGTCTGACAGCTATAGGTGGTTGAAATATCCATATTTCAATTCTGTGATTGCTAGAATGAAACCTAATATTGTTGCCAAACCAACCCCTAAGCGCACTCTGTATACGTGAGTGGATTCTTCCTACTCACCCTTCCGTTCATGTTCAATCCAGTATTCACAAAGCACTGTGGTGGTATCTGCCACTCTGCGCTGAGAGGTTACAGCACTGAGGTGCATGACTAAGCCCTTGCAGTGATACAGTAAAATTATGTGTTGGTTTTTGAATAACTTCTTCCTTGTAACAGAGTGACTTAGGAATATGCTTTCAAATGGCTTACAGCAGAACTTAAGTACGCTGGAAAATTTTCTGACCTCTGTCTTTTCATTACAAGAATTGTGATACTGAGGAAACAACTAAGCTGTAGCAAATGAAGTAGAATTAATACCATTATGCTCACAATATGCCCGTTGCCTGGGGGGAATGCTGTCAACTGATCTAATAATACCAGAATCGCATCCTCACACCAATGTAAAATGCATCCATATGTTTCTTATCAAGACCACTGGTGGCACAAGTCCTTGATCCAGGCAAGTAATAGTCTTTAAAGCTGTACAGAAGAAAAGTTTCATTTGATGCTGTTGCTGTGTCCTGTACTTTTCCTTTCTCTGCCACTTCTGAATTTCATGTTATTACCAGTAATGTTGGCATTTCTCCATCTGTTCTCTTTCTTGCATATCAAGATGTCAGTTTGTATTTTTATCTGGTTGTAACCTCTCAGGATGTGCTCTTCACCAATGAAGTGTTTAAAAGTAGTATGAAGAAGTATTAGTCTGTGTTATAAAGAGGGAGAAATGTTTACTCCACGCCTTTTCTTTCAATGAAAATGTAGGTATTTTTAAACCAAATATTTAAAAATGATTTTGTAAGCATTTTGAAAATACTACAAAACCTCATATGAGATTTCCTAATGCTTTGTCTAGACACACTGGATTCAGTGCAGATTTCAGATTGCAAGTGAATAAGGAAACAATTTCTACTTTACATTACTAAGAAAAGATGTTGCGTGGGATAATGGTTTCACGTTAATCTCATTTTGATTATAACTTTCACACCAAAAAAAGCCTTCCAGTATCTGATGCAAAAGCATATAAAAATTGGAAACAAAATATAAATATGAATAAGATAAACATAAAAAGATTCAGACTACATTGTTTCCTATTTAAATCACCCTGAGGATTGTTTTTCTCCTTTGAGACTGTGAGAGAAGTTCCTTTCCAGGGATTTCCTGTGACAGCATTTATGGCTAACCATTGCGTCACCGTTGGGTGATCTCTGGCTATCTGTCGTATTCTCAGAAGTTCCACTGTGATGCCCTGATTGTGCTGCTTTCGTTGAGTAAACACAGCTTTTGAGGACCCGGTGTTTGAGACATGACGAGAAAAATGGGTGAATTGGTGTCTTATTCTCAATATAATCCAGAGACAAAGAAGTTTGCTTTGTCTTTTTTTTTTTTTTTTTTGTCTCTACAATGATTGGAGTTTTTTTTCATCCTTTATAGGCAAAATTTAGAAGGGTTTTCAGCTGTGATGCCTTTCTCATTCCTGTGCCCAAGCTTCTTAAGTTACAGCTATTAATTTCAAAACTTTGCAAAAGAAGTCTCTCCTGTCCAGCAGACCTTTCTGATATCTCAGCTTGAGATGGCAGAGGCCTGGTTTACAGAGATGTATCTGCCATCATCTGCATAGGCCTTACCTGTTCTAAATTGTTGGGCCAAAAAATAGGGTAAAAACCAAGAAAAGCTAGATGTGAGGAAAAAGCTGTCCTTTATGTGTGGTACTCATATTGGTACTCCTTAAGCATACAATGATTCTGTACTGATCTCCATTTTATAGTCAGCAAAGATGAAAGCATCAGCAGGGAGACTACAATTAGATAACGTGCCCATAAACTGTTATACAAAGCTTCAAATCACTAGTGAAATATGAACAGTGAACATAAGAGCAGGTGCTGCAGCTGGCTGATTCATATAAAAAAAGAAATTTCATTTCTGTCACATATTTGAAGCACTACAAGATGGGAGTGTCTACAATCAACAATATATTAAAAGCCTTTTCAAAGAAAATAAGCGATCTCAAGCTATCTGGATGCTATCCAGATTTCTTTGGAAGTGCTCTAATATGAGGATAATTGAAAGCCCATCTCTGGATAAAGATTTAATGTTAATCTTTATTCTGAGATCAGAAGTCTATCCTTTCACTGTACATTAGCTGTCACATTTATAGGATCATGTCTTTGACTTATTTGCTTTACTTTGAATTCTTTCATTTCAAAGATAGTTTGAGAAACGCTGAGAGGCACTGAGGTGTGTGCTGCAAAGAATCCACAGTGTTTGTGCAATGTATTCTGGAAACTTTTCGTGAGGTAGAGAGACCATAAAAAATGATTAAAGAAACTATTCCTGAACTAGATTGCGTCAGTCTATTATCTGTAGATGTGGGTAAAGACGTCTTTGTAATTATGTATTTAAAACTATGTAAGTCATTTGCAGATGATGTTAGGGCAGCATTTAGCTTCTCTACCTAATCCAACAAAAATACAATTTACAATAAAATTGTATTAAAATTGTATTAAAATACTGGCTACATCAGAGATAAATTTTGATTAATCTTTTCTATTCAATTTTTAAACATATGTTAAGCTAGTTAACAACATGACATATAGGATTGTAAAAATCCACTTCGAGCTCCACTTTGAGAACTGAGTCCTGTCCTCTCGTTTCTGCCTCCCTCTGTGCAGAGAGAATTGGGGCATTGGTTAAGAGACTACCAGGTCTGTGTGCTGTTGTTACAGGCATTCAGTTTGTAGAGGCATGACAGCAGGCAAGAAGGGTTACTTCGTGGTTGTTCCTTTGTTCCTTACTCATGAGAAGGAAGTGAGGGAGAGAAGTCATGATGATGTTCTAGAAAGATTATCTCGGGGTATTTTTCTGGTTTTCAAGAATGAGGAGGAAGAATCAATAGAGACCTGAAGTCTTGATCAGTTCCTCCTTGCTACAAGGAGTATCCCTATTTCCCTTATAGAAATTCCAGTATCTGACTACAAGTGAGCGCAGAGAAAGGTTTGGCCTGAAGACATACGTGGATATTGCGTGGTGGGAACACCGAGTTACTGCGTGATGTCAGGGTGGAATGATACTGCGTCTGAGGAAGGGTTTGGGGCCAGCTTTTTTCTTTAGACACATGAATGTAATTTTTGGTGAAAGTTTTAGAACCCTTTGTTGCTGTGACTAGTCGGTTCGTTTTGAACGTGGTGTGTCTGTCGGGCAAGGGTTAGAAATGGTAATTTTGGAGTGTTCTGCCCCCGACTTACAGTGTGGCTATAACTACATCACTTAACTGGTTTTCCTTCTTTCTTGTTTCTGTTTGAGCTCCTTGTTTATCTTGACAAGTCTTTGAGCATATTATTTTAATATGAATTCTTCAGACCTAGCATGGATACAATTAATTTTTTTTTCTGCTGTTACAGTATGTAAATACCTACTATGGCCAAGTGCTGTTTTGACCGGATTTGTAAAGGAAACTGTGCCAGAGTCATAGCTTGTTGGACACAATTGTAGGAATTCCACCAGAACTTCCAGTGGAATCCCCCAGCTGGTTAAAGGTTAAAGAACCTCAGTCAAGCTGCCAAACCCTGGTACTTAACAGCAGAAATTTTTAAGATTCTTTTTCTTCTGTTCTTTTCTGCTTTTAAATAAACTTAGCTTAGCAAAAGTCCATCACAGCCTGGAAGGTTTGTGCAGACAGAAGGTAGTTAGCAAATGGAATTATGTGCAGAAAAGCTTTAATCCCTGCAGCCCTTATAGAAGAACATCTGCTTGAATTACAGGCCATACATAAATTGTGCGTGTGCTTGTTTTTGTCACAGTTCCTTCCCCTCCACCCTCTTATCCCCACATCTTATACAATACAATGCAACAACAACAGCAACAAAAAACTAATTAGTACTTCCAGCCCCCCCATTAGTGAAACTTGGTATGTTTACTAAAAAAATAATTACGACATTCCATTCATAAATCTTTAGCAATGTCAGTATTATACTGATGGAATTATGATGTCCTAGTACAAATTGTCTGACCTGCTTTATGTTCCCCAGCACATAATTAAGGTGGCGGTGTGTTAAAGGAAGTAATTTTGTTCAAAGCTTTAGCACCAGCCGTGCAATGTCTTTTGCTCGTATTGCTAACAGTTACCAGTCAATGTAAGGAGCTGCACCATGTTTGGCTCTGACACTAGGCATATCCTTGTAGCTCTGAGCACAAAGCCCTGAGCAACAAACGCAAAATTAAAAGTAATCTGTGCAGTACAAGCTCCAGCCTTTCTCAAATGTTCTGCAGTGACTTCCAGAGGCAACTCATGTTTGCAAAATTTGCTCGCTTGTTAGATTGCAGGATCTCGTGGAGGATAAAAAAAAAAAAAAAGTTGATAAAATGCATAATTGCTAAAAAGATAAACATGATTAGATGTGTTTTCTTTACGTCTGGGTAGCACTCAGGCTTGGGTGAAATAGGGAAATTGCTACTGGTAGTTTAATTTAGAACTGAAATACCTGGTACCTTGAAGACTGTAAAATTGCCCCTTGACTTTACTGGGCATTACAGCATACCTGTAGTGAGGACTTCTTTCTTCTATTCAGTAGCAAAACTACTGCTTCTTTTTCTTTATTTTCTCTGACATGTCAAAGGAAGTAATATTGAAGATGGTAATTGTAGAATCAGCAAAATAACTCCAGTGCAATGGATTAATACTAGAAGCATTAATAAGGCTGATTATAAATTGCAGTGGTTTAAATTACTATTTTTTTTTGTTTAAAATTTTCATTGTTTTACATAGGTTATGTCTTCAAGCAGCCACGAATTCCATCTCTGTTTATAGTTCAAAATTTTATGCACTCAAATTCCTACTACAGTCAGCACACGGTATAATATTTACATTTGTTGAAAGGAAGAAATAGCTATGTGTCTAGAAGCATGTGCTCATATTTGCATGGCTGAAACTTTCCCTCAGAGTCAGGAGGAGAACATTTAATTTGGGATTTGCTTTAAATTGTCTTTCCAGCTAGTTACTAGCTACCTAGCCTGACTGTATCTGCTCCCATGCCATCATTTATATGGAATCTGCCAGTTTTTTGTATGTAGCATCCTCAAAAGATTTCAGTAAAGTTTATAAAGCTTGTTTTTCTGCTGTTGACAAACCTACAGCTAAGGTTCCTAAGTGAAGCACACATCTAAATGTGTAGAAATTAATTTTTTAAACTTCTGAATTTTAATCATCTTATACCAATGTTCACCTGTTTTCTAAAGTCTGTTGCTTCTGAGGTCTTGCAAATATGTCATTGGGCAGATTGCCTTGTGAGGCCAAACTTAGCTGTTACACTTTCCTGTAAAATATTAATTGCTGAATAATTTCCATGCAAATACACTAGCAATTATTAATTGCATTGCAATTACTTGGCTGTTTATAGCCTGTAAATTGAAGCATTAGATGTATGTAAATATCTTGACTATAGTGGGAAATGAAAAGACACTGCTTAGTAATAAAAGCTGTCGTATTCAATTAGCAGAATGTTACATATCCTATTTCCTTCTAAACACCATAGGGTCTCCTAAACATTCACAGGGCTGGTGTTGACTAAGCAGTCTTTAGCATTGCATATTACAATAAGCCCGTTACTTAAAATTGCCATTTGAAATGAAATAGAACAAAAAAAATTTACCAGTCATAAGTAGGGTTCTGGCTAAGCTACTTGAAAATCAAAGCTGAAAAAAAAAGAAAAAGATCGGTGCAACATTTATTTCTGAACAAAGAAGTTTCAGAGTGGCTGGAACTATTTGACAAATACTCAAGTAGAAACAAAACTGACAAAAACGTTTCAACACAATGTTGAAATGCTTCATTTTGAAAATGTCAAAATGCACTGTTTTGACGTTTCAAAATGTTTTGGGTTTGTGCATTGTAATGGAAGCCAAGGAAATAAAAGGCTAAGTTCACAGAACTACTCTTTTACCAAGTAAATGCTGTGAGATGCCTTGGCTCAAGTACCTCTCGGTCTGCCTACCTTCCGAGGGAGTGCCGTCACCCTTCCGCAAGTCGATGTGCGCTCTGATTCTCATCCCATCGACGATAATCCACAGTGCATGGTCAACTTGTACATCACCAAACAGGAAAGGAATCGTTCTCATATCCCAGTAGCTTGAATGAGCTAGAAAGACTGAATTTCTGCCCAGGCACTGAATCAGGCAAACTCAGAACTTTAACCAAGGACTTTGATGTCTCAGGGAACTGTACTAGCAGCCAGGCATCAGCTACTTTGGGGTGAAACATCCTTAGTCGTCTCCTTTATATGGAATATTTACATGTTATTTGCTAAAGGGAATGGAATTCATCATAAGCTATATTTGGAGTATCTTTAGGTAATAATCCTTGGGTATCTAATTATTTTTCCCTTTTTTATGGTTTTCTCAAATTAAACATTCTTTCTGAGAAGATTTTTTTAATATTTATTCCCCCCCCCCCTTTTTTAACTAGTCATCTGAGAAACAAAAAATTATCAGTATTTTCATATTCCTCCTCCAGTTGATTAAATCTTCAAAAATAGTGATGTAACAAGTGTCTGTATTTGGACTGATGGAAGTTGCTAGAATATGTCACAAATCAGAATTTATCTTTACGTGTATTAGGTTGGTATCTCAATGGGTGTAAATCAGCATAGCTCCGTTCATGTCACTGAGGTGTGCTGCTTTGTATTAAGCAGTGGATTGATTCACTGTACTTTTACTTTTATTAGGTAACTTACAAATAGGTATGCTAATGTTTTTGCTTTTTCCCCACTAATTTTAGTAAGTCCTTACACGCTGTTATGCATCTGTTTATCTAAAGACATGCAACTAGTTTCATTAACTTAAATGACATAGTCATAAACATAAAGTAATTCCTGCCATAAGTTTCTGGAAGACTGAGGTCTAGGATTGTAAGTGTGGTACATTGGGAAATAATGATATATTTGTGCATGCATTGTCTGTATTTGTGTGCATGCACGTGTATATTGTTAAAATCCATCATTTCTGTTCTTTTCTTTCCACCTCACAATTGAACAAGACACAAAAAAGCAGATTTAGCTTAAAGAAATTACATTAGTCTATGTTCAAACAATAGTATAAAACTTTCATGTCATTAGTTTCTATGGGCATAAGGAAACAGTTATAAGAATCTTATTTATCTTTTTTCAGACTTTTGTTGTTCTCATCTCCAAGAGCATAACTGATGAAATAGAGCCAACACTACACAGAGCAATATTAGATGGACTTTATTAAAAAGGGGGAGTATACATATGTAACAGATGATTTCATAATGTCAATCTGCCATGTCCTCCCATTCTGTCTTAAACTCCCCCAATGCAAAGCACGTTATCATGACACTTTTATGAAAACAAAATGAGCACATTTATTTTCCAAAATGTTCTTCAAGAGCTTCATAACGTTACTTCATAAAATGTCAGATTGTGTCCTTTGCCTTTTCTTCTCATCATTTCTATTTGCTGAAAAAAAAACGTGTAAAATACAACTAAATCTGAATTGCCATGGTACATAACTCCGTGAAGATCAAGACTGTCCACTTAAATAGCGTTAAGAGTCCTAAACCTCCTGTTTTCAGCCCCACTGATGATAACATTGTACACATGCCTGGTTGAAGTTTAAATACCTGGTTCAGATGAAGCTAGAAATAGGCTTTCCTGAATCAGGACCTCTTAACTGCTCTTCCAAAGCCCAGTAACTTTGGGATACTTTGCATTGCTTTTGCTGTGCTTTGCGTCAGGCCTTTAAATACTTTTTTATGGAAAACTGTTCTTTTCCTAGTGACAATTTTAAATTTACCTAGCATTTTGTTAATGAATTGATTGTTGCTTTTTAGTGAGTTTTCTGGTAAACTTTTTATGTATTCCAACAATATGATGTGATAGAAATGAATAGTACTGTTGAAACTAGGATATATCTAGAGGAGCATGGTATTACGTTCATAGTATTTCTTCTTCCACTTGAAGTTGGAAGTCAGTGTACAAGATATTTCACCATGTACTTTTGAGTAAGAGAAAGGCATGTCTGTGGGAGAATTTAATGTATTAAACAGAAGTCCAAAATTAAGTATATGGGGTTTTCTTTCTTCAGAACATAATACAAGTATGTAGTTCTGAATGTAAAGACTTTCACTTTACTGCATAATATGTATGAATAAGATCTGAATTTTCATATCCCGATTGCATCGAAGTGCTTTTTGTGACTAGGTATTGTTGGCATATTAGCTCTTGGTGTTACAAAGCCCACCTACACCAGTGGAAAGATTTGTGTCAACTCCAAGCCAAGTCTCCAATTGGCAAAAGTAGCCAAGCACATGCCATTGGCAGTAATGTTCACACATATGAAATTTTAGACTTTAGTTTATAGTAAGATGTGTGGGACTGATGCAAGGATAATGCCATATTCCTTTTTTTATTTTATTTTATTTTATTTTTTGATATGTGGTGGTTCATGAGTGGGCATTACTTGAAAAGGCAGAAACAGAGCTCAATTTCAGCTTTGATACAGCTGTGTCCTTAAGAAGTACCAATGTCTTGATGCTCAGGGCTTTTTAAGTGTGTTATCCCTGGATCTTTGTGAATTATCTGCTACCGGCCATTGCCAACTGCTGCATGAAAATCGAATTCAGCCAAACTAGTGCTGTGAAAAACCTGTCCCCGCTTGTTCTCGCCAGTACCTGGTGCAAGTTGTGAGCACTCAGGCTGCTGTTGGTAGGGCACCAGGCTGCGGCTCAGGAACTTAAAACCACTTCAGGTACATAACTCTGCCACTTCTCACCTCTCCGAGGGCACTGATCAGTTGGTGCTAAAAATTCTCCCCTTTTCTCTGTGTCCAAGCTTGGGAATACTCAGTCACAGTTTTGTATGTTTAATCTTAACTTTAGGCCACTGAAGCAACACATCACCAGGAGGCCAAGACCAACGGTGTGTCACAACCTGCACTTCTAAGGCAATAGCACAGATAAAACAGGCAAGGCGTTGAGCTTTTTATAGGCCATTAATGTTTAGTTTTAAGCCATTTCAGATCAGTATTTTCTACTGATTTTTCTGCATATAGAAAGAAATTATATTTTTGTGTGACATAAAATATAAAGCATCTAAGAACTTCTGGGATCTCGTGGATCAATTTGAAAGCATGATGGACAGTCAGCAAGCTGACTCAGTGCTTCTGCTCATTTTCTTCTTCCATATTCCAGAAAAAAAACTCTGTACCACACATGTGTGGGAAAATATTAGATGAGGTTCTTGTCTGTGATTTTAGAGGAATGCAGACTAGCTGATGAGCATGGGTCTCTGGCAGAAAAATCTCTAAAGCTCATTGTAGCTTAGAAAAGGCAAATGCCTGCATAAGCATCTTTCAGATAGACTTTTCTCTCTTTACAGGAGAGTTCTGAGATGAGTAAGCAATGGGAGACCTGCACAGTTCCTGTCCACCTTCTCTCTCAGGCTTTGTCAGTATGTCATTGTCTGCAGCCACTGATTCTGTGCAGTTTTTGGATAAACTTAAGCCTCCACCCCCAATCCAGGTGCAGATTTTATATACAACCTCCTAGCCTTTAGGCAGGAATGCTCCCTGGTGAGCTATCCTGACACTATCGTACATCCTGCCCCAAGTTTTAACATCACTAGAGACATTTTTTCCCCCAAAGGAAATAATGACTTGCAGTAACACAGCTTGTTGTGAGATCTTGTTGGAAATCCAAACATGTGGCAATTTACGAGTGTCAGCAGATTTTTTTAGACTTGTGTGGCAATACGTGCTGTGCGTTAGATGTTGGAATCTGACCCTTCGGCTTTGCCACAGTGGTGTCTCAGGAAAACCATGGAGAGTCGCCTCTGCTCGCTTTTCTATTTACTTTCTTTCCCTTAATATACTACAATATAGTTTACCTATAAAGCAATCTATATATTTTCTGCCTGTAGATTGTTTTTCAGGATCTGAAATCCTGCCTAACACCTTTATCTGATCAGTCAATTTTGCTCTGTATTTTTTTTTTGGATACTACTCACGCTTTCCTTTTATGGAATTCTTGACTAAATGAATTAGAGGTGCAAAGAATTAAGTAAGAGTCTGAGGAAGGTCATAAATTTATTTTGTCTCTCTCTCCCCCACAGTCTTGTAATAATTAGTATTTTTCAATAAGAAGTGATTTTTTTTCCTACAAAAGCTGAAACCCAAATTGTAAAATCCAGTTTGAATACCTGCATAAGTGGAACTGAGAGCAAGAGTGATCTCAGGCTGTTTCATGACAAAATAGTCTGCATTCATCCTTGAAAAAATGAAACAGGGTTTCTGGTTATTACTGCTAAGAACAGCATAAATAAATCTGAGCACACTGCTGTGTAATGTTCAAGTACAAAATAATCTTGTTACAGACAGCCTTGTCTGAAACTTGGGCTTGGCATGTTTAGCATGTTTTACAACATCAGTTTCTGTTACAGCTGTTGGCACTAGTCTGCAACATGATTGAGAGGTTTTGATGACCTCAGCTTCTGCAGTTTATTAAGTCATCTGAACAAATAAAGAGGATCTGTCAAGTAGCTCGCTCCCAACATCTGCCTTACCTGTATATTGTTATGGTCTAGTATAACTGTAGTGTGAATTTTAAGTGTCTATCTGTGAGGGAGGATAGAAAGCTGCTATTCCATGGCTGAAAGGAAAGGGAAAAAGACAGGAGGAGGCTACCATCTCTGCTGAATACTCAGCGAATGGCTAGGAAAGCAGTCTTTCAGTGGCCTCTGTTGGGAGAGGACTGATAGGGTTCGGACAGATATGATAAAGAACAAAACTTGAAAACTCAAAAGCTTTGTTTTTTTCCAAATTAGATGAAACTGTTTGGCTTTTGTATGGGAATCTATGTGGTATGGTGGTAAAATGATGGTTTAAGCTGGGTTGAAATTCGAGTGAAAACAGCTTTTCCGCTGGTATTTTAAAACATCTGTTCAGGCAAGTAGGCTTTGGCACAATGGGAAAAGGAGAATACTGAAACAACATTAAGGAACTCTAGTGATCCCCCAAACCCTATTAAAGCAGACGTCAGTAAGATTTACCACACTGGGAAGTCTGTACCCAGTTTCCATTCCCCAGCCCATGTGTTGCCTGGAAGTGGCCATATGTGGCTGTACCACACTGGGATGATCCCAGTCCTAGGCTCTCAGTCCTAACTCTGCCATCTGAAATTGGACTATGCTGACGATTAGCTTCAGTGGGCAGGAAAGTATTTGGAGACTAAATGCTCCTTCCTTCTTTTTCCTTTGGAAACTGTAACGTAGCCCATAATGGCTTTTAGATGCTAGTACAAGCCATCTCTTACATTTTCAGAGCAAAAATACATGAAGTCAACAGCAAGAACATAAAGCCTATGGAGGGTCTGTACACATGGGTGGAGGCAAAAGCCAGCTAGAACTTAGTATGGCCTCTAGCTTTGTGTGGCAACCTGTGGCACCCACACATTGTGTACATGGAAATTGTGTACACAGTGTCATGTCTACCTTAGAGAAGGTTCAGCTGGCTTGGATTATCTGATGTCAGCCCTAGGAGACTATAGTAAATGTGTCATCCTGGCAAGTATAAGAATGACTAGATCCCACAGGTATAAGCTGTGGCTAGAGCTAACTGAGTCTTTAGATGAGACCTTGTCTTCCCTGTGCCATGCCTCAGAGTTCATCCAAGGACTTTGCATTTTTGCGTGCTTAATTCCAAATAGACAGTCTTGACTGGGCAATCTCTGCCTTTGGGTTTCAGTACCAGCATTCAAAACACAGTGTAGACTTGTGAGACTGGAATAGGTCACATTCTAGAGATCGTATGTGAAAATGCAGCCTGCTATTTATTTTACAGAGCAGAAGGGAGGGTCAGAATATTCTGAGTCATGACATGAAAAGTTCTATTTACTTTTAACTTAGGAATTCGTTAAGTAGTTAGGACTATCCTGTCACCATCAAGAAAATGCTGGCACAGGCCACTGAAATGACAGCCTGGTTGGCTGGATCTCAGTCTGGGGGAGTTTACAGTGATGCCAGCGACTCAGTTCTGATGCAGAAGTGCAGCAGAATTTGTTGCAGACAAAGTACTGAAAATCAACTTGTAAACAGTAAGTACATGAGTAAATGGAGAATGAAGTTGTCGGCTGTCCTTCTGTGGAAGCAGGAAAATGTGTGTGGTAAAATGCAGCTAAAAGTAGAACTCATTTGTTTACTGCATCAGTGAGTATCCAGCTTTCAGAAATCAAAAGCTGACGATTTTCAAATCCACCTGCACAATAGGTCTGCTTAAGATGCCTCAAGAAAAACCCTTATGGAAAATTATGAAAAAAAGAAGCAGTCCTTCCAGTCAATATTTTTCTTGTGGTTTTAACTGAGGTCCTGGTCAGAAGCTAATGGGATTTATTTTACTTTGACTTCCAGTGTCTTTGAATCCAGTCTTTAACCTGCACAAATTCATGAAAAGCCAGGAACATGTTTATTCTCAAAGTGAACCAGTCTTGTAGACATTTCACTTTTTCTTCTAAGGCTGCCCTTTTCTGTTTGGAATAAAGGTGTGGGCAATAGGCCATGCTTCAATGTCTGTGACCATCTGCCAACACAAACAGAAAAAAAAATAATTATGAATGGTGTCTTCCTATGCTAATCATTTATTGTAAAGGAGTTTTTCAGCTTGTTTGTAATGGCTGTAGCCTAAGGGTGCACACTGTATAAATTGCCTGATTACAGGATACAGAACACTTCTTAATAGGCCTCTGATGATTAGGAGAGGGGAAAGAAATTAAAAAGACCATTTCCCTTTAGGTATGCAAATGTATTGCAGAACAATAGATGAAGATATGATAGACCATGATAAAACATACCCTTATTTCTTTTACCTTAAATTATGTACTAGGCAAGTAGCAAGCTTCATTACATGTGTCAGCCAAGATGTGAATTGTTTCATAATTGAAACAATGCCATTGCCAGATAGTTCATGTTAGATCTCAAGATAAACTACCAGTTTTCATGTCCTCAAGCAGTTTGGGGTTTTCTGCCAAAATCTGTCTTAGCAATGGTTACATTACGACCTTGGTTTAATTTAACTCTGCCTACTTTAGCCTCTTTGAGCAGCCTATTCAAATAGTCAAGATCAAATTTGCTGTTTTTGTAATAGAGTCTCCTCTAGAGTCATAGTTGACTTGTCTGCATCTCCTAAACACCTAGTATTTTACTGCCCATGAGAAAGTAACTCAGTGTCTTTAAACAATGAAGTGAACAGTGGGGGCCCCATCCTATTAGACTGTCACCCTCCTACACATATATGAATTCTGTCTTCCCCATGCATTCGCACATGTACACATCAATGCAGGTCAAGCATCTGCTGTTTCCTGCGAGCCTGAATATTTTGGGGAGACACAAATTCTTGTTTCCTAGTACCAGTGTAACTTGACTGTCTTCATAGTCAAAAGCAGCTCCTAGGGAATTGAGAGGTGAGAGGTGGTAGATAATACTGCCTTTAACGATTGCTCTTCAATGGTAAATAGGAGTCTAAATCACTACAAAAGTCAGTCAGAAGCAGTTGCTTAACAAGTATAACCCTTTGAAAATCACCCCCTGACAAACCAAGGTCTTCAAAACACATGGTAAAGCATGGTGGAGGTGGCTAACAAAACCTCTCGAGTGCTAACAGTAGGGCAGCCCAAAGTGAAGTTTCCCCTGCAGCATCTGACTGAAGGGTTGGTTCTGACAGCCACATTGCTGTGTTGCCAGTGGTCAGCAGGCAGGATGCTGAAAATCACCAGATGGGGTTTAAAATCATGAGATTTTTTTTAAACTATGAACCTTTTGAATTCCTTTTGTTCTAATTTATAAGCATTTGGGCTTAAGTACTTAAGATTTTCCTTACGAGTATGACGTGTCAAGAGTAGCGGGGGTTAGGACTTCAAGTCCAGTCTGAGTCAAAATTTTTTAATAATAAAACCTGGAATTCAGTACAACAGCACAGAAGCAGAAAGTAAATCTGCAAGTTGAGCAAGGGAAACCTGTGAGTGCAGAAAGCACTGAACTATGCTTTAAATCATGAGAAGCTCAGCTGCACATGAGAAACAATGATGTCTTATTGTGTCTCCCAAAATAAATCAAATCAAGATTCAGGAAGTGATTGGGTCTACATTTTTCAGAAAAATATTGTGTTTCCTATATGATAAGTAACCAAACAAGGAAGTAAAAAATTCCCCAAGTCAGCGAGCTGTGTCTCTACGGCCCACTTTCTGACAACTCAGTCTCTCTTACTTTCTCATCCCAGTCTTTCTGCAGAGGAGAAATTTGTTTTGGGGTACACCTTACATGTCAAGCCATATCCTCTGTTCCAAGCTTAGGGTGTTAAGTACAGCACTGTTCTACCTCCTGCTTGGAGACTGTCGATGGTTGTAATAGATCACCCTGGTCAGGTAAGGCTGCCAGCTCTGCCTTTAGCTTCTTGCAGTGGGCAGTTACTCTCTCAATCAGAGGCAAGGCAGAAAAGTGCTGGGGGGGGAGGGTAAGGAGAATTTTATGATACAGTCATCTGGGGCTTCCAAGAGCTGTAAATTGGGATTTAGAGTGATATTGCTGTTCTTTCATTTATTTCACCAAGTAACAAGGGAAACAGCACTTTGAATGTAGTACTAATGAATAAATAATGCACTCATTTGAAAGCTGGTGTTGGAGAGTGAGAAATATATCTAGTACTTTTTAGTGGCCCTGAAGTTCCATTAGTGTACAGGGTCAGTGAGAGGAACCATGCAGAGGCACACGTGGAGCTGGTGTGGCCCCACCACCTGCCCAAACAGCGGGGAGGCAAGGGCATGGTGTTTCTTCCATGCCTGTGCTACGTGCCTAGGGTCCTCGTGCATTGTTGAACGATCTGCACTTATGGGATGTGAAGAAAAGAGAATGTTAGCTTAAGCATTGTTTGGATCTGTAATTCTTTTTATTTAGCATCTACTCACCGCATACCAGCAGACTTGGGCTTGGCTGCACCCTGGGAGGGCCTTGGCCTGCTGAAATAAAGCACAGGGAGGGATTACCTCTGTGGAAGCCCTAACCACTTCTTTCAGTGTTCTGTGACCATGCCCTCGGCCTGTTTGATGAACTTTTCACAGATAGTTCTGGTCCATATGGTTGTCAACCAACAGTTCAGTAATATATAAACTTTCTGTATTAGTTGAAACACTACCTGGTCCTTTAAGGCAATGGCTACAGCTTCGACCAGGCATCAGCGAGGTTGAGCAACAGGGTAAAGCAGTGGGAGACAGTAGATGAGCCTGAATAGTTTGTGTGTTGCCATTTGTTGCTTTGTAGTATTTTCTAGCTGAAATGGAAATCATACAACAGAATGCTTAGTCAGTCCTTTGAAGACTGACTTTTCTTCATTTCATATCTAGCTAGTCTGCTTCTGAAGCAGCAATGGCACCAATGCGCTTACCTTCTTACAATTAAAGAGAAACTCTGAAGGGTGGGAAAGGACAGCATTTAGATGTAGGTGGGGCTGGGGAAAGCATAAGGGGATCCTGATCCATTGGAATTGTTTATGATATTTGATCTGTTTATGACATAAGGTGTTAAGAGAGGTTTCGATGTTTTGAAACATCTCTATAGGAATTTTAAACCTTGCCTAGACCAACATCATAGATGATCAGAGAGTAAATCACTTTAAAGTTATCTGTTCCCATAATAATTTCCTGTTACTTCACTCTGTGTTTTTCTTTGCAGTGTTTTCTAAACAGTCACCCCATATGCAATTGTGTAGACTCGATTATAAGTATCCCTTAATTGCCCGGTAGATCCTTTCTGCAGGTTTTCTGCATTGGTCCAATTAAGGCAAGCAAGAACTATAATTTTTTGCCTTGTACATCTCCAAATACACTGTTGCTGATTACACTTCGTAATAATTTACAAATAGGGTGAAAATCTATGTCATGTGCATCATTGCTGTCTTTCTGACATACCTTGCTGGTAGAATTTGTAAAGGAGTGGAAGCTGTGATGTGATCCCTCTGAATATTTGTGCTGTTTTGGAAGAGGAATACCTTCCACAAGTACGAGTTTGTCAAATATCCCCTCTCCTCTTCTGTGGATTATAAATTCTTGATGAATACTGAGATCAGGTCAGCATGTGATGGCATCTGTGAAAGATTATTAGTTTCTTTTAGAAATGAAGAAATCAGTAAGCCATACATAGCATGCATTTTAGGATAAGTCCTGCTTGGCAGGTCACCTGTTGGAGTTAGTGGTTCTGTATGGATGCAGGCATTTCAGGGATCTCTACCATCATTCAGACATAAAAAATTATTTGAAAATGGATATGTAATAGACTATTAATTTTTATAAAATGAATATTTGTAGTTAACATCAACAAATACATTTCATTTGATTTGATGTTTGTGTTTTTCCTTGTTCTTAACTATTAGATAGATGAAAAGCTTTGAATCCAGTTTGAAATATGGTATTATATATCCTACATTAGGTATCTTTGAAAGAGCATGTGTGGGTGTTTATGACATTTTTGAAGATTGATGATTGACAGTTACTCCCATAAAAAGTAGTAATATGAAGAATCACTTGTTCCAAGAATATTGAGAACATTCCTTGCTTTGATTTCTATTCCTTCATTTCTGAAACCTGAAAAACAATTTTATTTTTAAGAATTGGAAAATATGAACAAAAAGACACTCCATTAGGCTGTTTTTTATTTGACTGCACAATTTAAAAAATCAGCTCATATTCTGCCTCCTAACGTCACACAGAGTATTTTTTTCAGGTCTTGTTGATTGTAAAGTCAATACTACATGAACCTCATTATTCCACAAAACCTGAGAAGGACAAAGCAGCTAGAGAAGCAATGTGAGGAAAAAGGTGATTTTGTGAGGCAATCCCTTCCACAATGAAAAACAGCTGAAAATAATGTTATCAGAAGTGAAAAACAGCTTTAGCTTCTAACTGCGCTTCACCATGCCTGGAATAAATGTCAAACAGTCAGTAGTATTTTGGACTCTAAGCCACGCTGCCAGTGATGCTGCCTGGATGTTAACTCCTCTCCCTGCTTTAATGCAGAGAGCAATTTGAGTGAAGTTAAACCCTGCAGGATTCTCCTCTCCCCTTCTGGTTTTGGCATGATCAACCCTCTGTTTCTACTCCGATCGTTATATGTGATGATACAAAGTAGCTTACTCTGGTGATATAGTTTAAGATTGATTGGAATCTTAAAATGATTTTTAATTTGTTTAATTTTCAGTTTTGTGGCAACAGTTTCACACACACAGTTTGTCATTTTGGAAGGCTTTGGGTTTGTAGACTAGGAGAATATTGGAGGACTGTCTAAAGGATCAGAGCGAAAAATAATGGTGATGGGTGCATTAGATGCACAAAAATATGTTATCCATTCCAGGATTTTTACAGGTGAAATGAGTTTTTATCATAAAATTAAAATTTCAGTCTCTCTGATGTTTAGACTAAGACTTTTTGTTTACTCCTCAAGTTTCCAGTGGATTCCGTTGGCTTTGGTACAAAGCAGTTGTAAAATTTTATCTTGTATATTCCAGGTCACTTATTGCTATAGATGGTTTTTATTAGCTAATGTTAAATCATATGATGAAAAAGTAACTGTATAACATAAGAAAAATGCTAAGTGAAGTGTTCTAATATACAAAAATACGTTCTTTTCTTGTGGGCTTTTCTGCCGTAAGGTAGATCATAGCCATCAGCATTTCACTTAAATTACATTGTACAACATTGCTGATACTTAAGGAGGATACTCTTTGAGGAGGATTGGTTTATGATACTACAGGGTTTGAGGAGGGGGGGCTACTTTTGATAGTGAATATATAACAGAGATATACCTATCTGCAGGCTGTTCTGTTCAGCACACTGACAAATGAGTTATTTAGTTGGTGCAAATACACATAGTTCCCGCAAACTTCCTTACAGCAGTTGTGAATCAGGGCAAGTCCATAGATATCATGCTTTGACACTTACGTTCCAACTCGAAAACATAACACCTTTTTGTATACACTTCACTGACCTGTCTCTTTTCACAGCAGTGATGCAGGGCATAGTAACTGAAAAAAGTGCCATTTTAGCACTTCAAAAGACCAGATTTTAAAAACGAATCAAGCCAGATTCCAGGGCTTGAGAACTGATCTTTTTTTTGAGTAAACCATATGTGTTTAGCAATTAGGGAAGATGTATTTATGTTTTTTAAAATAGTATACTTATATAAATAGAAGACAGTAGGTCTAGTTTATAGGAGGGTAGAATAGAAATGTAGGTAAACTTCCAGTTCTGCCTCTACCCTGTTAGGTAAACTGCTTACACTGCAGTGGGCCAGTTCCTATCTGACCAGTAAGAGTGGGATTGCAATGTTTACCCTCTTCAGAAACCACTTTGATAACTGATGACAAAAGGGGATCTCTAGGGTCAAAAAAGTGTTATTGTCATAAAGATAACAGAGATATTTTCTTGATGTTTTAAAGGACAGATTACTGCTGATATTATGCATCCATGCAAAGAAGTAAAAGGTAAGATCTACTTTGTGCATCTGTTTTTGTTAACTTAATATTTTTATATCCAAAATGGTGGGAGGAACAGTACAGCAAATAATATGTTATTTTTAAGGCTTGCTAAGTCTTATTTCTCCATTTTCTTGGACATACATACTTGTTAATTAGAAGGAAATTCTATAAAAGTTCCTCATTAGACAGCATGCAAATAGTATACAGGCTATGTCATTTTTTTTAATAAAACAGTTGCACATCTTGCAATCTGCAACCCTTTGTGCTCTCTCTATGAAATAAAAAGTAATAGATATTTCAGGGTTACCAGTACTGTAGCCAGTATTTTGTGAACAGCAAAATACCACAACTTCTGCTAGCTCCTGGGTGATAGCTCTGTGTGTTTTAGTAGAAAAAATACAGTAATCTGTTGAAAGATTGATAAATAACTTGTGCAAAGAGTCAGTAACTGGCATATTCTCTAATGTCTTTTATCCCCCATCATAGTATGAATCATGCAGCAATCCTGAAACAACTTATCACATGTAACATATACCTTTACATTCCAGAAGAGTGACACACATGGTATTTTACAGTGCTTTGAAAGAGTGGTGATGCAGGAGTAAGTAGGAGTAGGAAGTACACTGGAGTTATAAAGTTCTCTTTTACAATGAAACCTAAAAAGAAACCAGCTAGAGAAAATTATTTTGCAACTGTTTAGTGCTTCAGATAATGGAAGCAAAAAATGTGTGTCATTTCAGATCCTCTAGCATGATTGTAATTTCCCAACATGCGTGGACAGGAAGACCCAATCTAATCTTGTTTCTGTGTTTGAAAACTGGGGGGCTTCTTAGGTTTACTTTGCATATTAGGTTTATTTTGCATATATTTTTTGCAAACCAATGCCACTGTAAGGTTTCCTCTTGGAAAGGTTGTTCGCTGATGAGGCTCAAGCTCTGAATTTTTTTCCCATCTGGTTCTGTGACCTGTTTGTGAATTTACTGACATATGACACCTCAAAACACAGCCAAAAGTTGACAGGGAAAGGATAACCTTAGATATAATTCCACCACTACTTATGTAGCACAGCTGATTTAAGAGGCTGTTGCCAACCTCACATGTCCCCCCGCCAACAATTCCCAACAGCTTTTGAACCCGGATCATTTCACTGACCTACTTTATAGCATGACTTTGTAAACAGTGGGAGTGGTGTAACTCAGAATGAAATAAATTGTGGCAGGAGATGGGAACAAGTGTTGATGCAGAAGATTTCCTTTTGGGAAACTGAACTAAGGTGTGCTCACACCCATCCTATTAGTTAACTTCCACTGAGAGCAGAAGTAAATGGCAGTGTCAGACCTGTTTTTGCAAACCGTGTCTGACCATGGGCTAATGCCTGGAGCATCTACCTATAGGCTAAATATGCTTTATCTTATGCACATTGATCTTTAGGTGATTTGATTTAATTTTTTTGAGTCTCTATGAGTACAAGTCCTAAGTGTGTTCTGCACGTTTGTGTGTTTGGTAGTAGACAAAAATATATATATTCAAATAAGTGATCAGATATTGGCAAAGAGAGAGAATCCTTGATGCAAGGCAATTCTCCTAGGCACACTGTTTTAATACTGATTGGACTGTGGTTCATGTAAAATGTATCAATCCAGTCCTAAGAGAAGCAGCATTAGATGCTCCTAGCTTAATTTCTTAGACTATTTTGCTTGATAAACAAAATAGCTGAAATAGCGTTTGGGACTTTGCATGTATTCAAACTAAAATAAGTTTGGACTTTGATCAGAAATGAAGTATTGTTCATGTTGATCTAGAATCTATTTTATTCAGTGGTGAAGTCAACTTTGGTGGTTCCTGGGTCACAGACCCAACCTTTGCTGCACTGCTACAGCTTTTTGTGAGGCTACTTCTGTAGGTTTCAGCATAGCAAAGAGGATTAACTGCAGCCCGGAAACAGAAATGAACAGTCAGAGTCTGGAAGGAAAGACAAGAATTTCTGTGCCGTACTGGCAGAGAAAAATGTCAGGTAATTACACCTTGAGCAACACCAGGATTGCATTTGGCTGATTATTAAGACAACAGATATCTTTGAACTTGTTTCTCAACCATCTCTTGCCTCTAAAGAGCAAGTTTATTGGCAGATTCACTAATAAATTTAAACAACCTTTCTGCTGTTTTATAGATCAGCCATAACTATAGGGGAACTATGACCTGAACCACTGTCCAAGTGTGTGTTTTTTGTGGATCATGGGTGTGTGAACAGAGAACTTAAAAAATATTTGTGTGAGAGAGATAAGGAACAGATGCAGTCGGAAGGTCTCCAGGGGAATTTTGAAGCTTTGTGCACGGGCAAGTGTTAGGGGAGTCCATGCTTTGGAGAAGTCGCTCACTGAAGCCGTGTGACCAATGCACAACTGTGCCTGTACCACGTAAGCTATACTCAGAGTGGTTTGAGGGATTTGGTTTGGGGGCGTATGGGTTTGTGGGGGGGTTTTGATAACAAGGTTCTAGTTCGTGTGTACCTCGCTGCTAATGCATCTGAGCTAAAATATCTTGTGACTCTTACTCTAAAGTAAGAGACCCAAATCTAGAGTCTCCTAGAAGTCACGAAACACAACTGGTATCTTTTAGTGGCTTTTATGATCACTATTGTTAAAGAAATGAAGCAAACAAAACATTTTTCCTCCCTTCCAGCTAGAATGTTTTGGCAACAACCTGTATAAGTAACTCAAGCTATAGCAAATGTTTTCTTGGTAACTGTTCTTTTTTCATTAAAAAAATATATGTGTATATATATATATATATATATGCACTGTTGTACCTTGGCTTTCAAGCATTATGTGTTTGTTTAAAAGAAAAGGACAAGCACCTTGAAAGTCAGTTGTCAAACAAAGTGCTTGAATTCCAGCTGAGCAGGATTCCCAAAAGAGCAATCGTTGCCAGTTTGTATTATGGAAAAGCCTAATACCTACATGCTGTTCTGTGGAGCCTTGTCCACGCATTTTAGCAGCCTGAATTAATTCTCATGTTAGAGTCAATCAGCTTGAGAGTTTTCCTGAAGGCAGGTGTTTCAAAGTGCATACAGTTTTAATGAAAAGCGAAGATAGCTGTTTTCAAGCATGTAGACCTAGGAAGAGAATTTCCCAGAGGTTGCTGTAGATATACCAACCCATTAACAGTTAAATAAGTAAGATTCTCTCCAGTGTCAAGCATGTCTGGTAACTCAGCTTTTCAAAGGCAAGAGGCTTGTCTCTCTTCTTAGATCTCTTTTCCCCTTTGTCTGATGCAGGCCCAATACTAAAATATTGTATGTTGTGGATTTGTCGTGATACCATTTATCATTTTGGTGTTATCATGTTATTCATTGACTCTTTGTCCTCAGTGAATGTTGTTTCTTATTGTGATGGATTTGGTCATCTTCATTAAGAAATTAGGAAAGGATTTTAATGCGATTAGGCTGCCAACCATAAAACAAGGAATTTTCACATCCTAAAAGCTTGGTGTCCATGAGATAAAAGTTCACTGACACTGAATATTAGCATCTGCATTGTGCTTGTTTAGCTAAGACAGCAAGGAGGAAAAGTTGTTTAAGAGGGCTAAGCTTATATGGGGACAGACTGTTCATAAACTTTGCTTTTATTTACATAGTCAATAAATTCACACAATAAATTTGTTTCAGTCAATATAAACAGTTTTCAAAAATAATTCTAAGAATATCCATGTAAGTTGAGTTTCGGTGTAGATGTGGACAAATCAGTATCTCAAGCGTGCCATGTATATTCTAAGATTAATAGGAGAATCCTTCAGTGTGGTCTGATTGCATCATCAATGCACCCTCCCTATTGAGGCGACTTGCTTTTGCAGCTGTTTGATATAAATTCCTCGCATATGTCTTAGTCCAGTTGGTTTATTTTTATAAACAATAAATAGCCCTACATTCCTGCAGTGTTTCCCTTCCCTCGGACAATCTCATGGAGCCATTTGCCATGAAGACGGTGGCTGAGATTAGTGGCGTTTGCACAGATGGCGGCCATCATTTTGGAAATCTCATAAATAGTGGAACACGTGGACTTTTTCCTCCCCCTTCAACATGATCACAATAGATTATCAGGGCCTACAAATCACTACCAGATGATATTAAGTTGCTTTGATAACACTCTGGGTCCCTTCCGGTGTGATATTTTTCTTCATTAGAAAGGATAGCTCAAGCACACCAAATCCTCTTACTCTTTTCTCAAAATTTATAGATCTCAGTCTCTAAACTAATTGTTAGTTGCACAGCATGCCTTAAGCTGTGCCCAGACAGAGCAATTACATCCCCCGGCCCTGATTAAAGGCACAGAGGAAACAGAAGTGCAAAGAAAATGAAACACTCTTGGCTGTTTGGGCAGGATGTCATTGCTGTTGTTTGCCTTTTTTGACATTTGTTGATAAAAGTGAGAAAGGAGGTCAGTTATCCATCACTAACCCTTGTTCAAAGCCAAAGATGTGACAGGCTTGTCTCAGGCTACTGACTCCGTTTATGAAATTATAAACAAAAAGGGGTTTCTAGGCCAATGTGCTTCTTCTCTAATAGCAGCACAAGAATTTCTTCATTTTCCCCTCCTATATTATATTGCTTTCTACTTCTTCTAAACTCATTTACTTCCCTGTGTATAACTAAAAGCCCAAAATGGCTTTGTTCATGAATGACCAGAGTTGTAGTGTCATACAAGCTCTGCAAACTGCATGGAACAAGGGAAAAGGGATATACCGATGTTTCTGCATATTCAGGCATTTCTTACTGAATGTTTCTCACCTGTAAACTGCAGCTTTGTAAAAGATATGTTTTCCTTTTGTGATTTACAGTAACTTCACAGTTGACTATTCCTACACTTTCACAGTGAAGATCAAGTTTTTCAAACAATGGGAAGGTGCTATTTACTATACCCTACACCTTTCTTAAATCAACATGTTTAGGTTCTCAAATCTGAAGCAGAAGCACTTATTTTTAAAGTACACAAGTGGCTTAAAAAATAGATCATATATGAGCATTTAAAACACAAATGACGGAGAGCTGTGTCTGCTGGGAGTTATCTATTTTGTAAAGTACTTTGTGTGGAAAAGGCACAGTATGCTGCATTGTGTTTTAAATATTTTAGCCGGACTACTAGAGACTTCACACTTTGAAGTCTGTTCAACCAGTTTCTCTAATTGCTTTACATGATGCACTAACACGGGTTGCTTCATAGTAAATAGATGAGTTGTACAGAGGATCAAACCCATAATTTCATGGTGTCTATAAGGAGACAGAAACAAACATGAAAAATTTTTGAAAATAATAATAGATTTTTGTCCTTAATTTTTTTTCTCTTTTTCATATCCTGCTTATTCTTGTTTTAAAACACAGAGGGATTTTCTATTAAATGACCACGTCCTAAACCTAAATGGTTTAAAATGTCTGATAAACTCAGATGTACATAATAGTTCATAAGTGTAGTGGCACTTTTTGCTCTCCTTTGTGTCACCTGCACCATGACTGAACGGAAGAGAAGTTTTCAGCAGTCACTGTCTCTTAGAATGTCCAAACTTCAAAGAAGTTCAGTGAGCTTGAAATGATATCAGGAAGTAGATCAGACAAAACCTGCACTGGGTGCATCTATGGTTTCCCCAGTTTTGAGCTTTTAAGTGGATTTAGTTTCAGATATTCTGTATGTCGAAACTGTACACTTGATAAACCCGGAGCTCACTCCCCCATCAACCCTGGTCCCATGGACAGTTTTATTATATTGCTGTTGAAGGCTGACTGATCTGGTATTAGTAGAATAATACAGTAAACAAATGGCAAGTCATAAATTAGGGCTTCACACTTTGAAGTCTTTGATTAAATGGTTCTTTAATTGCTTTATGTGGTACACAAACACAGACTGCTTGATGGTGGAAAGATTGGTTGCACCGTGGATCAAATCCATAATCTTGTAGTCCCTGTAAAAAAAAGAAAAGAAAAGAAAAGAAAAGAAAAGAAAAGAAAAGAAAAGAAAAGAAAAGAAAAGAAAAGAAAAGAAAAGAAAAGAAAAGACGGAAAAAAAGCCCTCTTAGACAAAAATCTTCTGTTGCCATGTTATTTGAGAACCTTGCAAGGAAAATGAAATCCACTCTGACATTCTATTTTCAAGCTATCTATAAATTACTTTTGGACACATTTCCTGAAATAAACAGAATGCACAAGGTCTGCCAGCTCTACACGTGTCCTTTTGGTGCAATGGGTGAATATAACTACTGTTCCTGTAAGACAAGGCAGAAGTGAGACGTTACATGCCATGTGGGAGAGGCTGTTAACAAATTGGTGGAAATGGTTACGGTTTTCAACTTGTCAAGCATCATTTTCTTAGCTTGATGACACCTTGTAAGACCAATAAATAATTTATGGGGTATCTAAATGTTTCAAATAAGAGTTTAAGGACTGGAGGAAAGAGGTCTAGGGTCTCATAGTTAATCCTATTCGAGCAGCTTCTTATTAAAACAGCCCTCCACAAATTGATTACAGCTGCAATCCCTTTTAAGAAGGATTATTTAAAAATCCCAATTATAAAGACTATTTGTAAAGAGTAAAATACTTAGTGTCAGTTTTGCATGGAGACTGTGGCGTGACTCAGTCAGCAGAAGTAGGTTATCCTTTTCCTGCCTTTCTTTACAGGAGAATCTGCTCATAGTGATCATTTTAAACAGCGGCTTTAACACAGTAGCTGCAAGGAGGTTAGCTTCTTTTCTTGTTGTTTGTATTCCTTGGCTACCTCTGCTAGCCCCTGCATTGACCTTTGCCTCCTTTAGGTCCTTCCCCTCGACTTCATCTGACATAAAGAGCAGATATTTAAAGTCCAGCCTAATTCAGGACTTGGTCCTGAGATCCTTTAACAGTGTTTCCCCAAAAGGGCATCTCTGCCATTCTTACAACCTACAGTAAGTGTGAGTGAATGTGACAGAAACAAGGGGCTATTATGGCAGTGTTTTGCCTCATTTTAGATGCCTAAGACCAGCTTTGAAAGGATTCTTTGGGCCATTCTGGTGACATAAGCTGCAATAAACTGGCTGATGAAGATGGTTTTACAACTGTTTTGTATCACTGGATACACCAGTGCGAGCAAAAGTGCATCACCATGCAAAAGAACTGGGCCGGCCAGTGAATCTGATTCAATGGTCTTCATCCAGAAACATTTCTAACAATCTGATTATGCCATTATATTTTAAAATACTCTAGTGAGATCAGGGGGATTCATGTAACACACTTCGACTCCTATAAGGAATAGTTTTCTTACATCATGTTTGCATTTTTGAATAAGATTACCTTAGCTGTACTCACTCAAACAAGTCATGTGCCTTCTAAAACTTCAGTCACCGGAGACTGTTGTTTGAACTGCTGTGACAATGCTTATTTTCTTATGGCAGGAATGTTTGAAACAGTGTATATTAAATAAATATTGAAGAACAGTCTTAGAACAAGAGTTGGAAATTTGTAAACATGAGTACTTAATCAAGAAACTGAACACTCAGAGATCCAGTCAGCGACAGAAACATACCCTATAGCCGTTTATCTAATCAAAATTAACCAAGTGCTTAGAGTGAATGCTTGTAATGAGCTGCTTGTGAATAAGCTGGCAACCACAAATAATTCTCTGAATACAAATACGCATTCAAGGGAATGCTAACCTGCTTCTGAGCAGTTAGTGAACAGAAAAACAAAAACCAGGTGGCATTTACCAAATAAATTATCTTTCACCCAGTTTTGCTGACCATGACAGGAGTGATAAAGATGAACAGTACTTCCTTTCATAGATAAAGAAAAAGGATAGCTGAGTAAGAAAGATGGTAGATTGGGCAACTTCTGTTCAGGTCTCCATTTAATCACACGCTCACCATTTTGTTCTAAGTCACACCGCTTTACCCTCATGTTTTAGTCTGAGTACTTAGGGTCACATTTTTCAAGGCTGAAATCAACTCCAGTTAATTTTAGCGGGAGTTAAATGCAGGCCTTAGCATTCCTGTGTCTGCTTATATATACACATTTGTTAATGTATATGGTAGCAATTCCCTACTTCAGATGGGCATTGAGAGTGTACGTGTATTGAAGGCAGTGAAGCGTGTAAATAAAATACATAAGATATCTGGCTAGCTAGGCTGGTATCATGGGGTATAACAGCTCTCCTGCTAGGCATGTATGATAAGTAAGCACTGGATCATGGTGTTCATGCTTGTGTTTATGCTCTCCTTTATGTTTAATGAGTGCATGAATACAGCAACATTTTTTTCATCAAACTATAAAAAAGTCTGATTCTTGGAAGTCTTTTGAAGTGTGTATTTTACTTTGCTAGCATTTTCCGAGTAGGGTTAGGGGAAGGAACCCATTAAAACAGGTTATTTGTATTTATTTTTATTTTCTGAGGTTTTGTCTGTTAGTTTATGAGAAGAAAGACCACTAATAAAGCTTTTAGTCTAGCATCTCATCACTATGTGGACTGCCCTGTGGGCTTCTTTCTGCAGAGACATATACATATCTGCACACATACATGTATCTATTTCACAGGAGTATCTAGTCATTGTTCCTTTTACAGTAGTTCTAACTTTCTGCTACATGTGCCGAGCTGCAAAGTATTAAGCCCTATAATTCTTCAACCCTTTAGATGTGGTTTGCTGGGGGGGGAGGGCTGTAAATCCATGGTGGCAAACAAGAAAAGCCTGAAGCTGTGAGCAAACAGGAAACAAATGATCTCAATCCCAGAATGTAAACTGCCATTGACAGAGATGCATGAAAGAATCATAACAGGGAAACCTGCTGCAATTTTTCATCCAGTTACCAGCTGAATCTCTGCCATTACACTGAAGAAGCAAGCTTCCAGCCCAACACTGACATGGCAGAGTGTTTTAGATGTCATTGTGTGCACAAAGCAAGCATGTAGCCTGACTGGCATTTACTCCTTTTCATGCTTGCAGACTGATAATTATTGTGCACTGCCTCAAGCTTGCAATTAGAGGCCACCAAGAAACAAAAAATAGCTGAATTTCAAGATTAAGCCTTTTGCATGACTAGTCATATTTTCCCAGCATGGAATATGTTGTTGCCAGTGAAAACAGAAATCACCTATGCCACACTGTTACCAGATTAAGGGACATATTAGCTGCAGGAACAAATGGGGAATTTACATATAATGAAGAGTAATAATAACTGTCATTGTTACTGGTGACACAATTAGAGTTGATACTGACTCCTGTGTCACAATGCAGCTTTTAAGGGGGATGAGATAAAACACTGAGCTCCCAAGTACTTGTAATTATATATTCTATAGTAATTTTGCTGTACGGATATTCACTCTCTGTTTTCAACATACTCTGGTTCCACTTTCCCAGCCTCCTCTCCTGTCTTCCAAAGCTTTGCAGTTTAAATTCATAGGAGGTATTTCTCTTCCTGTTGTAGTGTATTGCATGAAAAATGTGCCCTGCTAAGCACTTGCCCTGTTTCTCAGTTTCAGTGGTAGGCAGAGTATATAAAGTTAGTAAAGCATTAGAGAAACACTTAGGACAAAGTAGAATGCATAAAGAAGAAGTCGGTGAGGAATGCTGAAGACAAGGTTTTGAGTTTCTCTTTTGCTTTCTCATTTCATGGCCAGTTGCTTTTTTCTGTGTTGTACAGAGATGGCTAAGATAAGTTGGTTTGGAAAATCAGAGCTGCTCTGCAATAATAATTAAATCATTCTATATGTGGATGTGTTTAGTGGAATGTGTTTTGTAAAATTACATTAGTTTCACTTAATGAAGGGTTTGGGGGAAAAATGTAGAAGGAGAGGGAATGACCTCAGTAGAAACTTGTCAGTACACAGTTCAGTACCATGTAGGAAAGTGCTATTGTCTCTGAAGGTGTTGTTTCCTCTTCAGTTGTTTGAACAAGGACAGGAAAAGTCCCACAAATACAGGAGAAAAAATGAACAGTATAGTTTTTGAAGGATGATCTGTTGAGAGATGATATTTTGTGAGAATCTGACTGAGATAGAGTTGCTATCTGGGAAGAAATGGAGGAAGCAGCCCTGCTCAGGCTGCCAGAAATGACTGCCCTTAGGTGAGAGCAAACATCTAACTACTTTTAATAAATCATACTTTTGCTTTTAGAAGGCTGTGCGATCCCTATACATTATTGGATGCAATCTGGGAAGATGAGTTGTGACTACGTGGGTGTAGTGGACTTGCTGAAAAGAGAGGTAGCTATTTGGTCTGGTATGTCCAGTTGCAGTCTAAGGGTGTTGTTCCTGCCTTGTGGATCATTTACAGAAATTAATAGCTTGCAGAAAACCAAACCATCTAACCGAGAGATTTAAGTGTCTGAGCTAACACTTAGGTAGTACCGGTCAGGTAGGATGGAGGAGAAATAAGTGAGACCACTCTTTTCTGAAGTTGTTAACTATTACATTAGTGCAACTGCCTTGTGAAAACTCCCTTAAAATTGAAGAGAGCTGTGGAGAGTAAAGGCCAAAGTTCCAAAACTCAGGAAGTGCCATCAAGATATTTTGTACTGCAGTTACTTCCATGATGGAGGGTTTGACGTAGCACAGAAATCATCCTTAGCCAACCACAAGACCATTAGCCAGATTTTCAGATGGCTTTTGTAGCTACTCTGAAGGTGTATCAGGAATGAACACAGGGTTCAATCACGGTGTGGGTACTAGCAAGAAACTAGACAGAGGCAGAAATACCTGTGTGCTGAGATATTTGTTCCTGCATCTTTCTGGCATCCTTGCTTTAGTAATGCTGTGAGAAAGCACTCCCAAAGCATAAGCTTTATAGATAGGAAAACAGCTATGCGTGGTCAGTCTGGGATGTTGTGTTGGGGTAAGTGTGTGTGTGTAGATAGGTGTGTATGAAACAAAGTAAAGTTTGGTCCTCAAGAGTAACCTTAACTCTATCATGTCTGTGCGCTAAGCCTTGTAGGATAGCTTCAGTTATTTGGAGAGCTCGTACATACATATTTTGTCTGTCATCTGGTATTTTAACATGTGGTTATAAAAACATTTTGGAAAGCAGCTCTACCTGGAGAAAAGTAGACAACAATGCACTTTGTCTGAAGCAACTGCAAAGTCCACACTTTCCACTCACTGATGACCTATATTCTCCTTGCATCCTGACTGGGTGCTATTTTTCCCATTTAATTGCAAGACTACAACCAAGCATTGTCCTTTAACATACCAGCTGGGAAGAGGGTTCATCTACTCCTTTTTTTAAGTAGGGATGTCCCCCATTCAGCTTGCTGAAGTTTTTGGCCCTTGTCCCCCCCCGTTCCCCCNTCATTTACCCTTGCATGGCATTTAGTCATTTATTGGTGGGGTATCCCAGTGAATGCAGGATAAAGCTCTGCTCCAGGGCAGCCTTTAGCTATTAATAAGGAAATGCTAATTCTGCATTGCAGGAAAACGGTAAGTGCAGCCCCATCTTCAAATACTGGAAAACCATACTTGCTGAAGACCACACCATTCAACCAAGCAACAGTGAAAGACCCTCTTAAGTTATAGCCAGTGCATTAAAGGTAGTGCCCAGCAGAGATCTGAACTGGAAGCAAATCACTTTATATAATTAATTTTTATATAATACAATACAACCATAGTGGGAACTCTGTGCGTTATAAAGTTGTCACCTTGCTGACTCTAAAGTTTTCTAAATCCATTGCTCAAAATTGTGATCTCTTAGAGAATATGCTAACTCTTCCTACTTCATTTTCTCTTCAAATGGACAAATACAATGCCTATTTCAAAGTGCTAGGTCTTCTATACTCACACAAGCCTTCCCTGGTACTGCACTTTCTTGACTGCTACATCAAGTGCATTAACATGAAATAGTTGACCTAAGTGCAGACGCAGAGGAGGAAAAGCATTAGAACAACTTTTCTGTCTCATGTTGTTATTAATGATTTCAGCTTTGAACTGGTATGAGATGTTTTCACTGCTGTTTTCTGAAAGAAAAGATACTCTGGATCACTTTAAGGATTTAAAGGAAAAACTTAGATTTCTGTTCATTTTGCAGTGTGAGTTTTCTTGATCTATAGGTATGCTTAAAGGAAAGAAAGAAATGAATGTCTTGCCAGAATAGAGTACTATTTTTGGCTTGTGATTCTAAGGAAAGTTCTAATAATATCCCCTATCGCTCATGCAGAAGCTATTAGGGTAAAAAACTGGCAAGCACCAGAGTGGCAGATCTTGTGGGTTTGTCTATAGATTTTTGAGCAGCTGCTATTTTCATCCTTTGTGTAAACCTCAAGGTTATTCTGTATGTTCAGTGAAAACGTTTGCTGCTCCTAGTGTTCAGTTTGGTGTATTTATTATTACTTATTTTAAATGCATTGAGATTATCTTTGCATTCGAGTCACTTGCAATTCGTTGTAATGGCTGACATCACTTGCCATAAAATCCATACACGCACCTAGTAAATCTAAATGTACCCTACAGTAAAAGACGCACATGGATTATGATCAGATGGACACGAGACAGGATTAATTCCTTGCATAGCTACCTATACACATGAAGATGTGCAGTAGTATGTATCTATACAAATGTACATGTTCTTCACAAATAATCCTAGACTCAAAGCATGAATATAATAGCTCAGATAAAGTTTTTTGTATACAACTTCTCTTTGGCTACTCAAAATATTTAGCAAGCTTTTCCCGGGCTTCTTCCTATCTCTTGCAAGGCACTTTTTGCTCATCTCCTGTTCTCACGAAGATTGTGTATAGCAGACTCAGCTATTACAAGACTCATCAGCTTCCTGTCTCGACATCAGGCTTTTCCTTCTCCCTTTAGTCTTAAAAATGCACATTTCACTGTCATCCTGAAACTGCTTAGGGTATGGTCACACTTATAGCATCATAGTGCTTGGCAGCAGATGGGAAACTGTTTCCCAGGATGAAGGAAAACCAGCAGATTTTCCATATGGAAGAAACATGGGAATAAAATTGCCGTTTCCAACTTGAGAGAGCTGTTCAGGAGAACCTGCCATCATAAGTCTTTCAAAATCAGGTGATGACTTTTCTCTGAAGATCCTGTACTGCACCCTGGAAAAATATGCCTCTTTTTTTTTTGATGAACGCAGAGATCTGCTGTGAGGGAAAGTGTCACATGGCTCCTAGTGATGACCCTTATACAATTTGGGAATCCAGTGGTGTAAGACCAGTATTAATGGCCTACGTGTGGTTCAGCAGACTTCTTAGAGGCATCAAATGGGGGAACTGCCAGCTTTGAATTGGTTGATGAAATGATGCATTAGGGTAGTATCTTTTCAGGTCACAGTAACCACACACTTTTCCAGGTCACGAAGAATTCATGCTGAGGTTCCTTTGCTTGCCCATCATGGATGCCCATACTTCATGACCACAGTTCACTCTACCAGCAGTCCTCTGTCCAACCACAGCTGAGCAATGTAACAGGTATACACAAAAGCACAACAACTTTCAGGCTTAAAGGAGAGAGAAGAGTGACGGAAGCACCGCCAGCTTTGAGGTGCTTGAATGGAAGTGGTACAGATCACGGTAAAATCTTTTTCAGAGTGTAATACTCTTTGTGTATTTATTTTTCAAATAAACTTTGGATTTGAAAAATATCTGCTCTACAAATACCTTACAGTAGTATTTGTTTATCATGAATATGTGTTTGTAAGATAGCAAATGACTTCAGTTCTGTCCTCCCCCTACTCCAGCAAGTAGTGACTGATGCATTGTTTGTCATGAATGCTAAATTTACTGAATAAAAAATACTTTAAGGTGTGGCCCCTAAAGGAAGCAGTTTGTAATTCAATGTGTGTGCAAATAAAAATATAGATGTGTATGTATTTATACACATGGAGACCTAATTTTCATTTTAATTTATACTAAGATAGGTCCCACTGGAGCTGTAAAGTGAAGTTAGTTTGGGCCTGAATGCTTACTGGAAAAGACCCACTTTATGTGAGAGCCTAGTCTTATTGCAATTCAATGGGATTTGCTCATGATTTTAATAGGATTAAAATCTCACCCTTGCCATAATGTAAAATGGCTTTGACATGAAACAGATTCAGTCATATACAGTTATATATGTGTGTACTTGTATGGTCAGACTTAGTTGGGGTATGATAATATTTCAGTTCTACTGTTTTCAAGTTCTATCTCTAGACTGAATTTTTCATACTGTTTGGAGTAAATTGCAAGGTTCTTATCCATGGCACTGACTTTATTGTTCTGCCAGGATGTCTGCTTTTGTCATAAAAACAATAACTTGGTGTAAGTAGTACTTTTTAGGTTTACTGATCAGACAGATTAATTGTATCTTTTAATCTGGGTCAATCTGCTCATGCTTATTATAATTTGGCTCCAAATCCCCCCAGAAGAGGAATTATTTGCAAATAATTTAGTGGCAGAATCACCTTCGTATAAACACTACAAGAACTACTGAAAGGCCCAACAAAAGCTCCCTAGAATTTTGAATCCCAGAGCCCAATATATTTCCTAAAAGGCATATTCTGCTTTCTTTAAACCTTGGCGTGAACATGAATACGTGTGTGTGTGTGTGTGTGTATGTCTTCACATGAACACATAAAAAGAGTGGATAAACAGGGAATGGGGTCTCTCCTTTATTTACAAAGCTGAGACTGTCTAGACAGGGTACTTGTCCTTATTCAATCTACCAACTAAACTTAGAAAGAGCATACTAATATTCAAATTTTATCTTAGCCACCATGTGTATACAATCCCTGCTTAGATTGCTAACCAGGGTGATTATTGCTGACTGAAGCTGTTAATGTTTTGGTTGGATGTTTGTCTTCTTGAAAATGGACTGAAACATTTTTCCCTATAGGCTACTGAATTTTCATTGCATGTTAACTGTTTAGGTTATTTTCCAACTCCTCCACAATCCAGTACTGAGGGAAAGTAGCTACTATGAAAAAAGAATATGCGAGTTTGCCATGGAAACTGAATTTTACTTGATACCGAGAGGTTGTGGTTTTTTGTTTCTTTGTTTGTTTTGTTTGGTTTGGTTTGGTTTGGTTTGGTTTGGTTTGCATACTCATTTGGAGGAACTCTCTATACCTTGGGGTCTGGAACTGGGTGTACATTATAACCAGTACAGGGCATCTGCTCTCAGGTAGTTCTATTGTATCAACATAAGAAACCTTCAAAATAAGTTTGTAAAAATAGCTGTTCTTCTCCCCTGTTTGGAAATGTAGTCATACCTGCAGGAAGAAGATATTTTCTTTGGGTTGAAGGATGATTTCACAATCCAGCTGCATAAAGCAGAAACGGTTTAGAAACATAAGCTAGACTGTTACCAAGTAGGCAAAAGATAGTCCAGAATCATGCCTACAGTTTCACAGATGCCCTCTCAGTAAAAGGAGGTCTTGACAAAATGTGCTTTACCATAAATATTGCGTTCCTGGGGGAATAGAATATTGAAAGGGCTTTTTTGACAAACACAATATAAGAGACTAGTTCATTTGGGTAGAGAGAGTGTTTAAAAATGCAGCCGCATGCAGATTTCTTAAGAAACTACAACTGACAATTGAAGAGGAAACCTAAAACAAGATTACAAAAATTAATCAGATGGCACAGAATGGTTGACATTAATATGTGTACTTCTTTGTTTTGGAACTAGACTGTGGAGGAGTTTTCTTATACAGAAAATTTAATCTACTTGTACTTGTCTCCTTGCATAGTCAAATATTTTGTGAGACAGATCAAAAACCCTCTGTGACAAGCTCATTCCCACGCTTCTCCTTTTTAACCTGCTTTTTTATTGGGTTTCTTCTGTTTTCCTTGAGGCTTGTTCAGGTAAAGAAAGCTGTGCTTGAAATCTATTTCAGTAGCTATATACCTCTTGGGCAAAATCAATATGTAAATGAAATATGGAAATGGAGTTAAAAAATCTCAAGGGATGGAATAAGGCAAGTTCCACTAGACTGTCAAATAAGTTTGGGAGCATGGAATTTGTGTTGACATTGGCTTTGGATGAAGCACTCATGAAGAGGAGGTTCCTGGATGAACTATTTCTGTACAAACTGAGCTGTACTCTGTAATGGTATCAGTGATTTCTCTCATTCTCCAGGCTCTTTACAAAGAATGTCATATTTGCTGGAAAAAACTTCGGTCACTATACAAAACGTAATGTGGCTGGATGTGCTGTAATTTTTCTCCCACAATCAAATAAGAAAAAATAATATAATTGAGCATAAATTTTGAATGGATAGGCTTCCTCAGGTAAGCAGGATTTCACTATCTGTATGTATAGACCCGAATGATATGTTGTTATGTCTAGAGCAAGAACTTTTCCCTTAGCAAGTAATAATCTTCATCAAGTCTTACCATCATAAAACAGTTACGCTGTGAAAATGTTCTCCATTCTAACATATTTATTCATTACCCTGGTAATGAACCAGTAATTGAACATGCTTATAAACTGAGTCCTGAGGTAATGTCACACATTTGTGACACCTGTGTTGCTCTTTGGAAAAAACTCTGTGGTCACATGTAAGAAGGTCGTGAGAATGAAAGAATACTATTTAATAGTTCATAATGAAGCTAATAGCAAATTATATACTAAATTCAGTAGTGTGTATTAAGGCCTATTTATCACAAGAGTACTACCCAAGCCGAGACTTGTTTCAGAAGGGAAGAGGAGATACCAAGTCCCTCTGTTAACACAAAGACAAATTCAAGAATGCTAAGTGTAAATAACAAAAATGCATGCCAAAGTAAAAGAACATATTTTAGACCCCAAGGATTGGAGGATTGCTACACTAATTTGCTTTTCTTTTTCAACTAACTTTCTGCCTTGCAATTTATGTATCTCCACAGATGATGTAAACTGGATCCCAGGCATTTCCTGGAACAGAGTACTGCAGAGCATAAGCAGGGACATCCAAGACATCACATATACATCACATCTCTATGTTCTGTAAGTCTCTTCTTTCACATGTGCACACTCCTATGATTTTCTTCTTTACACTTACAGAAAAAAGTAACAGCTTGTTACAATTCAAATGTGATAACTTTAATGTGCTAATGACTTTCCTCAATGGGGAACGTTTACCCTCTCTGAAGTTCAAACATTGCCACACCACTTCCGTTCAAGGTCTTCAAAGTCTCATGAATCAGAGAATATCTGTTCTTTCCTTCTGCTGAACTGTTCTTCTATAATCTGAGTTTAGACAATATTTGGAAGTGTTTTAAAAGATTCTGTTTTTTTGTCACTACATAAATACCCAACTTAAATAACCACTGGATATTAGCATCATATATTTTACAAATACTTCTTCGTTCAGATAAGTGTACATACACCAATAGTGTATATACACTAAACTATATGAAAAGCCATGCAAGTGGCTACCATGCTGTCTGCCATATACAGTGTTGTGATAATTGACAATAGCCAAATGTGAGGACTGCACAGAGTTACATGACTGTGCTAATTAACATGCACTGTGTGCAGCAGCCATCACTCAAGGGTGAATCTCTGTTTGTGAAATTGTCTTTCTGTGGATTTTTTTTTATCCACCTTTGCATTTACAGATTTGCTTTTATCCAGTGATCTCAAGGAAATTATTTTGATGCCTTAACTCATGCTAAGTAGTTTCTTACCTGATAGGTGGTACATTTGCCAGTTAATAAGTGAGGCATTGGTAGGTGTGAATATTGATGCCCACTGGTCAGCCCATAGGATTATATTCAAAATAACCTGTAATGTAAGTGTAATCAGTCTGATTTCACTGATGAAGAAGCTGGCATCATCCATTGCCTTTCCCTTATGCTGACACAAAAGATGATGCTCCCATTTGTTGTGAACGTATTGACAAACAGTGTCATTCAACAGAATAGATTTAATTGTCCTGCTTTGTTGATAATGGTATTTAAATGAATTAGAAAACAATGATTTTATGAGCTGTGACTGGGTGTTATATATTCCATAAAGCTGAACATGATGCAGCTTTAATTTATGCATCTGCACTATGTAAATGTCCGTTTTTGCAAAAAGGTAAATATGTATGGTGTATGTATACACGTGTTCTCTTGGAGAAGGCTTATCAGTAAAGTTGTGGCCTCATTTTGAAAATAAACAACTGGTTCATCATGAGCAATCCTTAAAAACTGTAGTTACTTGAGACAGAAAACTGTTTATATTGTAACCAGAGGCTGCTGTAGCTTTTAAACAGAACTCGCATTGATTTCTGTGGAGTTTCTGTGGACATTTTAAAATGTCATTTAATATCTGGTCATGGCTATTTGCTATCTTTAGGAACTCAGAAGGGTGAAACCAAGGGATTCAAAGTAAAATCAGATAAATATTCCATAGAAAATGCTTCTGAACCTCAGAGAATTTCTTTTAAAATTTATCTTATCTATTTGCCTTTTGAAATACCAAATATAATATAAAATTATAATCCTGTTACAGATTTCTATAGTTTGAATTTATGTGTATATTTTGAAAGTGCCTATTGCAAGCTAGGTAACAGTATTTGGTATTACTTGCATTTTAAAAAATCACATCTTTAATAATTATCTGATTATAAGTACATTGGGCAGGAAAACCCTGCTAATATCTTGCTAGTAATAACAGGGTTTCATAAGACCAGCTGGATCAGTTCTGAGTATGATTGGGATCATGTTTCTACGCAAAGGAATCTCATTCTTCTTACTGTATTTTCTCTATTCAATCTACATCTCTCTCTACGATCTATACAAGTGACATTTTTTTCACCTGAGCTGTACTCTTGAATTTGCTTTTTAACTATATATAAACAATCAAATGCAACTTCTGCGTCATTTCTGAAATTACTTTGGCTATTTGTAATGCCCTGGCATCTCTGTCTCTCATCCAAAACTTTGGTCTTTTGCTTGTAACATGCTGTAGCTGTTACAAGCCAGGGAGGCTTGGAGACGGCACGGTATTACAGCCATTTCTCTGTGGTGGCAACAGTCTTCACAGTAGAGGTCTTACTTGCTTTGAATAGAAGCAGGTGAGTTCCTCTTTTCCCTTTGCATGATTAAAGTTGTTTTTACTGAAGCAAAGTATCCTTGAATATTACAGGTTTCTTTTGAGTTGATAACTTTCACGATTCCAAAATACTTGTGAAGTATAACTCAATTAAATCGTGTGTGTTGCTTAACTATTCCACTTCTGGATACATTGTGCAAAGTATTTCTTTACCCAAAGAATTCTAGAAAGCATATATGAACTTTTACAAATATACCCTGTTGAAGGGCTTATTCAAAAAGATCAGTTTCCTTTCTTCCAGTCAGACCATCACTGTGAGTGTGCAGAACATGTTATAAGGCTTATCACTGCTAAGAATCAACAGTGATTCAAAGGAAGGTACACATTTAATTGCAATTCTTTCCAGGAGTGTCATCTTAGAATAGTAAAACAAATCTCTTAGCCAGTGCACCCAATTTCAGACTTGCCCCGAATACCTCCTCTTGAATTAGGTGTTAAATGCTTTGCCTATTGTTTAGCAAATATATCCATTATAGATACAGCATCTGCTGTAACCATGAGAGGAGGAGTATATCTGAGGAGCTTATAAACTTGTCTTCAGAACAAACAAATTTGAAACTGAGAAAAGTTAACTAAAATCCTTCCCTTGTAGGTATGTTTTGAACTGATTCTGTAATTCCTTTGAGGCTAGGCATGAACGAATATAAAATTCAGATGGAAGACACACTCCTTTTCACTGACGCAGTTTCAAACTCTCTGCCTAACTGGTCTTCTGTTCACAAGCATGTATGTTGATAAGAGAGCATGATGTAGATGGGGATGGCTGAAGCGAGCTACGCATCACAGCAATGAGGTATACCTTTTCCTCTGAAGCCTTTTTTCTGCTAAGGGGCAAAATAATCTGGGGATTACACAATAATGCCATCTTTAACATACAATTGCTTTTTCCTGTCGTGATCCAGTTCATCTTTTTTTTATTTTTGTTTTTTTTCAGCTTTCTACCTATGCACACAGCACAGTGGACCTGCGTTTTTCATTGCAGTGTTATTCTCATTTGCTTTTTAGACAGGGAAATCTGGATTCCTCTAAAGAGAAGTTTATACTGATAGAATCTTAGGATGGTGTAAATCTGCCTGTTGTATCAGCTCCTCTTACAATAGTACAGACAGTGTGTATAAAGCAAATACAGAAGTTGTACATTTTTCATCAAAGCTTGTAGAAAAAATATTTTTAGGATCTTTAATTTCTGTAGCTCTCCCACCTAGCATCTCCTCCAGAGGTTTGATTACTGCACTGTGATAGACGCCTTAGAAAACCCGAGACAGATAAGATAGATCTAATTTCTAACCCTGACATCTCTGCCACCCCTTCATTACTCTTCTTTAGAGTTCTTGCTATGCCCTGTGAAAGCAAATGTGTCAGTTACATCTGCAATTTCTATCAGATGGGGGAGAAACTGTTGTCTATTAACATCAGAGCTATTAAAAAGTGGAGCAGATTGTGTACAGCTCAGAATCAGGTGAATAATCCATTTGACAGGAGAGGATCAGTCTACCTGTTTTTCAGTGAGTGCTGGCTTTGTTAAGTAACATTTTTCACCACAGAAAAACAATCAGCCTTGGATCAATAAACCCCAGAATGGATTTACAATATCCACTTGGAATAGATTTTGGCTGCATCTGTTCGTGGTGTCTCAGTTACAGTCACATATCCACTTGGCCATCTCCTTAGGCACTAATCAAGTCATCTCTCCTTTGCTGGTTCTTTTTCTTTCATCAACTTTCTACTGTAAAGTTAATTATAGAAAAGAAAGAAAAAGAAGAGTGATATCTGTTCTGTTGCTGTTGTTTGTTTTAAGCACATATTTTGTAACTATAGAGTGAAAAGGCCTCCCTCCCCTCTTTGGGCAGCATAGGGAATGTTTGAAATCGTGCAACCTTTGTTTTGTAATATAAAAATTGTGTGTCCCTGTGCTTTTGCACCACTCCTTATCTCCACAGAGACTCTCAGTTGGTAACTTATAAACGTACAAGAGCGTCTCAAAACACATTTTGAAGAAAAAAGAGAGCAGGGCGGGGGGAGAGAAAAAAAGAGAAGAGAAAGAGCGAGTCATCTAAAGTTACACCAGCATCTTTAACAGCTGTGCGCATATTAAAGGAAGTAATGGGGGAGTGAAGGTACTGCATATTTCAAAGCTGAACTGTTGCAGTAACAATAAGAAAGGGGGGATGTTGTGCAGAGTTAGCCAAGTGTTTGAAGTACATTACCGTAAGCCAAACCAATGAAGTGGACAAGATTTCGAGCATGTTGCAGTGGTGCCTCTGCGTACTTAATAACAGATGTTTGGTCTCTCTAGGCAGATAATTGTCCTGCTGTAAGGTTGGCTTGACCTGTGTGAGCAATACTGTGTACAGCACTGAAGCAGTAACAAATGATCATAGCTTTTCTCTTTTTACTGGTAGAATGCTTAGCCACGCTTCCTTTTAAGCACATAATTACTCCAAAGCAACTGGAGCCCATACATCCTCCTTGCCTAATGGCTCTGAAGCCATTTTGCTATAATTTATGGGGACAGGGTTCAAAGTTTTAATAATATTTGGATAATATCATTGCCAAAATGTCTTTGAGCTGTGATGAATAGAATGAGAGTGGGCACATTTCGATTCTGTGCATGACAGTGCGAGTGTTAACAGCACCATACTTTGCTCAACCTTTATGGAAACATTCACGAACCAGTTTGCTCATGAATTATAGATATGAACATGAAGAATTATAAACAGCAGTGGAAAACATACAGGGTTGCTTGTTCATAAGGAACTGTCCTGTTAGTGGCTTTCCTTTATGCAGATAAATGAATTGCAGGGAATACCAAAATGGTTTAAATAAACCCTTAGCAGATAATGTATTAGCACATCAACATAAAATACACATGCACTGTGGCATGCTTTTGGATATTTATGTTTATACTCTCTGCTCAAGTGGCTCACTGATTTTTTGGCTTCCTATCATTCACCTAATAATTTCAGCATCCTAACTGCACCTCTGGGTATGTTTATCTGACAATCCAAGCTGTCCTTTGCTTTATGTTGCTTGCTGAAATTGGCTTACCAATTTGCTCTGTGAGTCGCTTCAGTGTATGATAGGTTAATGATGTTAATCAAAGCTGAATAAGAGTAGACATGATCCTTTCATTGAAGACATAGACCAGCCGAGGCCAGAAATTGCTAGCATTGATGGAGCAAACAAGCCTATCAGATAGTTGATAGGAGATCACAAAAATAACATCAAAATAATGAGTCACTAAAACTAATGTACATCTCGAGCTTAATCCAAAGCCTACTGAAGACCACAGGAGGCTCTACTGATTTCAGTAAGATTTAGGCCAGGCTCATAAAATTCTGCATTATTTGGCTAAGAATATTTTTTCCAGTTTGCTTGATAGAGTATGAAACTTATCATGAACAAACTGTAGCTAAATTCTGTAGATAATTCGTCCATGAGAGGTTAAGGATTTGTTAAACAAAGAGCACAATTATTTTTCGTTACATAGATGATACAGAAATGCTGAGTTTCTACATGTGTAACAGCTGCTCTCAATGATAAACAAAAAGAAATACAAATATGAACAAGAATGATTTACAATGTTCCCAACAGTGATGGTAGCTAGGAACAATTTAATAAATAGTCTCTCTTTAATTCCATTCAATGATATTCAAGCGATGCTTCATTTAATCAAAGAGGCGTTTGATTACAGAAATAATCAACTGACAAAGTCCCAATTCAGGCTGACCGCTAAGTATGCACATGGATAGCTGGATGTGACATTTGTGAGGTTTGATATTTATTTCTGCAAAACTATTAGGATGGCCCTAATTACAATGGTGTGATTTCATATTTGATAGTCTTATGTTAAAATCTTAATGTTTATTATGAAATGTTTATATTCATTTCTTGAAGATTCTTTTAAATATAAGCCTTAATTGGCTTGTTGTGTAAACAGTTTTTTCTCAATGGGTTGAACAATGTTCACCTATTAAAATTATTTTGTCTGATTAAACCGAGGGCTAAAGATACCGTGAACTTCCATGGTTATTAAAAGAAAAAAAAAAAAAATCAACCAAAATATGAACTAATATCTGTGGGATTCAATTAGTCTTCCAGTTTTCACAGAAAAGCACGTAATCATAAAAAAATTAATTGGTAGTTCCTGTGGTTATCTTAAAATAATTTATGCATTATTTAATTCTGTATTAAGTTGTTGACAAAGTCTTTAAAAATAGGTATATTTCTGTATTGGGTTATCACTAGAAGATAAAGTATATATTTATTCTTCCTCCTAATTCTTTTCCTCCTTCAACTACAAAGAGAGTCTGGAAACCTTCAGCCTCAGAAGTTAAAAATACAACATCTCTGTATTTTTCTTAATTGATTTCTGGAAAAACTGTGATCTCTGAGAATGAATTGAGAGACAGGAGTGATAAAGGCAGAACTAGTTTTACATTTTGAACAATTCCAACAAGGGGCTGAATATTCAACAACTGATAGGCCAAATAACAAGTTGTTAACTTCATAATGCACAGTCACAGAGTACATATGTGTCACTTTGAGCAAAGATTGAAAAGACATTAGAATTAGAGATTTAACAGCCAGTTTTGATTAAATCAAAACAATCAGAGTAGTTGCGTTTGCAACAGAATTAGATTTTAAAAATCCAGACTCGGAATACTTTGCCAGGCCTCACAGTTTAAGCTTATTCAAGGATGAAATTTTCAGGTGCCACCTTTGAAAAATATATATTGTGGGATACTTGAGGACTCTTCTGGCAAATGATGATGTATGTTCAATTATTTTGCCTCCTTTCCATGACTTAGAACAGTCGTGAGAGCCACAAAAATGCTGCTGTTTGCTTTGTTGTAGAAAGAATTCCATCATGCTTAAAGTCAGGTCATTGGAAATGCTCATTTTTTAGGTCATGTTTGATGGCTATGCACAGTGGAATAAAAAAGGAACACAGATAGAGCCATATTATCCCTTTCTGTAAATTGAAAATATTTTAATTGAAATCAGTAGATTGAAACCAGATCCAGATCTGTTGCTTTTTCTCCTTTTTTATTAATTCGCTTAAAATTTGTCACGACCTTGATTTGATCAAAAATGTCCAGTCCTCACGCACACCACAAAACACAGCTATCCATCCCAGGACAGCGTATCACAAATAGATGATACATCAGTATAGCAGCCTGAAAGCCTCAAAAATTGTGGTATGACACAGGAAAGGAGTGGGTTTATGCCCAAATAACTATCTCATTTCTACCTATAATTGGAGAGTGACACTTCCAATTCATCTGCAACACTTTTATCCCTGAAACAATTGCATTATCAGTCTGGGGAACTGCTGATCTTTGTTTTCAAATCACATCTTGTTGAATGTCCTAGTGATCTACTTGGATATCATCACATCAAGAGAAAATAACCCAGACACAGATACTACATCAACCCTTTATTTTTTAATCTGTTTCAAGGAAAGGTGCACTCCGCACAACGTAGAGGGATCGCTTAGTACCTATGTCTAATCAGAAGCCTAAGAGAAGTCACCAGAATGCTATACCAAGCTGTATTAGTGTGGCTCAGTGGTCCATAAGCTTCCATGAAAGGTGTAACCACTAATGTAACTCAGGAGCTCACATCACACAGGGGCTCATGGGCCAAAGTGTATCCTCCCCCCCGACTGCCTGCCTGGGTGACAGGCATGTGCTTCTGTCCCCAGATCTCACAGAGCTTGGAGAAGGTTCACGGATATTTAGGGAAGCCTGGCAAACCCTCAAGAGCTCTGTGGCTCATGGTATGTGATGCTTTTCAGTTCACTCCTGAAGCTTATTCAAAACCTTGATGCTGAAGGAAATTTAGCTTCAAATCTTATGAGAATGGTCATTCTCATAAAATTTGCAAAACTTGCTGGTTTTGATTTGATAGGCAATACACCTGAATACGACCAAGTGAAAGGATTCCTTCATTGGGAAAGATCCCAGCATATGTGATAGGCTGAAGATTTTATAAAGTCAAACTTCTCTCCATGCTTATAAACCTTTATGAAATAACCACCTAATTTGGCAGTATGTAAGTCATGAACATGCTGAAGATTATCCCAAAACAGCACACAAAAAGCTGTTCAAGGAGATTTTTTGTTTTGTTCCCATCCATCTCTTTTCATCCTCCCATTGTGCCATACCCCTGGAAATTGGTGCTGTAAATTCATGGTAAAAAGAGAATTCCAGCGTTCTCCAGTGTTTAGTGCTGGCAGATGCTGAACCTTTGGGAAGACTTTAAAGTATTTTCATTTAGCCTTAGTTAAATTTAACTGCTGGCTGTTGTGCCTAATCTAAATGATACACTTCTCCAGGTATACTTCTGATCCTGTTTATCACCTCCTAGTGCAGTGGAATTTGCAGTGACCTGCTTCCTGTAGATGAATGGGAGCTCTATTCGATCACCCTGTCCTTTAATTTGGCTCTCCCACCTAGAACAATGGGTGATTAACACAAGTCAAAACAAGAGCATAAAGGGAAAAGGCAGCACAACCCGCCTTGGTGCAGCTGCTCAACTCCAATGTTTGCCTGCTGTGTAGCAGCATGTTACGGTCACGGCCAAGCCTTGATCTTCTCTCTCTCTGTGTCCGTACTGCAAGGATCCATCCTTTAAGCAGCACAGATCACACAATTATACATTGTTGGAGAACTTCAGTGTCACTTCTAAGCAATACATATTCTGCAACTTGAAACAAAAGTGAATTAAACAGAACTACACAAGTGATGTTTAAGTAGTGTTTTGGTTTTGTTTTTTATTCGCACTGCTGCTTTTATTACCACTGATGCTCTTTTTCTAAGTTATTGAAATGCCTGTCTGCCTATTTGTCAGACATTTCATGGTCTTTTTTTTCATTTTTATCTTGATTGTAATGCCAGCATAATGTCTCATCAAGCTGCACCTTCCTTAGAATAGAATAGAATATGTTTGATATCTTACTTTAGAAGATTTGCACTTTGATTCTGGAAAAGCAAAATTATCCTATACTTCTCTGCATATAATTCCTAGAAAGTTGTTCCAATGCAATTCATTCTGGTGCTGGCCCAAAGCCATATAATATCAATGAAGTGAAACTCATTGATTTAAATGACTTTGAATCAGGCTCAGGAAAGTAAATGTGAAGCACTAGCATTGATAGTGACCTTTCTAAAACCCTAATGGGAAGAAAAAAAAAAACGTATATTATTTAAGGCTGTGTAGAGTTTACTTTTAAAATTTATAAAATGTATTAGGGAACAAGAACATTCCTGTTGGTACCGGCTGCAAAAGCTTCCAAGCAGATCAGTGGTCCAGGCTCCTAGGCAGATTTCTGTCAACTGCACGGACAGCAAGGTGCGGTCTGTCCCAGAAAGTTTACTGTCTCAGTCTTGCAGTGGTTTAACCACAGACTTCACTGTACTTCTGAATTCCAAGGTATTCAATTTGTCAGCAAGCCTAGTCTGCTACTTTTAAAATATTATGGATAAACTTCACAGTTTTCCTTTCCAGTCTCTGTGAGAGAGGATGTAATGCTTCTTGCTTAGGCAAAGCCAAAGACCACGAAGGGCAGCCAGTATATGTTTTTCCCTTACATTAGCGATCTTCGGATTGAGCCCTTGATTTTCCTTCAAAACCTGGCAGGCATGTACTCAATTTCATATGTACATAATGTATATGTGTGTATATAATTCATATGTACATATGTATAATAATATGACTGTAAGAAGAAAGAAAAAAAAAGTCTTTCACCTCTGAACACAACCAAATCTCTAAAAGGACATGGTTACTTGATAGTCACTAATTAAAATTAGATTCTACATACCTGCTATGCTTCAGTGTTTAGAAAACAAACAGATAGGGCTAGATCCAAACAAAGGATTCATTTTGATAGTAAACATATTTAAGAGGGTGCCTGTGTAAATGGGAATTGTTTAGGGGATGGATTACCATTTTGCATACATTTTAGAGCTCTGAGAGAAGCCATTAAGGGATTAACACCTCCGATTTATGAAAATGCAAGGATGATAAAGAAACAATGGGGGTGACAGCATTGTGTAAACGACATTGATTCATTTCAGAACAGGGCTGTTAACTGCTGGAAATGAAGAAATAAATGGAACAATGGATAGATGCTTTTACCAGCTTGTCATTAATTAGCAGTGAGCACAATTCTTTTATTGTCCTTTTTGAAAAATACAAAATTGGTAGGAAAATACAAGCACTGAGCAAATAGATTACTCTGTGTCACTAGGCTGACATCTGCATTTTCTTTCTTCTCTAATATATTTTGTTTTTCAAATGATATCGAACTTTTAGCCTGGCAGCAAGCCCAAATTTTGCTTCCTTTGAAATTCCTGAAAGGATGTGTTTTCATCCTTGAAATCTTACCGCTTTATAAAAGCATAACAAAACCCATGATTTGAGAAAGGGTTAATAAATGTTAGTGAATCCCCTGTAATGCAGCTTGGAAGTGCAAACAGTTCAATGCGCTATTCTGCTGACCTATTGCATCCGATCAACTGTGGTTTTATTTCTAGCAATGCCAGCAGGTGGGAACTGACAACATGTTTCTTTGGAATCGTAAAGAAAGATCGGCTCTGATGGAGAATTAGCTGGAAGTAAGCGAGGTTGTTTGGCACAGATATAAGCAGGGACAATGCTTGATTATGGCTATCACTCTCCAGCTGCTGTCAGAATGTTAAGTTTGCTTTCTTGAGGCCTGACATCTAACACATTTCTTTTTCTAATTAGTATCTGGTACTGTAAGATGCTGATATTTTACTGCATGTCAGACGTGCAGGGCTGAAATACATCACTGAACTCAGAGGTAGGTTTGGGTGCTAGGAATTAGCTTTTACCTCTCACAGTGAATTCAAAGCATCCCTCTGTTTTAAAAAACCTATGGAGAAGTTAGTGTGTGCAAACCTCCAACGTTGTTGCTTCAGAAGGGATGCAGAGTGAAGCTGACAAATCAAACATTGGCCAGGCAAAAGAGCCCAGACATGGGTTTCATTTTCATCAGCATACTCAGGCAATATTCTGTTCACAAATATTCCCTCAGCCTGGCAGCAGAGCAGCATCTTTCCCAGCTGCAGATGCAGGGTACAGGGGTATTTATGCCATGCTAAAGAAGTGACAGCCCTGAACCCAGATTCAGGTAAATTAATTAAGTTCAGCATTTTTAAGGATTTGTCATTTTGCCACCTGTGCAATGCTATTGTAGGTAATGAGGAGTCAGGGCTTCCACCTGGGGCAAGAATCAAGCACAGCATGATGGAGCAGTGTAGGAACTAATGTGTGGGTGCAGGTGCGACTGAAAAAAATGACACCATGGGTATAAATTCAGCCAGTGCTGTCCAGAAGTTTGCTCCTGCTTCCTTACTGAATAGCTGTGTCAAATGTGCTATATGTATAAGGCTGGTTTTTTTTGTTGTTGTTTTTGTTATCTTTTTCAGGATAAGAGCACAATGTTATTTCGTGAACTAGCTTGGCATCCTGAGGTAAAGGTGAGAGTGGTTTTCATCCAAGGTGAAGTAGTTTGTCACCTTAGATGTATGTAATAGATTTCCTCAGAAACTCTGTTTTTTTGTGGGAGAGCACTCTTCAGCCAGCAAAAAGTAGGTGAGCTGAATCTTCTTCTTTCACTGCAGGAAAAAAAAAAGATGGATTGGTATTTAGAAGACTAAGGCTAATTTTTCTTATTTAAGTGATCTAATTTATTTAGACGGTGCCTGGGCAAACCAAAAAAATATTTAGGAAAAATTTTTACTTGTTCAAAAGTTCCTTACAAGTTTGTACTTTTTAGATTGAGTCTATCCAAATTTCAATAATTTTCTTCTCACACACAGCATACACATATCTATTTTCTAAAACTATCAACTTTGGTAGCAGCTTCTTGGTACCAGTATTCTAAGGGTGTAATCCAGGGGCACCCGCAGTGTTCCAAGTCAAAATGCTAATAACCAATCTGCATGCAAGCAGTTGAGCCATACTTTGCTCGGAGCTGTTAGCAGCACCGGATCTCTGCTATTGTATGGTTATGGTTTGAAGAGCAGAAAACTCATTTAACACAGTTGTCATGAATGGAATTCTGTACCCCAAACAATCTCTTCAGAGGCAGTATTGCAAACATACAAGTCTTTCACTCCTTGGGAAAAGAAATAGTTGGTTTTTTCGTTTGTTTGTTTTTGTTTTTGTTTTTTTTTTCCAGCATCAGAGCAAGTCAGCCACTTTATTTATTGCACGTATAATTTATGTATCTGCAACTTTCTTATTATATGTCTATCCTCCTTGCTAGGAAAGGCTTCCCTTTTGTACATGCATTTAACTCCCTCTGCTTATAACTAACCTATCCATCCAACAAGGTTTCTATTCTGGTATCAGGTTGACAAAGAAATGGGACGCAAGGCTATAAAGCTGTAAGAAGAGGTGTTTAGCAAGGTTTCCTCCTACCTATAGTAGAGATTCTTCATCATATGTGAAAGCCATTGAGGCTCAGTGAAGGTTCCTAGAATTATCTGTACAGAAGAAAACAATTGTAAAGGTCCTATTGTGGGAAAGCACTGAAGCACATGATTTACTCTCAGGCTGCAAGCAGTCCCATTGATTTCAGAAACTAGTGACATGCAGAAGGTTAAACATGTGCTTTCCTGGGTTGGGGCCAAACCTGGTATCATTCTTTTGAGTAGTTTACAAAAACTTACACTGTTTTTAAAAAAAAAAAAAAAAAAAAAAAAAAAAAAAAAAAAAAAACTGTTATAAAGATATGTTGTATTTTAAGTCAGGATATAAAAGAACCATCTCTGGTTCAAAAATAAGCTAGTTATTTTTGCAAACACGCTAGGATGTTTTGGCTCTGTTACTGCTGTATGCACAGCAGGCCCCCTGTGCATCATCCCCTGCAAGGCCAAACAAGTGCTGTGCTTGTATTAACTTTCCTTCACAGGTTGCCTGATAAGTGGAATTTGCCCTTCAAAGAAGAGTTGTGGTAAAAACTCCAAGCACTTGGAGCTGTACTATCAAATATGGGATGGAGATTTTAAAGACAATACAATTGATGTTGAATTCAGGTGAATGCAGCATCTTCCATGAGATTCATATTAAACTTGGGTTTGAGGAATCTGTTAGTTCTGAGATCTTGATTGCAAGCTTCATTCTCAGAGGCAAACTGTTCCATGACAGTAGAGTCACGTGTCAGGTACTTAGTGTGTGGAGCTCTGAAGATTTCTATAGAAGAAAATTTCTGCGTTTAGGTGAATTATAAAACTTATGCTCTGACTGTGTGTGTGTGTGCGGGGTGGGGTGGGGCTTATAAAAGTGTAAAATCCAATCCATAAAAGGGAAAATCAAGTAAGTTAATGAGTTCTCTTTGTATATGCATTTAATTTCTTTCAGTGTAGTCTTTTACCTTTATTTAGAACTCATGAATACTCATAGTCTTTATAGTTCAATCACTATCTTTAATTTTTTTCGTATTGACCTAGATGAGATTATGGATGTCTACCATACTGATTTATGCTCTCTCCTAATTTCTATGAGGATCTGAAAGGAAAAATGTAATTTATAAAGGCTGAATGGCATGCTTACTCTTCATTACTATTCATTCCTCAATTCTATGTCATCAATACTGCTGATTCTTAAGTTTCCAGAAACTATATAGCATGATTTCACTAATTCCACCACGTGTTCTCTTCCCTTGATATTATTATTGATAAATTATAATTATGTTATTGAGTAATTAAGTTTGTATAACTAACCCAAATACAGTGATTGTTGCAGACTTAGGATTTTGGACCATTCAGTTCTCCGATAAGAACAAGCCTCACGTTTAGAGTGATGCTTCGGAGGAACTTCAGGCTGTGACCTGTGCATGAGAAGTCTATCCCAAAATAAAGGGATCTGGGTGATGGAGTGATCCACAACCACTCCCTCAGTTGTCATTTGCAGAGGTGAATGTGGATTAAAAATATTCATAGGTGAAGTTACTAAGGAATAACTCCTCTGAATCAATTTTATTCGGGAACTCCTAGTAATCTGCATGCTGGGACTTGTGGGCTGTGAGGAGACCTGCTTGTTCTGGTGAGAATCATGCATATCTTCACTGACAGAGAGCATGTTTGGTAATATGGTAGTGCTGGGTGAATGCCAGAACGCCGCATGTTTTGGAAGAACGCCTCTTCCACTCTCTTTGGAAGCTCTATTAGGTAATGATAAAATCAGTGAAATATCCAGCTAATAAAGGGATGGGGGGGAAAAAAATAAGAGAAGGGAAAACATTCATAGGGCCCTGTTGAGTCTTTCGTGATGGAAAATGGAAAAGATCCATGCTCTGATGCCTGACATTCTCCACTCTATGAAATAGAGTTCTGAAAGTTTGGGTCATGTTTCTATTTATATACTTAGTTTCACTCATGTCCTCATAAATAAGTTATCTTTAACTGCAACCAAAAAAAAAAGGGGGGGGATCTTGTACAGTTTAGTACTACTTTATGGTTGACGTTGATTTAAAACACTCCATAAGGGGCACAGTACTGCAGGATCAATTAGAAGTAAGTGCGGAGTCATGAAAGTTACATGAAGTAGTGTCTGCCAGAGCCTTGCAGACACTTCATATGGCTGTTTGCATCTGAACTAAACAGAAAAAGCATCTATATATTTAGTTTCTTTCATGTTAATCGGTGGCCTTATGAGGGAAAGCAGAAGTCCCTGGCCAAATCAAGTCCTCTCAGATAAAAATCTTAAGCAGTTTTAAGAGGATTTAAACTTATTTTTTTAAAAACAGTCAGATTGTTGCCAAACAGGTATCCTGATTGTAGGGTCTCAAGGCAGGTACGTAAATGTGGTGTTTAATGATAATGTTTTGTCTTAAGAAAATAAAGAAAAACAAACCAGACAAACTCACACAGATGTGTTCAACTCTTTCTAGTTCCAACCTTTTTTGTTCATGACCTGAAATGTAAAAAGAGAGATGAGTATAAAACAAAGCATGTGTTGGATGGGAACCAGCCTTCCCATGTGATTCTCTGTGGGGAGAAGACTTCATGATGAGTTTTCTCCTGCCCTTGCATAGAAAGCCAGTAGTGATTCCAGCTTTGGGGAAGCTCAGGAGCTGCAGTAATTTGATATTCCAGTATAATGCTCAAAAGGGAGCAAGAAGGAAACAGGCACTATAATGTTAGATGTTTTTACCCATTCCAATCCAGCTGAGCAGAAGCAAATTGTACCATGCTATAGGCTGTGGTACATTTTTAACTGCAGTGGTTTTTGTAGGCACCCTCAAAAATGTACCAATAAGAAACCCATCACAAGCTCTTTCAGCAACAGTAGGATAATATATGTTCCACTCTGGGGGACTTTTATCCTCAAGGGCTGCCTGCATGGTGAAAAAGGACATAATTTGCTAGCACAAAGTAACTCTTGAGAACATACTGAAGGGGAACGCTTAGTGATAAGAGTTTCAGCCACTGGGCCTCTTATGGACGCTGTAATCCTAATTTCTGTGTATATATTAACATTTGGACAAAACAGGAAACCTGAATTAGTGCAAGAGTGCCATCAGTTTTCAAAAACAGCAATTTTTTTTCTCCTTAAATCTAGCAAATATAAGGAAATAACTGTGAAGAAAGTGGAGACTAATTTGCATCCTTCCTATGTAGATGCTTCTCTGTCCAAACTTTTCAATTGGTATCTATTTTTCAGATACATTAAAATAGTTTCTTAACTTCTCAACCAACTTTTATTAACCAATTAATAAAATCTTTCCTATAGTTCTCCCTATGATAGATGAAAGGAATATCTGGATTTCTGAAGTGTTAGTGCTAACATGAATATAATTTCTTGCTGATTCACTCACTGAGCTCTGATCTGCCAATATTTCTGTTGACATTTTATCACAACTGTTTTACCGTTGCTTGAGAACATGAGAGAATCATCTGTGAAATGCCAGTTTGTTGGCAAGCTGTTTGTTTATCCTGTGAGACAGAAGTGCTTTGTAGCTGAATTCATTGCAAGGGTCTGTAGGTAGTGGTTGGTTACTAAATCCCTGGTAAAAGAATGCTAATAAAGTAGATGGGCCAGGATTTGTCAATTTAATCTTATGTTGAGTCCCAGTAATTTCAGTGATATATGACATTGATAGAATCAAAGCTAGAGGTTCAACATGGTTTATTATCTTTATCTGTAAATGGCTGTTTATTGTATTACAGAAAACAAACCACTGTATAGCTATAGGATAAACACACATGCTTACATATGTTTGCCAGACTAGATGGTACTGTAAGTTATATGATAATTAGAGGATTTATGTCCTTATGTTAATTGCCAGCTAACAATATTAAGCTGTTGCAGTGTGGTATAATATGTACCAAGGAAAGCCTGTACATTTGTGTTTTCAACTGCTAGCACAAATACCTGTACACATTTGAAATATTTCCATTCTTATGCTGAGGGGCTGTATTTCAACATATGTTGTCAATAATGAAAAGATAGACTGCAAGAGTACCTTCTCTTTGTACTGCCATCGTATCCTCCCTGGATTGTTGATATGTATGGATAATATGTTCCTGTGGAAAATGTGTTCAGGTCCATTTTATTTTCTTGCACTTCTTTGATTTGTCAAAACAGTTATGCCAGCGTCAGTCTGTCATTTTAAAATAACTTTTTTCAGTGAAAGGTGGTGCAGGGTTGGACATCTTTTGGCAAGACTGGGGAGTCTTTATTCACCTACTAAGTAATTGCAACATCATAGTTACAATTATTCATGCAAATAATTGATAGCTAGTAAATAGTAGAAGTTCATAATCTAATCCAATGAGTTACTTAATTTAAATGGAATCCTTCACAGATAGAGGTAATACATGTTGTGAATGAAAGAAGCAGGTATGAGTCCAAAAGCTGGATCCTTGGAATATCTATCCAAGGGGGGAATCTTAGAATGCCACAGGTCAGTTTATAGCAGGAGAGAATCAAATGCAAAGTGTGTCCAAATACAATCACATACATTTCTATTCTTCACATTTTTATGTAGGAACTGCAGAAGTCATCATGCTTACTGGCCAGTTTCTTAACCATTGGGCAATACAGAAACTCCTTGCCCTGATATGTGACAGCCAGGAATAGGCTAGTTCAACTGCTTACCACAATGCCTCCTCCGTCTGCATTCCCAGAAGCAGTTTCTGATGCACAAAATAATAAGCATCATCTTTACACTTTGTGCTGGGCACCAGCCAAACAGGCTTGGCTGTGACAAACGAGTTGAGATGCGCTGTTTTCAGTCATGGAGTGACGGAGTTACTCCTCTTATATGTCATTACAATTACATAGGTGTACACTATTACAGAGACCTTTATTCAGATGATATTTGGTCAGAATCTTAATATTATAAATACAAGACTTTTGGAAATTTATTTTCATAGTTTGGCAGCTCTGATAACATAATGCAATAATTGACCATTATACAGTCTGGAACTTGGCACAGGTTTTGTTTAAAAGCATAACAACATAAATCGCTCTGCATGGGGTACTTATGAGGACAGAAAGAGAATTTTTTTACTTCATCTTTGTGAATGGTCTCATTTCCTAACTATTTTGCTTTTGGACTCATTCATTTACAGTTTTGGGGGAAAAAATCTCAAATTATTTTTAGCTAATTCAAACCTCCTGAGCTAAGCAAAATCAAAAAAATAAAAATAAAAAAAATCTAATAGTTCATACAGATCTGACCTGGGGAAATGCTTCATTGACCTCACATCTGAAGGTTGATTTAATATGAGGAAGACACCCCAGCTAGACGCTCTGGTAGAGTGAGAGCAACTGCATATCAGTCTGACATCCTCTACCAGCTCCAGTCATGGTCAGTCTTCAATGCTCTAAGGAAAGCAAAACAAAAACCAGAAGCCAAATTATACATCAAAAGGGAAACGGTTTCTTCTCTTGCGCTGCAGGCAACCAGCAGAACACCTCAGAATGAGATTCATATACTATGTCAGAAAGAAATAGTCAACAAACAGTCCTTTCAGTCTACACCACCCCGTATCTACAACAACAATCTGTATAGCCAAGAACTCGTATTACAATTTTTTTTAAATTTCCAGGATAACCCTGGTTTCAGGCATAGAGTTCTTTCCAGAAACCATACTAAACATGTAAGTAATCTTTAAAATTTTTAGCAAAGTGATATATATGCAGAAATAATTGCTCCTCTCGCTGAGATTTTGTACATGAATTGACTGATGCACTGTATAACCAAAGCACAAACTGAGCTCAAGACTTTAAAGACTTTATTATTTTTTATTTTTTTTTTTTTGTATTGGGAAGAGAGGAAAGGGTGATGGCTTGAGATCTTATAATATTGTTTTGATTCTGGGGCAGAATAGCCCCCACAGAAAAGATCTCATATAGGCCAGCTTAAGTCACATTAAGACAGTTGAAATGCTCTAGCCATCATCTCACAAGGAATTTTTTTCTCCATCTTGATCAAATAACACAGCATCATCTTGTTTATGTGCATCTTTCACAAACACCACCAAACCCTTTAGTTAGCGATACCATATCTGAAGCTTGTTTTGTGCTAATGCCACCTTGCCAGTGATAGCATTAAAAAATGAGGAATATTTTCTATTCAGATATATTTCTACTGAAATTGCATGAAAATATTATAACAAATTTAAGAAAAAAAAAAGATAGCTTCTGGGTAAAGAAGGGGTTATAAAAAAAAATACGACAAATATGAAATAGTATTATTAAGGAATAGTTACAAAGTGATGCTCTGGGGTTCTTAAACTGGTTTTATGCTTACTGATGTTTAGAGACCCAGCATGAGTTTCGTGAGCAGCTAAAGGATTTGTACAGCATAGGTCAAATAATTTATTTTGTAGTCCGCTACAAAAGAGATACAACGTTGTGAACAAGATACTTAAATTTTCTTGGATTTCAATACCTTTTCTGAAAGACTAATGGTGAGGAAGTAATAGTACTTTAGTGGTAATGATGGTATTAGAAATATTAGGAGTATTAAGAAATAGTAATAGTGGTTTTGGTCATGTTTGTATGTGAAAATAAATACATGGGGAAAAAAAAGTAGTCATCTATGGTGCTGAGGAATGCTTCATACTATGTGCTGAGCAGCACTTGATGAGCGATGCTTCTGATGTTTTTGCATGATTCCTCACATATTAATAAAAACCAGCTATTCAAAGGTGAGTCATAACAAAATACAGATTTAGACTTAATTATAATGTGAATTTTTCTGGATACTGTGTGCCTTCACTTGAGTATAGTTTTACTTTTCAGTCTAATTTTGTATGTTTGTTTTCATCTTTGCATAATTAATTAGAAAGTCTGGTTAATGCTGCAAGAGGAGCAGCATGTCCAACTGTTTCTCACAGATGTCAATTGAAATGAGCTATCAAATTAATGCCATATGACAATGACAGTTTTGTAAATCATCCTTTGACCTGATTTGCCTCTGAAAAACTTTCTGCCAAAAATGTTAATTCTAATACAGGCACATACCAACCATTTTTATCCCACCCACATGCAATTTATCCTGGAATCTTAATGTAGAAAAACTATTTGGAATTAATTGGAAGTTTTGCCTGATAAAGGATTCTAGTTTTGATTACTAAACCAGCCATTCCAGAATGAAACTTTTACTTTTAGTATGCTATATTATTATATTCCCTCTATTACTGCTGTCAGCAATGTTAATGATAGCTATTGATTATCTTCAGTATTATCAGGAATAGGGAATATTTCTAATTGTTTTCAACAAGCAGAAGCTTGAGTTAATGGATCAACTAACATGCTTCAACAAAAGTGCATTAACTTATGGGCCAAAGTTCGCATTTAATAGCAAAAAGGCTCTCTTTTTTCAGTGAATTTTCACTCTTTGTCTCAGAGTACTTTATTCCAAGTAAAGGAAACCATTTTTTAATTAAGCAGAAGGAAAATAATCATAAAATTATTACATTTCTTCTATGGAAGCTAAAAAAAAATTCATAGTATAATTAGAAATAACAGATGATTATTAATGAAAAAGTTATATTCTGTCCCTAATGCCAGACTCCTTGCTTGACAAGGAAGAGGGAGGAATCTGCTATATTAAAAGAAGCTGTGTGTTGAAAAATATTAAATTATACTAGAGGTTCAATTTTCATACATTATATAATTTAATAGCATCCTAACAAAGAGGAAAAAGTGTTTGTACCTTTTTTCAGTCTTTATGGTGCAGAAAGCAAGCATGAATGGTTTGGCAGATATTTTGGATTGTTCGCTTTAAAGGTTGCTTTTTTCTGCTTGTTTTTAACTGAGAACTATCATGAATAAGAAACAGTTGTTTCTCTGGTTTTTTTCCTGGAGGATCCCTTTGTCTCAAGAGGACTAGAAAGGAATCTTTCACAAAGATTTTCTCTCAGTTGTGGTATTGCTGATGTCAAGCATGCAGAAATCGTGAGTCAGCACTCCAAAAGTCACGAGACTTTATTAAAAAAATCATCTTTTAAAATATATATGTGGCACTTTTTTGAGCCTTCATGGTAAATGTATATGACATCTTAATATTTACTTCTGCAACTGGAAAATATATTTTTTGGAATGGAAGAAGGAAAAAAAAAAAAAAGAAACAGATGAGCTTTCTAAAAAATTTGCATGACTCCCAGAGCTGGGTTTGAAGCGAGTTTGAAGCATTACAAACATTGCAATGTAATTGCAGGTGTTGGCAACATGGGAATTATTTGTGAGAACTTTGATCTAAATTGAAGTCAATAAAAACAAATGAAAAAACTGACTGAAAGAAAAACAAAGAAACTTTCTTTCACATTTCAGAAACTTGGGCTGCTGTAATACCATTTGTTCTGCAGTCCTCCAAGAAATTCTCAAGTACAAAATCAGGAGATTAGGCCTGATGTATTTAAGGTTAAATAAAAAGTCATATACACATCTGATTCCCAGATACAAGATATATTCAGATAATGACAAATAACACTTTGATTTTGGCAAAAAAGTGTAGGCAGACTAGTGCAGATGCTGCCGTTACACGGATATAAGACTTTTACCACGGTTTAAAAGACAAAGACTATTTGAATCTAACAACATGGTTCCTGGCCAGAAAAAAAGCTACAATTATTTTTAAAAATGTCACCTCATTCACATTCAATGATCACAGAAAATGGAAACATTTTAAGGAGTAATTGTAAACATCTGCTAAAGAAAAACCGAAAACATGACTAAGAGAGAAATGAACTGCCAACATAAAGTATTGTGTGAACAGATCCACCGGAAAAACACCATTTCTGTGGGTCAGTTCTATTCTGAATGTGAAAGAAAATGATAATAAAAAAAAAAGTTAGAATCCACCTAAAAATGTTTTACTTTAAGTCAGGCTGGCCGTTTACTCAAATATCAAGGAATGTGGCTACTCTTGCATTTCTGCAGCAGCTTCGGCCCCTGCTGCTTCTCTTGCCTTGTTCCAACAGAAGCGTTTGCACAGACACAGAGAACTGGACTCAAACTAATCTAACAGAAAAATAATTTTTTTCTTTTTCTGCTGGGTTATTTTTCAGCTGAATCACATAGGAAAAGTCAATGGCAGTGCAGATGGTGATGACAGCTCATGCAGGAACACTCCTAAATTTCTAACTATTGCCTCAAAATACTGATTTCAAACTCCAGTGCTGTAATGACAACATAAATTAAGGTAAATCAGATTGTTCTATTTCTTATGAAGTGGTCTCCCACTCTGAGGGCAAGAAACAAGACGAAGGCGTCTCAGCACAGCATTTGAAGTTGAGCAGCTTACAGGACACAGGGCTGCATGGCAACATCTATTGATTTCATCAGAGAGAGGCAGAATGAAAGAGTAAACACAGAAGGGAAGAGAAAGCATGGGTAGCCCACTTTTCCAGATATAGCTGTGCCAGTTAAAGATGTTTCCATGAACAGTTCACACCACTGATTGTAGAGATACAACACCATGTGTCCTCTGGCAAAAGTGCTCATGTGCACATTTTTGAAAATACTTCAGGCAATCTGTTTTTTTCAAGCCATCTTTTGTTAATGCCAAACGTTACATCTATAAGCAGCTGTTCTGACTGGAAATGTTTTATCACCATCCATTGGTAGAAGTTTGCAACTCCCCCATTCTGCTGGCTGACCAGTTCTGTTGAATTATCCCTAATCTCTCCCTTTCTGTAATTGGTGAAAATCAGCCAGATTACTTGCTGCTGTGGGCAGACAAACTGCTCTGGAGTTACTGTGCTGGGTTAAAAGGCTAGTGAGCACAGGTGTCCTTACTGCCTTCACATGCCGCAACTTTCCCTGCCCACAGAGTCTGCTCACTGTCCATTCTCTGGTCAAACAGCTGATATTCAGACTTTTTTTTTTTTTTAATACTGTATTAACCTGCTGTATGAATTTGCTACATTGCTATGGGAATGCCTGCCCTTCTACAGTATGGGGTAACACTTGGGAAATAAATACCTGCTGGCAAGGTAGGTGGGCTTCCTTGCTCCAGTGGTAATGCCAGTTTGAGTACGTGTCAATTAAACAAATAGTCCCACAATCTTCAGAGTTAACAAGAACTGAGAAAGTGAAAAGGAAATTCCAGCAAGTGGGAGTTACAGGGGGAGAATCCTATGCACCTTGCTGATTAACTCTGTTCAAAAAAACAAACAAGCAAACAAAAAACTCTGAAATGATTGATAAATGGTTGAAATAGGTTGATGTCTGTGATTTATTATAGTTCATCCCTGGGTTATGTGCTGGTTAGTCCTGGTTATATCACAAAGTTCTAGGAGCTTTGGACCCCGAAGAAAGACTGTAGTGTATGTGGTGGTTGTTGGGCAAGGGGGGAGTATTGTGTCATGTTTATCACATGCTTTTAAGAAGATACCTCTTAGATCTCAGAATATGTATGTAAATGGTGTTTAAGGAGGTATGTTTTTGCTGCTGGGTGCCTGGAAATTAGGTATGTACAGACCTGGGGACTCTAAGGGGGTTACCTCCATTCCTGTGTCAACCGAGTCTGTGCTCTGGAAATAACAGCAGGAAGCCACAGGAAGAAACACTTGTCTGTGCCCTGCTTTGGCTCTGCAACAGGTCCATTTGCACAGTGATTTGAAGTTCATGGTCATTCTTGCTAGAAACACTAGGTGGTATGTAGGAAAAGGGGATGAAATTCCTTAAAGAGAATGTGGAACAGCTAATTTTGGGTAGGTCAGAATGGGATCTGGCAGCTAAAGGCAAGCAAGTCAGTGAGAACAATTCATTCCAGGGCTTTCAGGGGCTTGAATGGCAGCAGCAGTCCAGAAGACAAGACTCAGAATGGGGAATGTGGAGTCAGGGAATGGGGAAGGTGGTGGGAGTACTGGTATGTTTGCGTATTGGTGAGAGAACAGAGGACAAATAGAACAGAAAAGGAAATTCAAAGTAAAGAAAATTGAACGAAACACAGTCACTCAGATGTTTTGTTACATCAAGTTGTTGCAGACTATTTCAGGCCTGAACATACTTTTATATCCAACTTCCTGAGACTCCTTAGCAATCAAAGCCAGATAGTCATGAATAACATCTTTCTAAGAGATTTCCTTGGAAAAGGCACAGGAATTCAGACCATCTATGATAAGTCTTTGAAGATCTTAAAATCTATGAAATGTTGAGTGAGTGTACTTTCAAACTGCATCTTTTTTTTCTTAGTTTGGTAGTGGAGAATTGGCAGTTGGTTGTAGCCGGTAGCCAGGAAGAGAGTAACAGAAGTTATATAATAAATCAGTGAAGAACCAGCTTTCAACATTCTCACAGTGAACTACAAGTAAACTAGCACTTCCCAAGAAAGTTATTCCATTCTTTTTATCTAGGTTCAAGAACCCACAATGAAACCTGTTTCCCAGCTCTGGAATCCTCACTATTGATAGAAGATGATTGTGCATAAAGAACACAGGTAGAAATAATATTCTTGCTTACTTTTAAGGAAATAAAAACTTCCAGAGGTGTCATAAGACTAGTAAATCTTACTGAACCAGGACCATCATCCTGGATATTTGCTGATAGAAGGAAAAGAAACCTACCATTTAAATTAAGTACCAGTCCTCCAGGTTCATGGTGTGCTGACTTTATTAAGGCCACAGGTCACAAGCCATGGTTCCATAATACGTTAAGCCTGGCTTTAGGCTTCTATTACTGGATCAAAATGGCGCAGTGAAATGATGCAAAGTATTGAAGTGGACTAAAGCCACCCTGTTGGTTCAAAATCTGTTCAAAAAAAATTGTGACTTTTTACCCGCAGGCTTTATCAGGTATCATCTTTTCAACATCTAATTTTGTTACTGTTTAAGTGTTATTTGTCTTTTTTTATCGTAGAATGAAAACCATAGAGTTGGCAAATAATATATATATATATATATATATATGCTGTATGCTCTACCTGTTTAATAGAGTTGCAATTGTAAGCTGATGACTAAGAAATACTGACCATACATACTGATGAAGTATTGAGCATAATAGATCTGATATTAATAGCTGTCAAACCGCAGCTGTCTAAAAGATGCAAGTCTTTGTTTTTCTGCTGAGGCAACTATATGAGAACAAAACTTAGTCCAGTGTCCTACCTTCTGACATATTTGGTTATCCTATGTAAAATACTGGAAACTAGAAAAAGAAAGCAAAAGTATGAAGATGAATATTCTTCCATGGTCTGTGTGTTTTGAGTATAACACATCTTAAACCGTGATTACAGGCTTTCTTTCTGTCTTAAAAATATTTGCTTTGCAGAAACTAGTTTAAACAAAAATGAATAGTTAAATAAACGTTGAATCTCTCAATGCTCCTTTGTGTTTCCCCATTGTCTCTCCACTTTGAGCTGCTCTTATCAGATGGAAAACAGAGGAATGTTGGTTTTAATCGCTGATTGTAAACCTGACAGCCTGTACTTTCAGTGGTGGTATTTGTTAGTTTTAGGGAATGGAGATATGGAGATGTTAGAGGACAAAAGCAGATACCTGTATGCCTGCATGGACTTCAGTGGGAGTCTTAAAAACTGCCGG